>OZ020261.1:11756244-12356244 GCA_963971285.1 Astropecten irregularis
ATGGAACAGTCCATCTGTCACCTCATGAAATTATTTTTACCATTCCACTCATAAATATTCATTATTTGTATAATGTATGTATGTATGTTTGTATACGTGAACAGTCAATGACAATGTACGAATGAATGAATGTGGGAGACATCGGTATTTCATTGTCCCCTTAGGTACCAGCTACCTTTATTTTATTTGAAAAAAGAGGATATATCTTAATATGAACATAATTTGGTCAAATTCAAGTTCATTGGTTTGGAGGATGTTTAGAAATAGGTAAGTCAAGTTTGTGCACGACCATATGGGAATGTCTCCCTAAGGTATTTTTTTATAACATAAAAATGATAATAATTAAATGTATAAAAATGTTTTCAAAATATCTTTAAAGCTACTAAATCTGAATGATTTGGGAATCCAATTCGTATTTTCTGCTTTCATTTTCCATGTTTTCTCTAATAAGGCTGATTTACAATAGTGCACACAAAGAGATTGCAACTCGTTGGCCAATCACAATGCACGGAATGTGTCGACCCAAAATTTGGAAAATGGGCGACCGATTCCGGCATTGTGATTGGCCAACGCGTTGTAAACTCTTGGTGGCGCACTGTTGTGAATCGCCAGTGTTTCACGATCTTCTCCAGATCACAGACAACTACGGGAATAGCTGTGGTACTGAGTCGGCATCTCCATTTATAAATAACTGCGGTTATAAAATGGCCTATGAAATACTCAACCACATTTATGGCAATTTGGTGGTAAGTTGAACTTGTGTAACATGATATGAAAGAATTAGAAACAAAATGTTTCCATTCTTTCACATTTAATTCAATTATCTTAAATAAAAACAAATCTTGATCAAATACCCCAAAAGGTCTTCATATGTATGGCTTTTGGCATCTGTGGCGATATGTGTTTAAAGTGACCTTCATAATAGAACTGTGTACGTCGCCATCTTGAAAAAGAACCACACTTGAAGACAAACGAACAGATGCATGAACGACTCGACATCCCGACCAAGTGACAGACGATGGTTTGTTGGATACATGAAAACAATTACCAACAACAAAACAAAAGATAATCAATACCAAACTTTTTTTTTATTTCCCAGGAACCGAGCTCTAGCACCACTGCCGATGGAGAGGTAATTATTATGCAGATTTCATTCCAAAAGAGTTTACATACGGGTAGTGTGCATGACACACTGATGATAATTAACAGAGACATTACCACATGTGTGATATGAGATTATGCGTGACAATTAAGTGTATTGTTCCTATGTGATGACATTGTAGCTGAGAGTTACCTTCTCGACTTTTGTGAAACTCTCTACCCACGTATTATGCAGGGTTAGTGCTCCCCTTTTAAGGGTGCATTCGTTTAGCTCCCCCGGGTCGACACCAGTCAACCTCGTCCCCATTTTCTCGGTTGTTTTGGGCAGTAAAACACGACCATTCCCAGTACGGGCTGACCCGTGTGAGCTAAACGAATGCACCCATTCTTTGACATGCATCTGACTTTGTCGTTAATGGCTGATATCTATAATGCTTTGACCAATGAATAACGTTAGATTGGGTATGGGGCGTGGTATAATTAGCATGACGGCTGTCCAATCCCCTGCCATTATCAGGTGTGATAGTGGTACTAGTGCAACATTTGAATGTTCGATATGACGTGTACTCCTAGCACACGATTGCAATTAAATGGACAGATTTGAATGAATTGAACTTTAAAAGGTAACATTTGGGAGACATCGGTCAAATAGGTAGATATTTTGTTGTCCCCCCCCCCCCCCCATTGGTCTACATCTTAAAGAGATATTTTGTCCGTCCATATTTCAATAGAATAGAGATAATGCCCTCAATGTTATGTAAATTTCAAGTTCATTGGTTTGGAAGCTGTTTAGAAAAATGTAAGTACAGTCTTGTGCAGGTCCCATTAAGTACCCAGTATTGGTTATAGTTATTATCTTAGCTTTGTGTAGTTTAATTAATTAATTATTAACACTTTCGTATTCCGGTAATCGACTGATCTCTTTCAGTTACTGACCATCAGCCAGACGGAGTTTTTCCCATTTTACTACTCCATCTATCGGCCTATGGACTACCAAGGACACGTGTACGTACCAACTGGATGCACATCCATGGCATCTAGTAAGTTAATATATTACAAATATGGCACATGTATTAGGGAGACACGCTAACGTCTGAAAGTAAACATTTGGGAGACATTGGGAGTGAGAGACTTTTGAGAATCGGTCTTCAAGTCAACAGCGCACGCGCACGCAATTGTGAGCATGCGTGCGCGTGGTCTATTGACTTGAAGACCGATTCTCAAAAGTCTCCCATTACGGAGACATGTCTCCCTTACGTATCACCTACCTATTGAATGCTCTCAATAATTATGAATATATGTCAATTTCAAGTTCATTGGCTTGGAGGATGTTTAGAAATAGGTAAGTTAATTTTGTGCATGGGACCCTATGAGGAAAGTCTCCCTTAGTACCCATCCTTGGTTTGTTTAACAAAAGTTATTAATACATTCGTATCACTTGCACTTTTGTTCTATGCATTTTGGATATTCATCAGTAAATGAAATAATTATGCGACTGAAACGTGTACCAAAAATGTACCTTTTTGATAATTTCTTATTAATAGTTATTTCTATAGCGCCTTATACGAAAGTTTCAAGGTGCTGTACAATTACATGCGAATCACATGATGAAAAATATAGATTCAAAGAATGATCTGTAATCAACCAAATTGAAATAACTAAGGGATAATAACAGCAAGGAAGGATATATTACTGTTATGAAAATACATTACAGTTATAAGAATTAAAATGAGTATAACATGAAATTACCAGTACTCGGCTGATGTTCTTGTATTCAAACAGTTAGTATAAAAAAGCAACTAAAATGTTGGTTGAATTAATGAAGCAATTGAAGCAATATTATTTCACATGCCTGGGAAATATGATCGCTGAATTGAGAGTGAAATGAAAAAGTATTCATATCGCTGTATGGTTTCTGTGTTATTGTTTGACAGACTGCAAGTTACACGTCGCTCTACATGGCTGTGGACAGACAGAGTAAGAATTTTGTGATCTAAGATGGCAATAGTGATGACCCATGTGCTGTGACCAGGGGCCAATTTCATGGAGCTGCTAAGCACACAAAAACTGCTTAGCACAAAAAATTGCTTAGCACAAAAATGTCTCGCCCAATAAAACAAACCACCGTTAGAAATGAATTCATTTGATATTCATGGTCAGCGAACAACAGCCTAAGAACATTCACAAGCGATATACAAAAAATTGGATTTTGGTTGTTAACTCTGTTTTTTATAAAAATATTTGTGCTAAGCAGCGCCGTGAAATTGGCCCAAGTGGTCATGCAGCGACCAACTGACCAGCCTATCCAATTTAACTATTCATGAAGGAGCAGCCAATGTGAGACCTTTGAGAACCGGTCTTCAAGCCAACAGCGCACGCGCACGCAATTGTGAGCATGCGTGCGTTGTTTTGCGCCTGCACTGTTGTGCGTGGGCGGGCGCTGTTGACTTGAAGACCGGTTCTCAAAAGTCTCCCATTATTAAGCCTAATACAAGGGTCATGCAATGGCATTTAGTGACAAGATGGCAGTTGTAAGTCATAAACCAACAGCAAAATACTGGCTTTTGACCTACCACCGACCGAAGAAAATGGTACCCAATAACCACCATAACCACAGATCATAGCAGAAGCTTAGACACGTCCCCAAACCTGGGGCCAATTTCATAAAACTGTTAAGCACACAAATTTGCTGAGCACAAAAATGTCTCGCTCAATAAAACAAACCACCATTGAAAATTCCATTTGATATTCATGGTCAGCGAACAACAGCCAAAGAACAATCACAAGTGATACACAACGCGTGCAAATTTGGTTGTTACCCCTGTTTTTATTAAGACAGAAATGTCATGCTTAGCACATGTTTGTGCTTAACAGTTTTATGAAATTGGCCCCTGGGCTATGATCCTTAAGGTGGGTCATACTTCCATATTGTTTGTGCACAAACATACATAGATGCATACATACATACATATTATATAAATTGTATTTTCTGTATTTTCTGTAAATCTGTATTTCTTCTAATGACATATGACTGGTGATAAATTGTTACAGATTTTACACCGGTGACAAATTTTGGCGTCACACTGGATATAACGAAGTGGCTGAACTGAACAACATCATCATTCTGTATCCTCAAGCCATAGGAAATGTCTACTTGAGCAACAACCTAGGCTGTTGGGATTGGTAAGTGAAAGCACGCCCTCTTGTGGTCACTATCACAAGCATCCTACATACACGGGTTTACACCTTGGCGGCCATCTTAGATTTTGATCGCAACTTCAAAACGAGGCACTTCCACGCATGCGCACTTTTCGAAGTGTAAACCCGTCCATTGTCGAAGACAATGCACGGGTTTATACTTCGGCGGTTTTGATCGCGACTTAAAAAAGGAGGCACTATCACGCATGCGCACTTTTAGAAGTGTAAACCCGTGTATTGTGTTTTCATCAGCAAACAGTTGGTGGCTTTTCCCTGGTAGCCTCTATACAAAATATATCTCGGGTACCAAGCACAATCCACAAATCATAAATGACGATAGTCGTTGATAGAACTTTGCCAGAGAAAAACAGGTAAATGAGAAACCAACTTGGAAGAAACATAAAGCGTTTGTATTACGAAACGGAGGCTTGGGCTCAGGCTCAGGTTCAGGCTCAGGCTCGGGCTCAGGGCTCAGGGCTCAGGCTAAATTTTCATGAATCCATTCCAAAAAAACGGGTGTCAAAATAGAGGTTTTTGGCTGCGGTTTAGAAGTAGATTCTCTGGTTTGAAAAGGAAAGCAGAGCTTCAGCTTCAATGAAAAACCATAACCTAGCTTTTCAAAAATAAACATGACAGAGCTCGAGCCTGAGCCTGAGCCTAGCCCGAGCCTCCGTTTAGTAAACCCCTATACTTTGTAGATACCGGTGCTTGTAGAATCTCATTAATTTAGGTTTTGTTGACTGTTTTTAGTAAGCTAATTTACCAAAGTGTCCGCATAGCATAGAGCGTCAATATAATAATAATAATAATTTTTTTTTATATAGCGCATTTCATTACAAAAAGTAATCTCAGTGCGCTTTACAGATAAAGTTTTAGAGTCAAAAAATGTAAGCTATAATCTAATTTAATTTAATAACTTATTACAATAACAAAAACCATTACAGAAAATAACAACAAGTTGAAAGTTGCTTGTTGCTTGTGTGGACCCGGGGGCAGAACGGCTTTTAACTAAACAAGTATGTTTTTAGTTTAGTTTTAAATGAATCCATTTTAGTTTCATCCCTCAGGTATTGAGGTAATGAATTCCATAATTCAGGAGCTATGTTCTGGAAGGCCCTTCCCCCAAATGATTTTGTTTTGGCATTACCTGGCACTAATAAGTTCTTTGATTGTGAACGGAGATTAACTTGGGGTTTGTATGGTTGAATCAAGTCTTCAAGATAGTCAGGGGCAGATCCACACATGCAATAATGATATGGACTGAAAGAAGAAGAAGAACAAAACTTAGCTTGTATTGTCTTTCCATCTCTTATGCAGGTGGGGGTATTCTCAAGGAACCTATGGTAAGCATATTATGTTAGCAAATTATTCAAATCGATGTTATCGTTCTTGATTAATGTTAGTGTTGTTTTCTGGCTGAGGGGAATAGGCATATGTTTTCAGTGGACCAGCCCAGAGCCGTAATTAAAGACCAGCCCCCCCCCCCCCCCCCCCTCCACTCCTCAACTTACATACTTCCGCCAGTGACATATTCTCACACCAACAGATTAGATTTCATAAGCTCTTGGATCGCTCTGGGGCCAACTTTTTTAAGCACAAATTTTCTTCAGCATAAAAAAGTCTTCCTTGATCAAACAGGATTGTCAACCAAATGTCCATGTGGTGTTTACTGCTTTTGACTTGTATTCGGCCATTGTTTGCTAAGCATATTAACATTAACAAGGAGTTTTGGCTGGCATACTGTTTTTGGTGCTTAAGCATATTGTTGTGCTTGACAGATCTGAGAAATCGGCCCCAGACCAATTCAGTACATTAATGGGAAGAGGAATTGTGTATCTATTATTTTATGTATGATTTTTATTTTATTAACTTTTTTATTAAACGTTTTTGTTATAATAATCATTATTGTTTGGGTTGACCATTGACTAATGTTAACAGCAACGGCGATAATTGATATTATTTGATTATCCTTGCTGCAAACAAAGCTGTATTGGATATCACTCAAGAAAGATGCTCCTTTTTATACATAAATTTATAAAATTAACCATAAGTAATACTGACTGGGTTAATTTAAAACGGGATTCGAACAGGTGACATTCGGAATACCGTACAGGCGCTCCACCAACTGAACTGCCCTATGTGGCTGTTTGGTGAATTAATGATTAAGATCGTAATTACCGACTGATTGATTAGGAAATTACGATTGTCGTTGGAAATCCTGAGAGACAATTGATTGCTTTTCTCTTTACACACAGCAACCAATGAAGGATGGGAGATGAAAGCCATCAAGGGAATGATTGATCGTATTGTGGCATAGATCCAAGATCCAAGATCCCCGGGCGTGGCTTTGGGCATGACCCTGGGCGTGGTCAGAGGGCTCAGTATCACCACACCCATCTCGGAATACTACAGCTCATTTAGAAGTTTACATGTATTACGATATTCAGTTATATATTACACGGTATAATTATCATAAGTAACTTATACATTTATTAAATTTGGTAGTTGGAAAATCACTTTCAAGCTTGAAAGGTGTGACGCTGCTTGGATGTCTCCTTTAAAATGTTTAGTTAGTGTTATCTTTGATTTTCTTTCTTCAGAACAAAAGGAAAAACAAAAAACTCCATATAGAGAGTTCTATGGTGACATTAGGCAGAAAAAGGAAACACGTTGCTCAATTTCCTTTCAATATGAATTTCTTGTATGGAATCGAGATGTTGAAATGTTTGAAATTCTACTCGCAGAATGAATGGAAAGTCACCAGGTGTCATCAGCATGTCCAGCTATTCCAAAGGCATCAATTAAATTATACTACATGGTAGAAACAGGCAAGCAATGCAATATTCTCTAATGCTATTGTTTGTTCTTTTACACATAATTACTTTTGCCTTCATGTTCACTAAAGACATTTAAATAATTTTGGTTTTGGTTTTATGGTATAACAATAAAACTAATTGTGCATTGAACATAATCAGACTGTTTTTCTAAGCCTTTAATTATACGTCACTTCTTAAAATAGAACAATAACTCAGAAGTTTTCTAAATATTTCTTTCTTCTTTATTTTGTGGTACATGTTGTATCCCTCACATAAATGAACACCCCCACGCTCTATGGTAGAGTCCCGTTACTCAATTTATGCTAATGAGGGTCACATGATGCCAAATCTAGCCATCTGATTAGTCAAAATGCCTAAAAGAAAACCTTGGCAGAATTACGTGGTAAGACCCTGTGCACTACTTTCCTACTTGGGTTGCACTTGGATTTTTCCCTAGTAGTAAACTGTCGGTTCTAGCTTCCCGAGCTGTTGGAAGTTGACAAACCAGTTCCCCGTGGCGAAGCCGAGACACTTTCAAGCAGTTGAACAGTACCTCACTGGCCTACTAGCTGGTTATCGGCAAATATATCCACTGGCACGTGATGGTGAATTGACCAATCGGGATTCTTCTCTACGTCATGAATATTTATGAGGTATAGTAAATACAAATATCACATGGTTTGAGGATGGACAGCCTCGATTCTAGCTCCCGAGGTGTCGGATGTTAAACAAACTATATTTTCCGAGGCGAAGCTAGAAAACTACTTTTTCAACTTCCAACACCAATTGAAGCTAGAATCGGCCGTCCATCCGACAAAAACCATATGATTTTGTTTTTACTATGCCTCATCAATATTCTTCATTGTCTACATTTTCGTCGACATCGGTATATTTTAAGTAGACTCATGTAGGTCGAAGTTCACGCGTGCGCACTGCAAACTTTGCCTAGTGATGATGTGCAGTGAGATAATCTAGGTGGAACAGTTCCTCCAATAATTCACTGGCCTATTGGTGATCAGCAAACATATCCACATGTACGTGACTGTGAATTAGCCAATAGGGATTCGGCTCTAGGTCATGAATATGTATGAGGTATACTTATAATGACCTGACATGGGGACAAGAACGGTATAATCTCGCCGCTAAGTCAATCGATCAGCATAACTTCGATAGACATACACGACTCCGTACTTGGAAGCAACGAAGTAACAACAGGTGTCTTCAACTATATCACCATGATGGGACCGAAGTTTGCTGTATTTCTGTTATGTTTGACTGGGCTTGCTTCCAGCATGATTCGTGCCGCTGAGCTAGGCAAGTATTACTATGGGCCTTTACGAAATGAAGTTTGAGGCTAGGCTTGGGATTTATTTTGCTAATGCCATTTTGTGTCCTAAAATGAAATGAAGGCCTTGAGATACATGGCGAAGCTGGAGCCTTTCTTCTGCTTCGTCGTGTGGCCCAATCCCTTCTTTTCATTTTGTGGGCCTCAAATGGCGGTAGCAAAATACGTACCAAGCCTAGCCTCAAGCCGGGCTTCGTAGAGGCCCTATGTATGTCGTTTAGACCCCAAATATAGGCCTATTGCAGTATAAACTATATCATACTGGCCTTACGCGTTCATTTTCTTCAAATCTAGATGAAATATTGGCTACCAGTTTACCTTTCTTATAATAAAGAGGTGTTGTTCAATAATTGTGATCTCCTTTCCATTCAGGCATTTGACGATTAAATATTAACTTCAGAGTAATTGATTGGCTAGGTAAACATGAGGTGACGTTCACCAAATAATTATGTTATAAAAATCACGTTTTGTCGTACTCTCTAAATGCAAAAGAGTGAAAAGCCACTCTTTGAAGAGCCATAATGAAGGACAACTCTTTTTCGAGTTGTCTTCCAAGAGTGAAGTTTGCATCGTTTGGAGTGATTTCTTTCACTCCGGTCCAAAGTGAAAACCACTCCAAAAGAGTGAAATATCCATCACTCTTTTTGAAGGACAACTGGATTTTGAACGAGTGGTATTTTTCACTCTTTTACATTTAGTGAGTAGTTTGCTGATGGCATTCTATAATGATAAAAGGGTCGTTGTCTTAGTGGTGTCCCAGGGGCATTTTAAGCCCAAAACTTTGCTTTTCAGGAAAAACGGCGGTAATACTACAAACAGCAGATCACAGGAGACAGGTTGTCAAGTCAACAGGGTAGAGAAACAATGAGATATGACTTCAGTGGGCCTAAAACTGCACAGCACAGTTCTTTATGTTAGGTGACAAGTGCTAAAATTGCGCCCCTGAATTCCAACTTCTGATTCCAATTAAAAAATCTAAATTTGATTATACAATCTGTCTTCATTTGTTCAACAGATTACATTTCCAATAACTTGAACAGTACATCGGCTACTTTTTTTTTCATTCCTTTGCTCGTTTGCGTTTTCCATTTTCCGTTTGCTCCAAATGATTGCCGCGCACGGGGCCGGGGCTCGGAGCGTGTGCCCGGTCGCAGACACGGGAGTGGAACTGCTACTCGCGGCGTACGTCCGCGGACGTCGAAACGGAGTCCATTCAAAAAAAAAACGCCCAATATTGGGAGAAGGATGTCTCCGATAGATTTGATAGATTTGTGTCCGGTCAGTCAGAGTATAGTACGAGACCGTGTCCGAAGGGGAGACCAGACTCGAGTATCAGTGCACTGGACTTATTTTCTTTTATATATTTCTATTTCACAGAAATAAAAACTCGACTACATAACAGTAAATAAAAATAATAAAAAAATATTCCACCACGCATTTCTTTCTTCTTTTTTTTTCGACCGAAGGACCCTCCCTTAAAGGTAGTATCATACTTTGTTTTTTATAAATGAAATACAGATTCATGGGCAAAAATATCAAGACAGATACAGTAACAGTCATCTGTGAAAATTTCAGTCCAATACGGTGCCCATTTCTTTTTTAGAAAACAGTGAAAAACAGCCACAGTATTTCTTAAGTCTTTTCTCTTTTATTTTTGATCTTTAAAAAGATCAAAAAGATTTCCGGTCGTTGTTTTACTTATTTCTGGATAAATACAGCATTTCAGGCGGAAAGATTTTAACGGTATGTTTCTACCAGCACCATCTTCATACCCTGTAAGTTATACGTAAATCTGTGAAAATTTCTGTTTTGGTTTCTTACCAAAGTAATATGATACTACCTTTGAGGTAGAAAAGATCTGAGCCATAGAATAAAAAGGGACACCCTAAGCAATTATGGATTGGAGATCAGGGTCACAGGGAATCGAGCTGACTGCTTTTGACCATTCCATACGTATTCGACGAAATCTTATACAATTATCCCTGCAATCCGATGAACATGTATTTAGTACATAGATCAGTCTTGTGTTGGTTGTGCGTGGCACCAACTGAAACGACGGACTCCTTCACAAACCAAATCCCCCAAAACATGTAGCAGACGTATGGTTTGTTTTTATGCCGAAACAGATAAAAAATGTCTAGTCTGTTAAATTTGTATTTTGATCGGTGCAGACATACCAAATTGTTGTCATAAACGTTTTGCCGGATAATTTACATAATTATTAAGTCTAGACTGTGTGCGTAGTTCCCTCCGCTCGTAACGAATTGTAAACCATTGTAGTACCTCGAGCAAAACATGTAAATAAAACAATATTGATCCCGTATCAAATTGATAAATAAACCTAACGTAATTTTAAATCGACTATCGTACAGTTTTTCTTTATAGCCTAGCAATAAAAGAAATCTCCGCAATACGTTGGCTCTGTTTTGTATATTTTCGTATATTTTGCTATGTCACAAATAGCTAGATCGGCTGCCGAACCAGTTAAAACAATCGGGATTTGATAAGTAGGTTACTTGTTCTTGATGTGAGATACACGATGATTGTGCTTGTGACAATGAGTGACTGTATGCAATGGGAGACTTTTGGAGAGTCGGTCTGGAGTCAACAGCGCACGCGCACGCATGCTCATAAATTGCGCAAGCATGGTTTGCGCGTGCGCTGTTGACTCGAGACCGACTCTCCAAAAGTCTCCCATTGTCGTTGTGGTACTGCTAGCCTTCAACTGGCAACCAAAGAACTGGATGCTGCGGTGTCCGTTATATTCTTCCGTGATCAACGTACTCCGACGAATTGCGGACGTAGTGTGGGTTACTCGACCGTGGTGCCGGTACGGTGGGAAGCCAGAAACCGGTGATATCGAAGCCTCAGCTGCTCCGGTTGATTTTGTGTCGTGTCGCTACGAGCAAGACGACATCGCGTGACTTAGATCATATCACCCTTTTCCTTTTTCTATAACCACATTGATATAAATATCCCTTTCGTTTCTTTTAATAATAACAATGTTAACAATTTAAATAACAGGAGGTTATGGAATAATACTTGATTATGGAATTCAAACCATATAAATAGACAGATACGAAACAGTTTGTGATTAGAAATGGAATTTTATAGGTATTCAACGGAATAAGTACAATTACCCATCCATGCGCACTTATGTGCATTTGATACATCCAGTCTCTTGTTGGTCGTACTGTGACCTGGCACCAGATGTTTAACGACCGACTCCAATTACTAACAAAATCCCTCAAAATTAGTAGCAGTTTATTTTTATGTTTAAGCAAAGAATACCGTTTAGTCCATTAAAATCCATATTTTTATTCAAGCAGACATATAAAACATTACAATAAATGTTCTGCCGTTCAATTTGCATATAAATACCAGCTATTTGCGTGATTCCTTCCGATCTGATCGTAACAAATAATGACAATCGTAAACCATACTGTAATACCGAGCAAAGCATGTACACTGTCGCGGTTTTTTTTTTATAATTATACAGAATGCAGTCTTCAAGAATGGTATTGGGAATAAAAACCCTATGAATAAACAAAAACAGCCAGGACATTACTCCGCCATATTCAAATCTCCGAGAACGGGGAATTAATTCTACAAATCTTGGTACTCAACCTGAAGGAGAGCCAACATGCTACCGACATTGGCCCAACGTTGGCATAATGTTGGACAATTGGGAATAAGACAATGAACCAACATTGACCCAACCTTGGCATATTTGTTGGACAATTGGGAATAAGACAATGAACCAACATTGAACCAACGTTGGCATAATGTTGGACAATTGGGAATAAGACAATGAACCAACATTGACCCAACGTTGGCATAATGTTGGACAATTGGGAATAAGACAATGAGCCAACATTGACCCAACGTTGGCATAATGTTGGCCAAATGGAAATAATGACAAGGAGCCAACGTGCTACCAACATTATGCAAACGTTGGTTTAATGTTGGCCGACTGGAATATAACGATGAGCCAACATGCTTCCAACATCGAACCAACGTTGACATAATGTTGGCCTCATGAGGAACCAACATGAAACCATCATTGGGCCATCTTTGGCCAACATCGAGCCAACTCTGCCATGATGTAAGACATTTTACAGTAGGCCAACATCAATGCCATCACCTACTTTGTTTTATTGAATATTTTGAGTATTTTATATTAAATATATTTCCCATCACTTTGTGCACATACAGATAGCCTTATAAAATCTTTATCAAAGTTCACCTATAGGGGGTGAAGCATAATCTTGTTTTTTGAATGATTGGTTTTGCCTTTAACTTCTGTATGTCTTTTTTTTTACTTATTTATTTGTTTTCTTTAAGGTTTTTGTCCGTTATTTTGTATAATCATAGTCACAATAATCATCAGAGAATATGATAACCATAACCCATGATCTTCAAGGACTAAAGGCCAGTATTTTCATTCCACCTTTATCAAGTTTGTGTCGTGGTCTCTTTTCCAGGCTCTTATGGAGCTGACAGCACAAAGGTTTCCGTCAGCGGTGTCTCATCAGGTGCGTCTATGGCCGTACAGCTACACGTCGCATATTCATCATCTATTATGGGAGTTGGTGCGGTGGCTGGAGGTAAGTTTAGGTGTCAACGTGGTGTTGGGTAAAACAATATGTAAGTAAGGATGTGTCAGCTTATTAAAGGTTGCTGCAATATGCTGAACAGTGAAGTGAGCCACAGATCATCAAACAAATAGGAATTCTATAGCAAGAGTTTGCCAAAGGGAAATTATCTAAGTGACGACACCTCGACTCAAAAGCGATTGCAGCAAAGCCTAGACAAGTTCAAAATGGACATTTTCCACCGAAGGCAAGCTTTAAGGCACAATTCGAGAAGGCTCAATGAAAAAAAGCTATTTGTTGATAGGATTGGCTATCACGTGACGTCATAATCTGTGAAGGGATCAACTGGATCTCCAAATCCAAACTGAAGGAATCGTCTGTCGATGTTTGAATGTGCTGATCCTGCCGTGTTGTTGTTATGTTGTTGTTGTTGTTGTTGTTGTTGTTGTTGTTGTTGTTGTTGTTGTTGTTGTTGTTGTTGTTGTTCTTCTTCTTCTTCTTCTTGCTGCAGCTGCTGCTGCTGCTGCTGTTGTTGGTGGTGGTGGTGTTGTTGTTGTTGTTGTTGTTGTTGTTGTTGTTGTTGTTGTTGTTGTTGTTGTTGTTGTTGTTGTTGTTGTTCTTCTTCTTCTTCTTCTTCTTGTTTTTGTTCTTGCTGCAGCTGATGTTCCTGCTCGTGTTCCTGTTCCTTTGCCTGTTCCTGTTCCTGTTCTTGTTCCTGTTCCTGTTCCTGTTCCTGTTCCTGTTCCTATTCCTACTCCTATTTTTTTTTACTGTTCCTGTTCCCGTTCCTGTTCCTGTTCCTGTTCTTGCTGCTACTGGTGGTGCTGTTGGTGCTGTTGCTCTTGGTTGTCGGTTGCTGTTGTTGCCGGTGCTAATATTAATTATCCGACATTTTCTTACTTCACAATTTAGTTCCATATTACTGTGCTCAAGGAGACGAGGATCGTACTAGATATTATGAGTGTTCGCCATTTGGTGACCCCAGCCTTGTCAACATACCCTCACTGAAGAGTAAGACAGAGGATTATGCCGATCAGGGCACAGTTGATGCGACGAGTAACCTTGCTGATAGTAAAGTCTACCTCTTCAGTGGTACGCAGGATATTGACGTTAAAACAGGTAATTAAATCACAATTTAGCTTTCCTTATGCTTTTCCATACCACGACCTGGGTACATGTACAATTTATTGCTGAATATGTCACAAAATGGTAAAATTGCAAATGACATAATTTGATCCATTACAACTTCATGATGGGTTTTGTTGTATTGAAATTCAAGTGTTGACATCTTCCATACACGTTGTACTTGTATAGAACTTTGCCGTTTTCTGCCTGTTGTATAGGTGCACCGGGATGCCGCCAAAAAATAATTGAACATTAAAACAGCAACTGAATAAATATAGTCTGCATTTTGTTGTTTAAATGTAATATCATACCTTGATTTTTATCAAAGAAATACAGATTCATGGGCAAAAATATCAAGACAGATACAGTATAAACAGTCATCTGTGAAAATTTCAGTCCCATACGGTGCCCACGTTTTGAGAAAACAGTGACAAACGGCCACAGTATTTCTTAAGTCTTTTCTCTTTTATTTTTGATCTTTTAAAAGATCAAAAAGATTTTGTGTCATTGTTTGACTAATTTCTGGATAAATACACGATTTCAGGCAGAAACGTTTTAACGGTATGTTTCTACCACCACCATCTCCATACCCTGTAAGTAAATCTGTGAACATTTCTGTTTTGGTGTCTTACCAAAGTAAGGCTACTTTTATTGTTTGTAGCATATTGTGATATAAACCATTGGTATTATTCTTGTCGGATTTTTACGAGATTCGTGTGCTTTACAATGTTCTTATATTCTTATCCGCCAGACCTAGTGAAGAAACTGGAGGACTATTACAACGAATTTGTGACTGATACAAATAATATCAAGACAGTGTACAACATAGACGCCGGACATGCGTTTGTAAGTATCGTCGGTCATTTATTTGTGTATCTATAGTTTTCTAAATTACAAATTATTTTGATCTTTTAAAAGATCAAAAATAAAAGAGAAAAGACTTAAGAAATACTGTGGCTGTTTTTCACTATTTGCTAAGAAAGTGGGCAACGTATGGGACTGCTATTTTCACAAATGACTGTTACTGTATTTGTCTTGGTATTTTCGCCCATGAATCTGTATTTCTTTGATAAAAACCAAAATATGATACTACCTTTAAAGCTTCTAAAATCTAAATTAGTTTTTGATGATTTAATTTCCCTTTGTTTTCACTAATTCACGATCTTCTCCAGATTACCGAGGACTATGGTAGTAGCTGTGGTACCGTGTCCTCATCTCCCTATATAAATGACTGTAATTATAACATGGCGTATGGAATACTCAACCACATTTATGGCAATTTGGTGGTAAGTTGAACTTGCTCAATAATGATATCACAAAGTCAGAGACAAATTTCATCTTTTCACTTCCAATTTGGTTAAGCCTTTGAGAAAAATTTTGCTAGGATCAAAAAGTCGGGCCTTCTAAAAACTCCAAGCGTCTCATTTTTATTATCATTTCAATTCATTTTTTTGGTTGATGAGCCGTTTGCAGCAGTTCTTTTTTTTACTTTAAATATAAATGCTTGGAGTTAGGAGGGCCTGACGCTTGTCGTTCCTAGCAGGATCTTTATCTGAACATTATTTAATTTAAACAAATCAAATTAATTATCCTCACATTTGATCAGATATCTCAGATTACAAAATATTCTTCATAATTATTTATGCATTTATAAAATTATACTGGCTTCTGTGAAGGCATTGCTTAAAATCACCTTCATAGTAGACATACTGTAATTATGACACCATTTTGACAAGATTCACACACACATATTAAAGGACAGAAAGGGCACGATTCGACATGCCAACGAAATGACAAATTAGATAAGACTTGAAGCTATGTATAGTGGAAGTACTAAAAGAATGTAGGTTTTCGATGACACCATGTAATCTTTTCTGTGAGAGTGTGTGGTTCTGAGAAGAACCGGTGGTATTATCTCGACGTTTCGAACAGTGTGCTCTGTTCGTCCTCAGAAGAAGTGAAAAATTGTTGGGTACATTTTTGATCAGAATAACTGCAGTGAAATTCATCTATACCAAAAACATGCTTTTTATATTCCAGGAACCGAGTGCTAGTACCACTGCTGATGGACAGGTAATGCAGATTTCATTTAATAAAAAAAAAAGAGTTTTACTTTGGGTAGGCCTATATGTGTGCATGGCATTCTGTACATTGAAGAGGATCATTATAGAATAATATATAACAGTGTAGAGTTCACTGTCTGTATGGTGGCATTATAATGTGAACCTGCAAGCTTTTCTGTACGGTTAGTTAGTTGGTTAGCTATTGGTTGATACCTGTGATGATATTTGACCAATGAGGAACGTTAGATTGGGTATGGGGCGTGGCTTAACATGACGAGCAGTTGAAAGCTGGCCAATCACCTGCAATTACATGTATCTGATGTGGTATTGGTATGATTGTAACATTTGACGAGGAGCATGGACATGACCTAAACTCCGATTCCCATTAAAGGTACTATCATACTTTGGTAGCATACCGAAACAGAAAGCTTCACAGATCAACATATAACTTACAGGGTATAAAGATGGTAATGGTAGAAACATACCGTTAATTTGTTTCTCTGCCTCAAATGCTGTATTTGTCCAGAAAAGACCAATGACCAAAATTATCTTTGATCTTTTAGAAATCAAAAATAAAAGATAAAAAAGTACTGTGCCCGTTTTACACAGTTTTCTCAAAGGTTGGGCACCGTATGGGGCTGGGAATGTCACAGATGACCGTTACTGTATATCTTCCTTTGTATTTTTACTTGTGAATCTGAATTTCTTTGACAAAAATCAAAGTTTTATATTACCTTTAAATGGTCAAATCTGAATGGATTGAACATGGAAGGGTTTCATTTTACTCATTTTCAACAGTTTCATAAACAATTGATCTATTTCAGTTTCTGACCATCGACCAGACGGCATTCTTCCCAGCGTACTGGCCGAACCATCTTCCTATGGACACTGAGGGACACGTTTACGTACCTACTGGGTGTGCATCGAGCGCTTCTAGTAAGTAATTAACAAAGCAAGTAATACCTTCTTAATACTAGTTTGGGGTAAATTAAGTCAGTCTGGGTGTTCAGGGCACATGTTAAGCTGCATTTTAATACCCTATTTGATGCCAAGGACTCAACACTGTTCAATACACACACCATTGTTTGTCAAAAGATACAAAACCAAAAGTTGTACTTTTAGGTATACAGTGTGTAGGAATGGTGTGTGTATTGACGGTGCAGTTGAGTCCTGTGAAAAAGGACTCGACACTGTCAATACACACACCATTGCTACACTTGCAAGCAGTAAGTATTCACCCGCCGTTGCTAGTATGCTGGATTGAGAATAAATGACCAAGTATAATTGTTGTTTCTGTGTTATTGTTTGACAGACTGCAAGTTGCACGTAGCTCTACATGGCTGTGGACAGACAGCGTAAGAAATAAGAATATATAAGAGTTTCTCATTTTTGGCACTAACTGACCAATAGGGCCTAGTAATGACCATTGACAAATGTGTTTAGACCAGTGGTCAGCGACCAACATAACGAATGACGAACTATATTAACAGCTAATAGCCAATGGTCATGCAATGGCAATGACCTCAAGTTAAGCCAAACCCATCAACCAGTGGCCAAATACCGGCCACTGCCAATGCCTGAAGAAACTGCACCCAATAGCTCCAAACCATAGTCGACAACCAATGTGGAATGACAAGTGACCAACGACAGTGGCCGAACAATTAGGAGTGACCATTGCAAAATGACCAATAAAGGCCAGTGGTCACTCACCATTTCCCAAACCCATGAACAGAAATCATCAGTATTTTCCCAATTTCCAATACGAACCGTATATTTATCATAATAACATACGATTATGATTTGATACAGGTCTTCCATTGGTGACAAATTCTGGCTCCATACCGGATATAACGAGGTGGCTGAACTGAACAACATAATCATTCTGTATCCCCAAGCCCAAAAAAATATCAATTTGGGCAACTTTTTTGGCTGTTGGGATTGGTAAGTGAAAGCACGCCCTATATAGTCTTGTGATCATTTTTAAAGTTAGTTTCATACTTTGGTAAGAAACCAAAACAGAAATGTTCACAGATTTGCATTCCAAGCAGTATAACAATTGATTAAATAATCAGGTTCGACTGTTTTTCATAATAATGAGAATTAAGGTGTCCGCATAACGTGGCGTCATCATTATTGTTCACAGTTCTAGTTCTCCACTGCACTTTTCTTGACCAATGTAATTAAACTCTGCCATTCCTGCTAATGTGAATATCCAAAAATATTTGGTTTGTTCAGAGTAGGCCTGTAATTGTGTCTAAACGCGTTGCTAAAATGCAAAGCAATTAACAAAACAAAAGGAAACTAAATACTTAGATTATTGTGTGTTTTTTTCTCTCTTTACCTATTTTTTCGCAGGTGGGGATATTCCGAAGGACTCCATTATCAAGGAAACTATGGTAAGCAGAATTATTGCGTGTTAGATCAAGACTATACGCCGTGCTACTGCAATGGCACGGCAGTTGCGCTTAACGCCGAGATTAATTGTGTCGCGGCACTGCCGTTCCGAATACCGATAGCGCCCACACGGGATTCGAACCAGTGACCTCCTGAATACCGTCCAGGCCTATCCAGTCCGCTTTGTGGGTAGTTTGGTTATTTAATTATCAAGATCGTAAGCGACTTATTGAATATGAAATAATGATTGTGGTTAGAAATCCTCATAGATAATTGATTGCTTTTGGTACTTCTCTCTACACACAGCAACCAATGAAGGATGGGAGATGAAAGCCATCAAGGGAATGATTGATCGTATTTTGGCATAGATCCGTACAACTCCAAGAGCCTTTAACGTGGCCTTTGGCGTGGCCTTGGGCGTGGTCAAAGGGCCCAGACTCATCACGCCCATCTCAGAAGATTACAGGTCATATATATAGATTATAATTATGATATTCAATTAATATTACACGATATAATTAGCATACGTTACTAATATACATCATTTTTACTCTGGTAGTTGGGAAATCACGTTCAAACTTGTTTAATGTTAGCAGGTTGGAAGCTCCTCGGAGGTCAACTATAAAATTGGTGTTGGATTAATTTAATAATCTTTCTTCAAAGCAAAAGAAAAAACAAAAAACTCATTAACAACGGAGTTCTGTTCTCTCCAACTGAAGTAATATGTTTTATTCCGTAATCTGTAACAACCACTGATTACAATATTTGACAAGCCATTCATAAGCTTTACAACATGAGGCAGGGATTTTACACGGAGAAACAGACAATTTGCTGCATTTCCATATGAATTTATTTCACAAGTGTATAAACCACAATTGTTTTGTTTGAGATCTGACTTAGCATCGCAGAATGAGTGGAAAGTCACTAGGTGTCATCAGCCTGCCCATCTTATTCAAAGGCAACAATTAAATGATACTAAATGATAGAAATAAGCAAGCAATGCTATTGTCTTACGTAATTGTTGCTTCTTTTTCACTTTATTATTTAACGAGGATGTTCAACACTCAACAAACCCCGCTTTATTTGTTAGAACAATTATCCTTAAATTACTTGAAATGAGAAAAAACTTTATCGCACACTGAACACAGAAAAAGAGTCTTTTTAATGATTTTTCAACCTGCAAGCTACCCCAAAATTGAAACCGTCTGAATTTCGTCAATGGGGGCAGCATTCATTTAATGAAAAGGCTCCGTAATGTGATATCACGAAACACACAGATTTGTCTGTTGCCCCCATTGACTAAATTCAGACAGTTTCAATTTTGAGGTAGCTTACGGGTCAACCCTCTCATGTTGAGAGAAAAATCATCAAAAAAGACTCTCTTTCTGTGTTCAGTGTGAGATAGATATTTTTTTCTCATGTCAAGTAATATTTAAGGCTTGTAGTTCTTACAAATAAAGCGAAGTTTGTTGAGTGTTGAAGATCATCTTTATGTCTCGATGTTCACTAAAGAAATTAAAATATTTTTGATTTGGGGTTTATGGTATAATAATAATAATAATAAAAGTAATTGAGCATTGAACATGATCAGACTTTTATTCGTCACATTTAAAATGAGTCAGCGTGAATAATGTACATGTAACTCTAAAATGCCTAGAGTTAGGAGGGCCTGATGTTTCGATCCTAGCAGGATCTTTTTCAAAGGCTGAACAAAAAAGAGGCCAAGAACATGCCAATAGAGATACCAAAAAAAAAAAATTATTCATTACATTGTAAAATCTTCAATATGAACCTGAAAAGTGAGGGTCTCCTCCCCCATTGGTGACAAAGCCCCGCCCATCCTCAGCCTTACTTCACATGCTACCACTTGCCAAGCAGATGCTACATGAATATTTGCATATCAATATTATAATGTGTTCATATCAGACATATATATTATGCAAATGATTAACCTTTGACCTGTGATGATGTCATGATGCGCTAGCGTCTTCATAGTTTTCTGTTTTCATGTGGAGTATGCCTAAGTCATCGTTTTGTTCCTCACTTCGCTCATACATCTCTACGGTCAGTTCAGGGTCAGGGTCCGGGGCGTACACGTTCTGAAGAAATGACAAAATGGCAATCAAGCATGATTAAGAGTCAGCCGGGTCAAAAAATAAAACAGCAAGGAATAGTTTTAGCCAATCATAGGTTCTGAAAATGTTAACCAATCAGAATCCACCGTGAGCATTTGATACACAAGAAAATTAAATGTCACTTGTTGGTTCTAGTGAGTTCACTTTATTACCTGGATGTAGCAGTTCCCTGCAGGGTCATCCAGCACAATAGACACAAGAAGGCGTCCAGCTATGATCTGAAATAAGAATTCAACAACACATCCATGATATACTTTTGGAGGGTCTTTAAAGGTACTATCATACTTTGGTAGGATACCAAAACAGAAATGTTTACAGAGGGTATAAAGATGGACCTTGTACAAAGATTTCATTCAATCTTACCACCTCAAGTGCTTTTTTTATCCAGACATTTATTAAAACAAAAGACCAAAAAAAAAAAACAATGCCCGATATCAAAACTTCACAATTAAAATAACCTTACAATTTCGCATAACAATTGCGACGTTTGTTTTCTGATTTCTACTGTTTTCAATGATCAATTGAGCTAAATATTTCACAGGTTTGTTTTTATTTCATGATAAATCAAAATTATGAACAAACCGCAGTTCATCTTCACCATACAAACCTTCAAGGGGTTACAGTTAAAGAATTTGTGTGAAAGTTGGCTGGCATTGTGGTACACGCACTTCGATTCTCCTACTATATCCACACTTATACTAGCCTTGATCAAGGCATTCGCAGTTGTACCTCATGCATTTGTTCGCAGCTCCCAGCCGCACAATCGTTGATGGGTACAATAATCCACATCAGGCAAACAGCGACCTCCCACGGTCTGAGAAATATACAAATTAGCTGAACTAGAACGAACGTCTTGGATCACTCGTCCACAGGAGAGGTATTGGGCGGAAGCTCATTATGCTAATAGTGGAAGACGATCTTTTAAAATGAGCTTTTGGATTGGTTCGTCAACGTCCACGATAGTGCGGACTAATGCAAGGGGTACGACTACGAACGCCTTGACTAAGGCTAAACTTAAATACAGATTCCTGTTCCAGGGCCTTTTGTTCAGAGCAAGATAACCAAGAATTACCTCATCAATCTTATCGATGAACTCCTTGAGTTTACTCCCTTTACCCTCCTCCTGGCTATCTCCGCCCCTCATCAAGGAGTAAGGCCGCATGAGTTGACCTTTGACATCTGTCAGGAGGCCCTCTAGTGTTGTGAATTTACCGCCCAGGGTTCCCATCATCAGTTCAAAGTTCAGATCTGGGATGAGGAATCGGGATGAATCCGACTGCAAAACAAAAACAGGTCAAAGGACTTGTTACGACACCTTGAGCTACCCAGTGGTGTTGGAGGTATGGTCTGGTGACCAGACAATGTCTTTCCTGGTCCGGTCTGGTCTGGTCAGATCTGGTCCAATCCAGTGCAGTCCAGTGACTCCTCTGTCTAGTGTGGTCCAGGCCATTCTGATCAGATCTGGTCTGGTCCAGTGTGGTCCAGGCCATTCTGATCAGATCTGGTCTGGTCCAGTGTGGTCCAGGCCATTCTGATCAGATCTGGTCTGGTCCAGTGTGGTCCAGGCCATTCTGATCAGATCTGGTCTGGTCCAGTGTGGTCCAGGCCATTCTGATCAGATCTGGTCTGGTCCAGTGTGGTCCAGGCCATTCTGATCAGATCTGGTCTGGTCCAGTGTGGTCCAGGCCATTCTGATCAGATCTGGTCTGGTCCAGTGTGGTCCGGTCTAGTGCTTCAAAATAAGGAGGAAGAAATTAAAAAATCATCTTTTCATGAGTCCATAGACATACCTTTAGGATGTCTCTGTTTAAATCCATGGATGAATCCGTCATCTTTAAAGTTATCCTCCTCCCTTTTTCCTCAATCCCCGCCCCTGATTTGACCTCTGAGTCCCTGACACCACAAGAATCGCAGTTTGTGGCCATTAGGATCACCTCCTTGAAATATGGAATATCTGGTTAGATGAAGTCAAGGTGATAAATACAAAGACTTGCCACACAAAGGCAATCTAGCTACATGTACATCGCTGATCTATACAAACAGGATAGGTCGCACGACTCTGCGCGTGAAGCATTCGTGCAGCCATATTGAGATATTCAATACATTGGCAGGCGCGGCAGCAGGCGTATACAGAGAATTGCTGCACTGCATGCTGTGCAGTCATGCAGTGCAATGAGTATTGTGCTGAATATCCTAACATGGCCGCTGGTGACTTCAAGACTCGCTATCTAATCACGGCACCCGCGGCCTATCCATCTGCTGATGTGGATGTTAATTCACTGGTTACCAGCCTCATCATATGGTATGCTGTTTGTTTCCTGGCTGGTAGCCTGCTGCTGTGGATGTTTCACTGGTTACCAGCCTTAACTCATATGAGGTATATTAGCTGGTAGTCTGCTGCTGTGGATGTTTTACTGGTTACCAGCCTTAACGGGCATGTTGTATCTTAGCTGGTAATCTGCTACTGCGGATGTTTCACTGGTTACCAGACTGACCTGCTTCTATGGCTTATTTCAGTGGTGTCATGACACAATCTATTGAGTCTTGATAAAATTTACACCGTTTCCTATAACTGGTAGTCTGCGTATTTCACCGGTTACCGGGCTGGCCTTGTATATGGTCGCTTGTAGTCTTTGCACTGGTTTTTCTAAAAGGATACTGACAAGTTTCATCTTGGATGTGGTTGGCGCGTTGCAGTTGGAGCAGTTGACAGGAAACTCAAGGACCTCATCGGCGACATTAGGAGGTTTCGAGTCGGCTGATTCAGCCACCCCCTCCTCCTCTGCCTCCGCCCCTTCCAAGGGAGGATGATCCTCATCTGAGACAGCTTCATCTTCTACCTGAATAAATCACAAATCAATATCACGTGGGTTACAAGTCAATTGCGATGCGGTCAACTTAAAAGGGGTGAGAGCCTGAGAGGTGCTTTGCGACAGTCCTCGATTTTTCATACATTTTGGGTAGTTCTTCTGAGCTGGTGAAATTTACAGCAAAACCCTCAACTACAGACATGTACAGCACAACAGCTCTTTGGTAGTGGTCATTGCTAGTGACAATGGTCATTGGTAATGGTCATTGGTAACGGTCATTGGTAACGGTCATTGCTAACGGTCATTGCTAATGGTCATTGGTAACTGTTATTGGTAATGGTCATTGGTAACAATCATTGGTAACGATCATTGGTAACGATCATTGGTAACGGTCATTGTTATTAAACTGTTATTGGTAATGGTCATTGGTAACGGTCATTGGTAACGATCATTGGTAACGATCATTGGTAACGGTCATTGTTAACTGTTATTGGTAATGGTCATTGGTAACGGTCATTGGTAACATACCATGAGTCCTAAGCCCTTGTTTTGATCCCTGGTCCTGGTGTACAGGGTAACGGTCATTGCTGGATCAATCTCTGGCGCTAAGAAGTTTTCAATGAAACTATTGCCCGCTGGATCATCTATGATCTGACAGAGACAAAAGGAAAACAAACAATAAATCTGATAATTTCAGCCCCAACCTGGTGGAATGACCCATAATAGAATGGTACAAGTTAGCTAGAAAATATTTGCGGAAATATTACTTTACCAGGTGAAACGGAGGCTGAATATTCTTGAGTTTGCTGATAAACTTCTCTATCTGTTCGTATACCTCGGGGTGCAATGCCTGGAAAGGAAAACAAAAAGACGGTAACGAAGATACTAGACTATTGGGGTCACCACCAACATAGGGCTGGATGGCTCTGTTGGTAGAGTGCCTGTATGGTATTCAGGAGGTCGCCGGTTCAAATCCCGCTCCAGTAAATTTTTCTTTGTTCACTTTTCAATGACAACCTTCTTGGAGATTGCTTGGATTTGGTTGCCAGTAAATTGCCTCGTGGGCTTAAAGGTAACATCATACATTGGCTTTTGTCAAAGAAATACAGATTCATGGGCAAAAATATCAAGGAAGATACAAAAACAGTCATCTGTGAAAATTCCAGCCCCATACAGTGGCCCAGTTTTGAGAAAAGCGTGGAAAATTGCCACAGTATTTCTTTTTTCAGTATTTCAGCCTTTTCTCTTTTATTTTTGATCTTTATTAAAAAGATCAAAAATCATTTTGGTCACTGGTTTTACTCTTTTCTGGATACAGCATTTCAGGCAAAAAAGTTTAAACGGTATGTTTCTACCATCACCATCTTTATACCCTGTAATTTATAGGTAAATCTGTGAATATTTCTGTTTTGGTATGCTACCAAAGTATGATAGTACCTTTAAGACTCACCTTTCGAATAGGCTGTTCTTGTTCCAGTCCCTCAGCTGACCTGGATATTATACCCTCCACCGTGGTAAAAGCTGCAAACAAAAATGACAACGAACAAAATTTATTCATATCACTAACTTGTTTGAAAACAATTCATTTATGTCATTGGACTGATTGGAATAGATCCTACCTCCTTTTTGTGATCCTCCGGGTATTTCAAAATCCAGTTCAGGAATTTTGATGGTAGCAGAATCTGCCTTTACTATCTGCCTGTTGAAATCCTGAACATTGGAGCCAAAAAAAGAAGTTCAAGTGTATTCGTTAGTTTGAGAATGAAGTACTATCTGAAATCCTGCAGCAGTGTGGTTTTTGGTAAAGTCCTGAATCCATCCAAATACTGCCAAACCTGGCTGTGGATTTGGATGGATAACAGGACACATGGCTTCAACACTGTCTGTGTCCATTGAAATCCTGCAGCAGTACATGGTTTTTGGTTGAGTCCCGAATCCATGCAAATACTGCCAAACCTGGCTGTGGATTTGGATGGATAACAGGACACTTGGCTTCAACACTGTATGGGTCCATTGAAATCCTGCAGCAGTACATGGTTGGTTTGTAGAGTCCTGAATCCATCCAAATACTGCCAAACCTGGCTGTGGATTTGGATGGATAACAGGACACATGGCTTCAACACTGTCTGTGTCCATTGAAATCCTGCAGCAGTACATGGTTTTTGGTCTAGTCCTGAATCCATCCAAATACTGCCAAACCCGGCTGTGGATTTGGATGGATAACAGGACACATGGCTTCAACACTGTCTGTGTCCATTGAAATCCATCTTACAAACCTTTCTGGATTTGATATGGACGTCGATCCGACAGCCTTTGTCCTGGATTCGCCCTGACGGCTGGACTTCATTGCTGGAGAAATTACAATGATCACAGTTGAATGACATGATCACAATCTCCTTGAAGAATGGAATCTTGGTCAGTAGAAGCCTGGTGATGCCCTGGGATGGGAATAAATTAGGCGAAGTAAAAAAAAATACCTGTTTAGCGTCCCCGCCTGCTTCCTTTTTGGATGCCGCCTGCTATTTTTTTTTTTTTTTTTTTTGTGTAAAATCCGAAAAAAACGTACATTCCGTGATTTTTTCCGCTGAAAAATGAATAAAATCTTCGTTGATAGACTCAATCGTCACTATCACTGTGCTGTGGAAATGGTCTATTCGTACGTGTGGATGCGATCAAGACTAGTATAGTGTGTATGAGCTCACATGCCCCGTGTGTAACACCGTCTCATTGTCCATGAATGGAAAGCTATCTCACTTATTAGTCCAAGCGGTGATTTGAAAGAACAATAATATTGCCCAAAACGAACTGCCAGCCATCTTGCCATTTTATTTTGATAAAATGGGCCGGGCGGCCATTTTGGAAAAAAAAAAAAAAAAAAAAAAAAGGGCCTCCTCCTTCCTTTTTTCAAAAAGGCAGGACGCTAAACATGTTTTTTTTTTTACTTTGCCTTATACATCAGTTAGAATCCTGTACAGCCACAGTGTTACTTTCATTGGTTAATCCCTTTGTTTAGTCTTACTTACCGCAAATTGATTTCCCATTCTTACATGCTCCCCTCTTACGTTTTTCAACCTTGTCCTTAACTTTGCTGTTTTGCTTGTCTAGCCGTCCTCCATTATAATTATAATTATGATTAGGGGCCTAGGCCCTATAAGTAATTATTTTTTTGTGTTCCTTCTTTGCTTGTTTTTTGTGCTTGGGCTTTGTTTCAACATTAATGTTCTTGTTCTTGTTCTGTATTGTATTTGTTTTTGAGGTCGAATAAACAATAATAATGTATGTGTACCCAGTCCCTATTTTTGTATTGAATGAATGATGTAAAATTGTAAAATTGTATTTAAATTGTAATGATTGATGATGTACACAATGTAAACACTGACGCAGTTTAAACATGTTTTAACTTCCTACCTGTTCGTGACAGTTCATACACAAACTTTCAATTTCTGTCGTCTCAAGATCGCCCACATCTTCCGCTGTCAGGTCTCGAAACAGCGGCAAATTCCCGTATGGCTGTTCTGCCATTTTACTTTTTTAGGAAACGTCACGTTCTGTTCGCAAAGTTCATAAAAAATTGTTGCAAAACACATGACATGTGTACATCACGCAGGGGCAAGGCATGACCCAAAGGAAGTTGACCTACATAGCGATTGACCAATAGCTGAAGCCGTTATTTAATGGTAGGTTAGATATATCCAATCATGTTGATCGTTTCTTCATACTAGGCCAATAGTCGTGATCCCAGTATCTCCCTTGCATTTTCATGCGATTACTAATTAGCACGATTGTCAACCAGACTAGCAGCGTGCTCCACACTAATTTTGTAGTCGAACGGTTCTCAATAACCGGCGTTATTAAACTGGATTTTGTGCCATAAAAGTCTTGGTTTAAGATAGAAAAATGGGTAACGTCTTTGCTGCAGAAACATCCCCTATAATGCCCAGTCCACCGATCCCTGGTATTCCACCGGCTCCTCCTGCTACGGCGACCGGGCCGGTGCTGGGAAGTATCCCCACGACCAACGGCGGCGGTGGCCTGGCCAATCCTGGCAGCTTTGAGGATCTGTTCAAGAAAGTCAAAGGTGAAAATTGGAGTTCTAATCGTGTTATTGTTCTCACTTCCATTTGCTGAAATTTGTATGAATCATTTGGGGAAGGTTCTAGGAGTTTTCTCTGAGGGTTTGGTCTCTCATCTGATGTCTGCCGTAGATGAGTTTACCGGGACGTAGGCGTAGTGCCTAATTAAATTTGCAATGTTTTGAGCTCACTTTTGAGGGGGAGGGACTCAGTGAGGGCATGCCATTGGTACAGAATTGGTAACATACACAAACAGAAATATTCAAGATGGTGCTGGTAGAAACATAGGCCTACCGTTAAAATATTTCCACCTGAAATGGTGGATTTATCCAGAAATGAGTAAAAAAAGAACAAAAAAATAGTTTTGATCTCAGATAGGTAAGATCAAAATCATTCTTCCTCAGTTTTACATTTTATTAAAAAATGTCTAGTCTAGTCGTGTTTTCGCTATTTCCTTATGACTCCGATGTCCAATTGAGCTAATATTTTCACAGGTTTATCATTTATACATACATGTACATGTTTGATCAGACAAATTGTGAGTGCTATTCTGTGACCTTTGCCAATCATACATAGGCCTACCTGCTTTATTAAACCTGATTGTCATTTTGTCTTTTGAATGTTTCAGAGATTTTCCCGCAACCCATCGAGGGTTGTAAGATGGTCATCAATAAAGGACTGAGTAACCACTTCCAAATCAGTCATACATTGTCACTGGGAGCATTCAGCCCGTCATCTTATCACTTTGGCACGACGTATGTCGGCTCAAAACAAATCAGCCCAGCAGAGGTAACATTAAGACCTAGCGTGAAGTTAATTTTGATAGGATTTAAGTAGGGCTGTGCATTCACGGGTAATTTTGGACCCGAGTACCCTTTGCCCAAACGGGCGGGTACCCGGGTACCCGCGATATAATATAAAACATAAGAAATTAAGAACCCGGAAGTATGTTGCGTAATGGCCGTTGGTGAGTACCGTATCGGGGCTCCGAGCCAGGCGTGCTAAAAAATTACCAGACCTTCCCCAAAACACCCCGACCTTTAGCGGATTTCGGCTTTTTTTAGGGGTGCCGAATTTTAGTTTACGCTATTTCTACCGACATGACAGGCCAAGCAAAAGTTAGCGTGATCTTTTTTCCGACATCGAACACAGACATCAAACACGATGTATGCATTGTCAGGGTTGTTATTTCGTTGCGTGTTCCCCGTAAAATATTCTGACCACCCCGTAAATCGCATTTTCCTGATCAGCTAAATCTTACTTGAATTTCAGTCGGTAATTTTGTCCAGTTGGCCAATTAGAAGAAACACACTTTTCACGTACATGTGCAAGATCTTAAGAAATAACGTGAGAAAAATTACTAGGGCGACAAACGCATTATTAAGACGTAATCACGATGCATTGTGCACATGGTCAGCATGGTAATCCCGAATGTTCCATGACTGGTATCCGCCCCACACACGGCAACGCGTAATAGCCACGATGTCAAAACAACGTGCACCAGTCTCGACCACGTGTGGGCAGGAAGACTACATACTGTATACACCGTACGTACTGTGTGTGCACGGTGTAGGCTCGGTCGGTTCCGATGGTCTGCCGTACATGTAGGCCTACATCGCGGCCGGGGTGCGTCGCGTTGTCGGGTACCGTAGATCGCGGCCGGACTGCGTCGATAATTGTGGCTCGCTGCCGGCTTCGGTACAGATTTGCGGTAAATAATCTGCTTTTGACATTGCAAAAAACTACAAATTTTGCAGGTCAGTGATGTATTATATGAAAAAGGGCATGGTTGTTATTTTTTACGGGTAATAGAATCGAAAAAATGGAGCCGGGTACTCGATGGTTTCGGTCGGGTTTCGAGTACCCGGGTAGAACGCACAGCCCTAGATTTAAGCATTTAATGGAACTTTGCCTCCATCGAGGAAAATGAGATGGACTAAGCTATGGACTGGACTCCACGGTTTCCCAAGTGGCTCTCTGGGATCAATTTCATGAAGCCCTACGATCGATCGTTAATCCAGTTACAAAGGATACCCATTGTGCCCTGTGTAGGCCTGCAATGGATCATAAGTCTTACGATTGGTAGTAAGTTACAATGAGTTTGGTGAAATTGACCCCTGGACTTGCTTTAGTAGGGACCGTCCTAAGTATGGCCCAAGCATACTTGAAGTTGGGACTGTCCCAAATGGGACTTGTGGAGCCAAGACCACTTTTGAAGAGTTGTCACATTTTGGCCAGATATGGACTGAATGTATGATGTCTTTATCTTCCAATTCACAATCTTCTTGGAATTTCTCCTTTTTAGGCTTATCCTGTCATGCTAGGTGACCTGGATACCAGTGGAAGTCTCAACGCACAGATTATTCATCAACTAGCCAATCGGTTACGAGGGAAACTAGTTGTACAGGTAAATGAACACACCTACATGGACTTAATTTGTAAAGATCATCATGTTGTTGTTACAGTGTGCCTAAGGCCTAGATTACATGCCATGCCACTGCCGTGCCAAACTAAAAAAAATTCACATTTTTAAGTTTGGCACGGCAATAGCATGGCGTTTAGTGGCAATTTGGCTCGGCAAATTGAGTTTGGCACGGCAAGCTCTTTGGCTCAACAGGGTCTGCCACGCTATCGGTATTCGGAACGGCAGTTGCGCGACACTTTCAGGTAAGCTTGGCGTTTAGCGCAACTGCCGTGCTATTGTCGCGCTATTGCTGCACTCATTTTGATTTAAGTTTGGCAAGGCAGTAGCACGGTGTATGCATGTAGTCTTGATCTTAGTGCCAATTGATAACCTCTCAGATTTTTGTGGTACATGCTTTTGGATTCTGGTTGATTACTTGAGTTCAACAGATAAAAAATGACAGCCTTAACCCTAACCCTCTGCACCTTACACACAAGAATGAAGCTGCTTACACAGTCTCCACAGGGGGAACTGAATCATAAACCACACATTACCACAGGAACCACACTGTGGTGTAATGTGGTATTCAGGTTACCACACTTACCATAGGAAAAACCATGTGTGGTAAATTGTGGTAACATGCTAGATGAGTAATGGTTAAAGAAATTAAACCCACACGTAAATCTTCGCACCATAATAACTATAACTGTTGTTTTATTTTGTTCCTACAGACACAGCAGACAAAGTGGGAGGTTTACCAGGGAGAACTTGAATACAAAGGGCCAACTTACACCGGTACCCTGACAGCAGCTAACATAAACCTATTCAGTAATTCAGGCATCATTGTTGGGCATTATCTACAAAGTCTGACGGAGCGACTGGCACTGGGTGGAGAGGTCTTATTCCATTTTGGGCAGGGACAGAAGGCTGCTGTCCTATCACTAGCAGGCAAATATTCAGGTAAGTTGACTTATTAGAGGGCAATATCAACTTGGGGGCAAATAGTCATGTAGTAGAGGGCAATATTAACTTGCAGGCAAATAGTCATGTGCTAGAGGGCAATATCAACTTGGGGGCAAATAGTCATGTACTAGAGGGCAATATTAACTTGGGGGCAAATAGTCATGTACTAGAGGGCAATATTAACTTGCAGGCAAATAGTCATGTGCTAGAGGGCAATATCAACTTGGGGGCAAATAGTCATATACTAGAGGGCAATATCAACTTGGGGGCAAATAGTCATGTGCTAGAGGGCAATATTAACTTGGGGGCAAATAGTCATGTGCTAGAGGGCAATATCAACTTGGGGGCAAATAGTCATATACATGAGGGCAATATCAACTTGGGGGCAAATAGTCATGTGCTAGAGGGCAATATTAACTTGGGGGCAAATAGTCATGTGCTAGAGGGCAATATTAACTTGGGGGCAAATAGTCATGTGCTAGAGGGCAATATTAACATGCAGGCAAATAGTCATGTACTAGAGGGCAATATCAACTTGCAGTCAAATAGTCATGTATGAGAGGGCAATATTGACTTGCAGTCAAATAGTCATGTACTAGAGGGCAATATTGACTTCCAGCCAAATAGTCATGTACTAGAGGGCAATATTGACTTCCAGCCAAATAGTCATATTCTCGTCAATATTTTGCCTTTAGACATGACAAAGCAATGTCCATATGTCCTTTTCTCAAATTGGAATTTGTGTTTGTCTCTTTTACAGCTGATAACTGGATAGCTTCAGGAACTGTTGGCATGACGTCTTGTCACTTAGCTTACTACCACAAGGGCAAAGATATGCAGTATGGAGTGGAGTTTGAAAGTAACTTCAGAGCTCAGGAAAGCGCTGTAGCCTTTGGATATCAAGTAGATATAAGCCAGGCAAACGTAACAGTGAAAGGTAAATATACATTCAGTTTGGCATGTTTTTGCCTTTAAAAAAATGTTAGAATCTATACTATACAATGTACATATGTGTAGCCAGTGTTCAGTAGACATGTACAGAACATGAGTAAATATTAACACAGAACCTTAAAACCTATGATTGGTTGCTTGTGACTGTGCTTATGAATTATTCATAATTCCTTCAAAGCAGTGATTGGTTACTCATGACTGAGCTTATGAATTATTCATAATTCCTTCAATCCAACGATTGGTTACTCAGCACTAGCTGCCCCAATTGGACCAACATTGATGTACTCATGAATTATTCATACCACTCTAAGAATGCCGCTGCTTTGATTAGTCAAACAATGACATACTCATGAATTATTCATATCTCCCTGGGAATGCTGCTGCTTGAATTGGCTGAACATTGATGTATTCATGAACTATTTATATCACCCTAAGAATGCTGCTGCTTGTATTGGTCAAACATTGATGTACTCATGAATTATTCATATCTCTCTAGGAATGCTGCTGCTTGTATTGGTCACACATTAATGTACTCATGAATTATTCATATCACCCTAAGAATGCTGCTTGAATTGGTCATACATTGATGTACTCATGAATTATTCATATCTTCCCAGGAATGCTTGACACTAATTGGACAGTCGCTGCCGTCATGGAGAAGAGACTACAGCCACTCCCATTCACGTTCCTCCTCAGTGCCGTCCTGAATCATTGGAAGAGCCAGTACCGCTTCGGCTTCGGCCTCATGATAGGTTGAGGTCAAAGGTCGTCTCTAGGTAGCCATGTTTTTTTGTATAGATAAATAGGTTGTCATTGAAATACAAATTGCGTCTGATGGTCGACATACCTACCTCAACCCCTCCGAAATCACTTTGGAGCAGGCAGACTTCTTCCACGACCCTGTTGTTTCAAAGGAATTTGAGCTCGACTGCGGTGAAATGTTTCATGAAACAATTCTCCGCATTTCGGTCTCAATTCCGAATCTCAATTTTTTTACAGGAATGAAATAATGTTGGAGCAGCTGTTGTGAAGGAAGGTTAGTTTATTTTGGAGGGATTGAGCAAAAAAATATCAATACAAAAGTTTGTTTTATATTGATGAAAATGGTTTTTAATAATTATTAACTGTGATGGGCGTCGCCGTTCAGCAATTTGTATTTCTATGGTGCTTCTACTAATTCGTATGCAAATATTTCAAAGGATCATTTAATTGTCGTGGTTGAGGTTTTATACCAAGCGTATGGTGGAAGTATACAGTAATCCAAGCACTGACAAGGTTTTGAAGGGGCCCTCTTTTGATTAAAACAAGAAACTGCGGGGGTGTTTATCAATCTAAATGCACTACAACTCCGGCTTAGGCCTATTCCGGAAAGGAACACAGAATTTGAAGAAAACATGTATTCGGCATGGACAACATATCCCGGATTTCTCAACCGGTCTTTTAGTCATGATTAGCTTTCCAGCTTCCCAGATTTCAATAAAAGGTGTACAAAATAATATACGTATGTACTGACACCACCACCAGTTTCTTGTTTTAATCAAAAGAGGGCGCAATTCAAAATCGTGTGCTGGATTTACTGTATAGGTTTGTTGGTTATGATGGTATTGCAAGTGTTTCCGAACTTCCCTTCAAATGTGGTGTTACATCTTGATTAGGACCTACCTCTAATAATAAAAGTCATTGAAAAGTGAACAAAGAAAAATTGACTGGAGCAGGTTTCGAACCGACGACCTCCTGAATACTGTACAGGCGCTCTACCAACTGAGCCATCCATCCCTATGTTGGTAGTGACCCCAATAGTCAATTATCTTTGTTCGTTTGGCAGTCAGAAGCCATTATAATAAAAGGTACAAAGTTCTTTTTTTGTTCTTGCATGGGTCAAAGAGAGGTCATAGTTCACTTGTGTGAACGTGTGAGGTCGTAGGATCAGTGCGAGTTTATCTTAGGTGGGTCAGGGGTTTTCTTCATCAATCTGGGTCCTTTGTGAACGCAAGTAGGGGAACTAGATTGTGTTCACACTGAATCATAAATAATCTGTCTCTCTCCTGTACGTACATTACATGTCTGATTTGATTTTATGTATTAAAACCAATTTTGCTGCTTTTTTTTTTATTTAAAGGTAATATGATACTTTGGTTTTTTTCAAAGAAATGCAGATTCATGGGCAAAAATATCTAGACAGATACAGTAACAGTCATCTGTGAAATTTCCAGTCCCATACGGTGCCTACTTTTTGAGAAAACAGTGAAAATCACCCACAGTAATTTAAAACTCTGTTCACTGTTATTTTCTATCTTTTACATAGCAAAATTGATATTGGTCTTTGGTTTTACTCTTTTTTTGCACAGTTTTGCTGTTTTATTCCAATTTTTGGAAAACTGGTTTGTTTTTTTATGAAAACCCATTTTGACCCAATTTCATTTCCTTGGTAAAATCTCATTAACAAGAATATTATCACACATCAATCATGTCGAGGGTTGATTTCACAAAGCCTTATCGTTGTTCATAACTACAATAACGAAAGTATAACCCATCATATCCTACATGTATGACTTCTACGTGGGGCTGCAATGCATCTTCAGTCCTATGATTGATTGTAAGGTTACGATGAGTCAATACAAGTCAATAAATACTGAAAGCCATTCGAACTGGGCAAAGGGCCTACTATGTCAATGTGGACATGACTGAAACGGGCGTCGGGTGTTGCAAAGGTGCCTAACGGGGTCACAGTGTGATGGTGTACCTTTGAACGTTGGCACTGGATACAGTGTTTTGTTCAAGTTCAAATGTCTTTATTAATTGAGTACCATACAAAGCGCTGAGTAATCAATCGCTGCGTTGCTCTGATACCTGAATGTGAAAGGTCATGCAAAGCGTGAAAGATATCCTGTCTAAATGTGGATGGTATGTAAGGACGAGGATGGCCAGTGGATGTATCACAAGTTATTGTGATGAAATTGACCCCTGGATTAATAAGTTTCCACTACTTTTGTTTGTTTATTTGTGTGATTTTGTTAATAAACAGGAGCAATAATAACTTCCCAATCATATAGCAAGGTGTCTGTATAGAGAGCGAGCACGTGACGTCACTTGACAGCTTATCGGCCATTTTGGACGGCACGCGTACGCACGCACGTCGCGTATGCGCGCACGCATACCAGACTGCATCATTATATGCACGCACTTCTGCGTCTGCGTACGCGTTCGGTTGATTTGCTAGCCACGCGAACACATGTGGGTTACATACACTGTACGTACTTGCATATACATGTGTACAGCGTTGCCGTCCAAAATGGCATCCTGATCACGTGAATGCACACCCTCTATACTTGCAGAATCGCATCTTATACACGTTCAGTGCATAAGACAGTATTTGGGCATACTTACACATATTATTAATTGTACATGTGTATGGATACTTGTATAAATACAAATAAATGAACCTGTTTGAATTCCATGGTAATAAGTTACTAGCAAAATAATAGTCTTATTTATTTGCATTGTCGAGTTAGTAAGGATATTACAGATAAATAAATGTGGCATAAATAAACAAACCAAAAAAAAATAACTACCTACAATATAAAAAAATTCCAAAATTTACAAATGTATTCCATATTATAAACAAAATACCGATGTGAAAATTGCATAATTTTTTTAATACAAAGAAAATATAAAAAATAAAGCACTTCAGTTCCTTTTTGTAACTATCATAGCATATTCCTATATGTATGTAAAATCATAATGCACATTTCGGTATGGATGGAAAATTGTTAAATATAAACATGTACACCTTGCAAACTACATGATTAAAAATAAAAACAAACTACTTTATCACTAAAAAGCAATCTACATTTACACAAAATAAAAATATTAACAAATGAACAAAATATATAAACAGATTTCTTGAACAAAAATCCTATTACTAAATTATAAAGAGTGAATGTGTTCATCGCCTCATATAAAAATAAACACACACAACAATTATTTTATTTGAAATACAAGTATTAAATAAAGTGCTGCAAATTGCTCATCAGACAAAATAATGACCGGAAATCTATGAAATGCTTGGAGTTAGAAGGACCTGACACGTTTCCATCCTAGCAGGATCTTTAAAGATCCTGCCAGGATCGAAACGCGTCCTGTTAGGTTCAAAACACGTCAGGCCCTCCTTACTTCAAACATTTTATCTGAAATGGTAGAATTTAGGTTAATACAAGAAAAGAGATATCTGATAAATAATAGCAATATGGAACTAGAAAGATGGTACATAGATAATATTTACAGCATTAAAAATGTCTATTAATTAAAAATTTCTATAGAGATACTGCATAGTGTTAATATTTCCTTAAAAAAAAATGTCAAGAGGGTTAGGGTTACAGAATGTGCCATAGGGATACTGCACAGTGTTGGACTTTGGCAGATTCAGGAAGGTTCCTAGCCAAAATGCCCAGGGGGTTAGGGTTACAGAATGTGCCATAGGGATACTGCACAGTGTTGGAATTTGGCAGATTCAGGAAGGTTCCTAGCCAAAATAACCCAGGGGGTTAGGACTACAGAATGTGCCATATGAATACTGCAGTGTTGGACTTTGGCAGATTCAGGAAGGTTCCTAGCCAAAATACCTAGGGGGTTAGGGTTACAGAATGTGCCATAAGGATACTGCACAGTGTTGGACTTTGGCAGATTCAGGAAGGTTCCTAGCCAAAATGCCCAGGGGGTTAGGGTTACAGAATGTGCCATAGGGATACTGCACAGTGTTGGAATTTGGCAGATTCAGGAAGGTTCCTAGCCAAAATAACCCAGGGGGTTAGGACTACAGAATGTGCCATAGGAATACTGCAGTGTTGGACTTTGGCAGATTCAGGAAGGTTCCTAGCCAAAATACCTAGGGGGTTAGGGTTACAGAATGTGCCATAAGGATACTGCACAGTGTTGGACTTTGGCAGATTCAGGAAGGTTCCTAGCCAAAATGCCCATAAAAATGCTGTTCATCTGATACACTCCAACGGTCCAACCAACCCTGCCCAAAAGTGTGGGATGTGTTTCAATTTTCTTTGGTACAAAATCTGGACTTTTTATATTTAAGTCCAGAATGAAGTCTCTGACGATGTTGATGTCACTGATCATATCCAGGGGCCAATTTCACGGCGCTGCTTAGCACAAATATTTGCTAAGCATGACATTTCTGTTAACAACCAGATTTCCATGTGTTGTGTATCGCTTGTGATTGTTCACTGACCATGAACATCAAATGAAATTTTTAATGGTGGTTTGTTTTATTGGGCAAGACATTATTTTTTGTGCTAAGCAAACTGTTGTGCTTAGCAGCGCCATGAAAATCTTTCTTTATTCGATCAGCTGTCCACTTTGACATCCTTTAAGACCTGATCCTCCTCCTCCTCGACTGATTGACATCCTGGTGACATGTAGATATAATCCTGCTCGTTCAAATGCTCCATGAAGAGGTAGCCCTGACAACAGCAAAATAAATCAAAAACATGCATATTCATATACAAATATTCATGAATATTCAAGAGGGCCATCCAAAATCATTAAAGCATGCTTAAAGGTAATATCATACTTCGGTAAGACACCAAAACAGAAATGTTCACAGATTTACGTATAACTTTCTGGGTATGAGATGGTCCTGGCAGAAAAACACCGTTACAATATTTCCGCCTGAAATGGTGTATTTATCCAGAAATTAGTCAAAAAACGCCCGAAAATCTTTTTGATCTTTTAAAAGATCAATTTATTTATATTTATTCAAGTTATCTACTAGACTGAACCTACCTGTGCATCGCTTAGCATTCCTTCAAGACGTGATCGTAGAGTTTGAAATGTCGGTCGTTTCTCAGCGTCTGAGATCCAGCAGTCCGTCATGATATCATAACTGCAGTATTGACAAGCCATCAGAAAAACAGAAAAAAATATTGAAATTTGAAAATTGTAAAGTCGGGACTTCTGGGTCTACTTCATATGAATTCCAACGTTCTCATGAATTCCAACATTGGAGGCAATGATAAAAAAGCAATAGCACCCCATCAACCCTTTTAACATTTTCTGAAAAAATTTACCATTAAAATGGACAATTTCTGTGGATTCTGCCGTGTTTGTTATAGCATCATTCCACTGTAGAGTCAATTTATACATACATTTCTTGACTACAGTGTTCAGGTTTTGGTAGCCGGTACCCACGCTGCACCTGACGGATGACCTCCTGTGATGACATGCCAGGATAGGGATGGGAACCTGGGAAGATTAAAAAATATGAATATTATGCAAATTAGGCTTGCCCTACAGTGGATGAGCACTATATACTCGGTGCTTGTGAATGCAAGTGAAAAAAATCACGTGCTGACTCAGGTGGGATTCAAACCCACGACCTCCTGCTTAGGCTGCTTACTAGTGCAGATGCCATACTGCTAGGCCAGTGCACCTAGCTAGCTGGGGTCAGCGGGGTGAATCGAATCCAATATCGCGGCGGGTACCGCATATATTTGTCAGCTACATTACCTTGAGTGACCAACTCCCACATGAGAACACCGAATGACCACACGTCACTCTTTGATGTGTAGGTGTTATGAAGCAGCGACTCGGGCGCCAACCAACGTACTGGTACCCTGCCCTATAAGAGCAAAAGGACACATAAGAATTATAATTATCTAAAAATTGGTTACAGGTCACACTTCAAAAACATCCTGATGATGACTAGAGCAGGCTATATGAAACATTGAAACTTTACGAGAAGCGCGAACAAAACAGAAGTGCGAAAGTACGAACCATTCTTACATGGTGTTTCCGCAAACCGATCCACATAATAACCTACCCCTTCTGTCCAGCCATCTAGGAGGCAACCATTTTAGACCCTTCATTTTGAGGACCAACTCCTCATACTCCTAAGCCCTGACACTCCTACATACCTTGCTTTTCATCTCATATTCCTGGCCTTCAGCGACATCTCGAGCCAAGCCAAAGTCAGACACCTTACAGATATATTCTTGAGAGAGCAGGATATTACGACACGCCAGATCACGATGAATGCACTGTGCGGGAGAAAGAAAGGTCGTCATTTCGAAGCTGAGAGTATTTGAATAGATGACGCTTTTGCTGAAGGAAGCTATATTAACAGAGAATTATGTCTGGCTTCTTGTCTGACCTACTCACACAATCATTCCGTGTCCTGTCATAATTTAATACCCAGTTACTGTCTGTATATGGACCGATACGACGGCACGACATACCGTCCGCCATTACTGCGGTGTCCCCGTCTGCCTTTTGTTCACTTTGAGTGGAAACAAAAGGTTGTACGTCCCCTGATAATCTGCGGGGCCAATTACGTGAATCGCAAGTCAGTTTTGTGTTTTACACAAAAAAGGCGGGCGGGGACACTGCAGTAATGGCAGATGGTATTTTGCACCATCGGATCGGTGTTTATTCAGGACAGTATGAGGCTGATAAAACCAACAAAGCTAGAAACTAAAGCACCACAAGAAAGGTATAGAAACAAGGGCATACCTCACATGCTACGGAATAAACCTCAAACCTGAAAATGGAGGATTCTTTACCTCTTTAGATGCCAGGTACTCCATCCCTCTAGATATTTCGGAGCTGAATTTCAACACCTCCTCTGGCTGTATAACACGTTGAGCTCCGTCCAAGTAGCCGGGATGGTCTACTTCCTTGCCGGTACGAACCCTCTGTAGGTACTCCTGGAGGTTACCCCGAGGCATAAACTCCAAGATGAGGTACGCAGGCTCTGAGGATTCAAGACCACAAAGAAGAGGCATCAACTCAAATTTGAGGCACGGATAATAGAGAGGTTTCACAAGCGAACGGACATGGTTAGAGGAGCGCGCCAGATACGTCACCAGTATGTGTGTGTACTTGTGACGTCACAGTTTTTCCGCTATCCGTTTTACGTCTTCGAGGCACGGACATCTTGCTTGATACACGTGTTAAACGCATACCGAATATCAGTATTTTTGTAATTCTCTGTTTATTTCCGGTCATGATTAAGATTAAAATGAACATGACTATGTCATTTCTATGCATTTCAAAACTTAAGAATAAGACAAGTGAATAAAATTACTCTCAAAGACATGCACAAAAGTGGTTTTCCGTTGTCCGAAATAGACTTCACTATTGCGAATCATCGGATCGGCTATTGACGTTTACGGATAGCTAAATGTATGCGTATGGGTATCCGTTCACACGCGAAACCTCCCTAATAGTCCCGGAGATTTGGCTACAATTAGCAGAGTTGAGGTCATCAAAGACAAGACTCTATAAGAAGTCAAAATGAGGCACAACTGGAGACTGGAGTGAGATTGCCAGACTGGAGGTTACTGAGATGAGGCTGCAATGATGAGGTTCAAGGTATGTGGAGGAATAGTAAGAGGTATTACCTAAATGTTCACAGATTTACGTATAACTTCCAAGGTATGAAGATGGTGCTGGTACAAAAATGATCGAATGATCTTTGGAGATTCAAATAAGACTGTATAAGACCAAAGGTAGTTTAAAAAGCAAAGACTCCAAGATGATGTACTATACGGGATCCGTGGTTGCAAGAGGCAGAAATTCCAAACATTTTTGAGCTGCTACTTACCATTTGCGGTGCAGCAACCCAGCATAGTCATGACATTAGGGTGTGGGTCCAACATCTTCAGCAGGTATAGCTCCTTCATGAAGTCACATTTATCGCTCTCAGAAGCGTTCTCTGAAGACGAGGTGAAAACAAAATGACAAAATTGTCACCAGCTTGTCTAGGTATTTTTTTTTTACAAAATAATATTGCCCATCACAAGGCCCTTTTGATATTTGGATTCATTAAATATGAATACCCAGAAACTAAAGTAAATGTCTTGAAGGAAAAGTTTCTGGTAGAATCAGACTCTCTTAATATTAACAAAGCATTCTACTTTTATTACGGAATTGATTCTCCAATTTTGTTTAGGACCCTCACAAAGGATCATGAGACACACCTTTCAGCATTTTCACTGCAACCGTTGAGACTACTCCTGACTTAAGTATTCCGGCGCCCTCGGCTCGGAACACGGTCGCAAAAGCGCCCCTTCCAATTTCCTCGTAGAAGCGCAGCTGTTCCCGTGGGTATTCTCCGGTTTTGGGGTCCACGCTGTTCGCAGCGTTTCTAACGACAGGCATCGGAGACCCCCGCTGAAGGTAGGAGTTAGATCGCATTGTCTAAAAATGAGAATTAATGGTTGAGATTATAGATTAATTTTGAAAGATGAACAAAGCAAAATCGAGTGGAGCGGGATTCGAACCAGTGACCTCTTGAACACCGTACAGGCGCTCTACCAACTGATCTATCCAGCCCTACGTGGGTGGTGGTCCTAACAGTCAATAATCTTTGTTCGTTTCGCAGTCTAGAAGCTACGAAACCACACACATACTGGTAGCATCAATATTTTAATATACAGGACGGGCAACACCATGACCATGGTGCTTTTACAAAGGTTTCCTATCAACTGTTTTTATTTCTAGACTTGCACTACCTAAAGAGGGCGCTATTTCTCACAGCTTCCCTGCACTACCTATTAAAGAGGGCTCTATTTCTCAATGTGTTTGTAAAACCAACGGCACCAAAATAGACATGCATTGCTCTTTAAGGTAGTATCATGCTTTGGTTTTTGTCAAAGAAATACAGATTCATTGGCGAAAAATATCAAGGAAGATTCAGTAACAGGCATCTGTGAAAATGTCAGTCCCATACGGTGCCCACTTTTTGAGAAGTGAAAATGGCCATGGTATTTCTTAAGTCTTTTCTCTTTGATCTTTAAAATATCAAAATTGTTTTTGGTCGATGGTTTGACTCTTTTCTGGATAAATACAGTATTTCAGGCAGACAAATTTTAACGTTATGCTTCTACCACCACCATCTTTATCCCCTGTAAGTTATAGGTAAATCTGTGAAGATATCTGTTTCGGTATGCTACCAAAGTGTAACCTTCAACATAAAGCACATTACAGATGTACACTACAAATCATCACAATTCTTACTGATGATTTGGTAGTCAGCGGCACATCACCACTCTTACTGGGGCCTGGATTACTCTCTCCTTTCCGGCGGAAGAAACAAATTGCCATGACGATGACAATCACTATGGCAACAATAACAACAGCTCCAGCAATAATGATGTAGGTGATATATTCCGGTGCGGAAGGCTGTGGAGTAGTGGAATCTGTTGACGACTCGAAGACTATACAGAGAGAATGAAAAAAAAATGGAATTTTGAAAATACTTATAGAAGGGTCTCTGAGCAGCCTTTGAGAAAGATCCTTGCTAGTATCGAAACTTGAGGCCCAATAATTAAGGCTGTGCATTCACTGGTAATTTGGGAACCGGTTCCAGCCAACAGGCAGTGTACCTGGGTACCCGCAATTTAATATAAAACATAAGAAATTAAGAACCCAGAGGAAATTGTGAAATGGCTGTTGGTGAGAACCGTAGCACCCCGTCATACGTGCTTTAAAAACATACCGCTCATTGAATTGACAAGACCCTCCCAAAACACCCCGACCTTTAGCGGATTTCCGCTATTTTGAGGGGTGCTGAACTATTTCTACCGACATCGACATATCGAGACATGCCACCAAAATTTCTTGAAAAAACTTGAAACACTGTTAACCGGCCCAGAAAACCTGAAACAACCCTTTTTCTGCATGTTTAAGACAAAATCAAGTACTATATATTCGTCAAATCTCTGAAAAAAAAAACACCTGAATTCAGGCTAAAACCTGAAAAGTAGCATCTCTGATTGACAGGCCAAGTAAAACTTAGCGCGATTTTTTTTTTTTCAGAATCGGACATTGTCCTGAATATACTAACCAGTACCCGATCCCATTCCATCATTATCAAGGATCAAGATCTCAGTCCTGCTAGGCTCGATCACCGTGCCCTGACTGACTGCTCCCAGCGCCACAGCGAACCTCTCCTCTACTTCTATGACATCATCGTCAATTATACCAATCTGCACTGTCTGCACGTCTGACTGCGCTGGGAAGATGATGACTATTTCCACGGCAATAAAGTCTATGGATGACTCGGCTGTTAGCCCCTCAGTTTTTACGACTGCAAAACAAGGACAATATTAGAAAGTTGAGTTCGTCATCTCTTCACCATTAGGCACATTCTCACACACCAAAAAAGCATGACTAGCTGGACTCGAACTGTGGCCACCAGGAATGCAAGACGAAGAAAGGGACGGGATTGCTGTATCTTACCTACAGATACCATGTCTTTGAGTCGACCTTGACGTAGAACGGTCACCGTCACTGTCCCCTGACCCTCATTCACTACTTCAAATTCCCACATCAGACTCACGGTAACAGGATCTAAAATGGAAAAAAATAAGTCATACGTAAAACATTCAGGGTATGAAGATGGTTCCGGTAGAAACAAAATGTTGAAACATTTCCGCCTGAAATGGCGTATTCATCCAGAAATTAGTCAAACAAAGATGGAGAAAATTTTGATCTCGGGGTTACATCAAAATCCTTCTTTACATTTGAATAAAAAAGTTATAAAGACCCTGCTAGGATAAAAAGGATCGAAACGCATCAGGCCCTCCTAACACCAAGCATTTTGAAAATTTCAGCTCATTATTTTGGCTGATGAGCAGTTTGCAGCAGTTTATTACTTGTATTATAAAAATTGAGTCAGGTTTTCACTATTTTCTCGTGACTCAGATGACCAATTGAGCTCAAGTTTTCACAGGTTTATCGTTTCATGTACATGCTGGATTAGACAAAGCGTGGGAGCTGTTATGTGATCTTTACCAATCATGTATTATACCTTTAACATGAAGGATATAGATGGGTGTTGGCCGATTCAATGCCAACATGCACCGCTGGGGTCTGCGTTCATCAGCAGCCTACCCATGCGGAGCCGAGGAACAGACCGCCCACCACATCATCCACGAGTACCCCCATCCAATGACCTGGACCTGGACAATCTGAGCCCTGACACAGTGAGCTGGCTGCAGCGGCTGTAAGCGACATCGCCTAGCCGTCTCATACAAAAGAAGAAGAAGAACATGAAGGTAACAAACCTTGCGGCCTAAGATCAGCTCTGATCGTGACTGCAGCCGTCTGTTCACTGGGTCGTCCTAGAATACCACCAGCCCGGACATTCATGGTCACATAGAAGATTTCATCCGCCGACTCAGTTTCATTATCATTCAATATTGGGATGGATACGACTGTAGAGTCCTCGCTAAGGCTCATAAATACAACCTGCTGCACGGGCTGGAAGTCTCGACGACTCTGTGCGGATCCGCTGGATGTGTATATTTCTGTAGAAGTAATCAATTTTGAGGATTTATGTCATTGAAAAGTGAACAAAGAAAAATTGACTGGAGTGGGATTTGAGCCAGCGACCACCAGCCTATACCATACAGTAATAGGATGAAAGCTACTATTTAATTCATTTGAAATGACCCTCGCTTGACTCTAGCAAGAACAAAGTGCCAGAAGTATCACTTGTAACCTAGCTGAAGCACCAGAAGTATCGAATCACTGGTACCCTTGCAAGCACCAAGTGCCGGAAGTATCAATGGTACCCTGGCAAGCACTATAGAAGTATCACTGGTACCCCTGGCTATCACCAGAAGTATCACTTGGTACCCTTTCAAGCAGCAGAAGTATCACTAGTACCCCTGGCTATCACCAGAAGTATCACTAGTACCCCTGGCTATCACCTGAAGTATCACTGGTACCCTTATTTTTTACAAGCACCAGAGTATCACTGGTACCCCTGGCAAGCACCAGAGTGTATCACTGTATGGTACCCCTGCAAGCACCAGAGTGTATCACTGGTACCCCTGGCTATCACCTGAAGTATCACTGGTACCCTTACAAGCACCAGAGTATCACTGGTACCCCTGGCAAGCACCAGAGTATCACTGGTACCCCTGGCAAGCACCAGAGTGTATCACTGGTACCCCGGCAAGCAACAACTTCAAGAAGCATAACTGGTACCAGCCGGCCTGACAAGCAAATGCCAGAAGTATTAAAGAAGTACAATTAGTTTTTGGACCGATAATTAATTAGCCACAACATGTAATGTAAAGATTTTATTCAATTATATATATTCGGTGGGTGATAGTGAAGCCATAATGTGTCTTGTTGTAGGACAAGGTAAAAGTTTTTGACAAGACACAACAAAAACACCACACAAAAAAAAAGTACAGGGTGAAAATTTTTGCTATAAAAATAACTAATAAGCTTACCTACGTCACTTAATATATCAAGGTTACCCAGCCGATATATTGGTATGTCAATTACTCTGTCATCTTCGTTGGTTATGTAGGGCAAGTGTCCAAAGTATAGATAGGTTTGATCTGTGGAAACATACATACAAATGTCAAAATCTGAACAACTGACAATTATAATACCTCCTATACAGATTGTCCCCAAAAAACGCAACACTTTGTGTCAAGAACTATTATATGAAAATTTAATTGTTTACCACTTCGAGATTCAGATTTTGTGATACAGCAATGTTTTGGCTATCACCATGTAGAATTTGAACAAAATTGGACTGAAATTGAGGGAAAAACTAAGACTGAATTACCCAACCTCAAAACCAGATTTTCATCTTGCTTTCAAGTTTCAATACGCAGTGTATTGACCACTTATTCTGGAATACTGGAAATTTGTTTTCAAAGAGTGCTCTTTTAATTGGTCATATTTTTGGCAATTTCAGCCCGATTTTACTTAAATTCTACATGGTGATAGCCAAGACATGGCTGTATCATTTAGCAGAAAATTGAAGTGATAAACAGTTTAATTTTAACATAACGGTTCCCGACACAGTGTTGCATTTTTTTCTGGGACACCCTGTATGCATTTCTAAATCTAAATATTGGATATTTATGCTCAAACAAAATACAAAAATACAAATTGTCAAACTTTGTGCTCATTTCTGAATGTTCTTCTTACCTAATGTGCCTGGCAAAAAAACCGTGTTGTCATAACTCTCAACGATGACGGTAACATTACCACTTATGACCTGTGCATCGTGGTATATTACATAGGACAGCATGAAATGATCAGTCCTTGGGAATGTCAACGATGGGTCGATGGGTTGAAGTGGTACAACTACAGGCAGTGTGTATACATTCGGTGCAAGTATCAGTTCCATGGTAGAGTTTATAACGATGCTAGCTGAAGTCGCAGAGTTCATGATAAACACAGCTGTAGATTGGATATAAACAAAGTGCAAGAGGATTTCAGTGCAATTTCAAAGAAAGGGCTTTGAGATTCTTGTAAGATTCTCGTAAGATTCTTGTAAGATTCTTGTAGGATTCTTGTAAGTTTCTTGTAAGATTCTTGTAAGATTCTTGTAAGATTCTTGTAAGATTCTTGTAAGATTCTTGTAAGATTCTTGTAAGATTCTTGTAAGATTCTTGTAAGATTCTTGTAAGATTCTTATAAGATTCTTATAAGATTCTAGTAAGATTCTTATAAGATTCCTATAAGATTCTTATAAGATTCTTGTAAGATTCTTGTAAGATTCTTGTTAGATTCCTATAAGATTCTTATAAGATTCTTGTAAGATTCTTGTATGATTCTTATAAGATTCTAGTAAGATTCTTGTAAGATTCTTATAAGATTCTTATAAGATTCTTGTAAGATTCTTGTAAGATTCTTGTAAGATTCTTGTAAGATTCTTGTAAGATTCTTGTAAGATTCTTGTTAGATTCTTGTAAGATTCTTGTAAGATTCTTGTAGGATTCTCGTAAGATTCTTGTAGGATTCTTGTAAGATTCTTGTAAGATTCTAGTAAGATTCTTGTTAGATTCTTGTAAGATTCTTGTAAGATTCTTGTTAGATTCTTGTAAGATTCTAGTAAGATTCTTGTAAGATTCTAGTAAGATTCTTGTAAGATTCTTGTAAGATTCTTGTAAGATTCTAGTAAGATTCTTGTAGGATTCTAGTAAGATTCTTGTAAGATTCTAGTAAGATTCTAGTAAGATTCTTGTAATATTCTTGTAGGATTCTTGTAAGATTCTTGTAAGATTCTTGTAAGATTCTTGTAAGATTCTTGTAAGATTCTTGTAAGATTCTTGTAAGATTCTTGTAAGATTCTTGTAAGATTCTTGTAAGATTCTTGTAAGATTCTAGTAAGATTCTTGTAAGATTCTTGTAAGATTCGTGTAAGATTCTTGTAAGATTCTTGTAAGATTCTTGTAAGATTCTTAGAAGATTCTTGTAAGATTCTTAGAAGATTCTTGTAAGATTCTTAAACGATTCTTAAACGATTCTTAGAAGATTCTTGTAAGATTCTTGTAAGATTCTTGTAAGATTCTTGTAAGATTCTTGTGAGATTCATGTAAGATTCTAATAATATTCTTGTAAGATTTCTTTACTACTTACTGAAAGGAATGTCCCTGCCGATAGCACCAGACCTCAACAATGTGATGACTGCATTTTCATTACTTCCAGAAACCCTTAGAATTGGATCCAATGGAAAAACCTGGAGAATCGGTGCTGCAAGAAGCGCAGAAATAAAATCAAAAAAAAAAACCAGGATAAAAAGCAAGACCGATATGATAACCAGGTAACACAAGTGAAATTCAGCAGAATAATATAAAGGTAATATCATATTTTGGTTTTTATCAAAGAAGTACAGATTCATGGGCAAACATTTCAAGGAAGATACAGTCACAGTCATCTGTGAAATTTTCAGTCCCATACGGTGCCCACTTTTTGAGAAAACAGTGAAAACGGCCACTGTATTTCTTAAGTCTTTTCACTGTTATTTTTGATCTTTAAAACATCAAAATTGTTTTTGGTCATAATGAAAAAGAAATCTTCACAGATTTACCTATAACGATAACGATAGGGTATAAAGATGGTGATGGAAAAAACATACTGTTTATTGTAATTTTTCTGCCTGAAATGCTGTATTTATTCAGAAAAGAGTAAAACCTATGACCCAAATTTTTTTTATTTTTTAAAGAAATAACGGTGAAAAGAGTTAAGAAATACTGTGAAAGTTTTTCACTGTTTTTAAAAAAACTGGGCACCATATGGGACTAAGAATTTCACAGATGACTGTTACTGTATCTTCCTTGATACATTTGCCCATGAATCTGTATTTCTTTGACAAAAAACAAAGAATGATGTTACCTTTAAGGAAGCAAAACTGCCTTCATATACCTACCATCATCATCCAGAATGTACACGCTTGCACGGTCGTATGGATACCGCAATTCTGCATCAATAGGTCTGCTCACAACGATAGAGAAGGCTTCTACAGGCTCACTCATAGCGTCGTTATCTATGTTGATTGACACAGTTTTCGTGACATCACCAGGGTTAAAGGTCACGGATCTATTTCTGCCGATAAAGTCAGCGCCCTCGGTGGCGCTACCTTCAAAAGTTTGAAATCCTGGAAAGTTAAAAAATCAAATAGCAGTCATTGAAAAGTGAACAAAGAAAAACTGATGGGGTGGGATTCGAACCATCCTAAATACCATCTAAATACTGTACCGTACTGGTACCTTTAAACAAAAATAAAAACATCATCATGAAATAATCTGACTGAATTCAAAGTCATTGAAAAATTGGCTCAGTCAGTTTCCCTAATTGTGGTTATTTGATGATCATAAAATTATTTAAAACAGCTGTATCCTCTTTTAGTGATCCCCCAGGTACCGTTTTCCAGGTTGCAGCATTGCTGCGCGTATCAGTGAAATGATCCTTGGGGTATGGCGGTGTGCGAGTGTGGCTTCTGACTGCCAAACGAACACAGATAATAGACTATTAGGGACACCACCAACAAAGGGCTGGATGGCTCAGTTGGTAGAGCACCTATACAGTATTCAGTCCTGAGGTTATTTGCCGGTTCGAATTCCGCTCCAGTCAATTTGTTGTTGTTTTTTTCACTTTCCCCAAAAAAAGAAAGAAACAAAAGTTGCTTGATCCCATATCAATAATTGCAAATTTCATCTCAGCCTGTTTGAACTCAAATAATTTCGTGGAATTTACACTTTTTTTTCTTTTTCTTTTCTTTTTGTACTCAAGATTATTAACTATAATTAATTATTCCAATACTAACTTATTTTGGACTCCTTGTTCAGATCGCCAGTCCGGAGGATATCCACGTTGAAAATACCGTCCTTCTCTAAAGCAGCGTACCTGGTCTTCCCTAAAGAAGTGTACGTTGAAGTGTCTGGAAACAAACATGAATGATTTTATAGATTCTGAACAAGTTTATAGATTCTGTTAGGATCAAAATGTCCCTCACATTTAAGATATTAATGTACTATACATGTACTTACTCTCACACGTTGTTCCATAATAGTCCATGTTACACAAGCAAGTTTCTCCAGTAGATGTAGAGAACACACAGATGCCTTGATTCAAACATGTATTCTGACACAATCCTGTTGAATTAAGAATTTGAAATATACAGTAGAACACCGCTATAACAAACACTGCTATACCAAACATTTGGCTATACCAAACATCATCCTTGGCGCCAACTTTGTTATGTACAATGTATCTAGGCATGCTGAATATTGTTCACTCTAACGAACAACCACTATAGCAAACAATTTTTGTACATCCCGGTGTGTTCGTTATACAGCGTGTCCCCCAAAAAGCAACACTTTTTCGGGAACCATTATCTTAAAATTAAACTGTTTATCATGTCAAGATTAAGTTATAAAATACAACCATGTCTTGGCTATCACCATGTAGAATTTAAGCAAAATCGGGCTGAAATTGGCGAAAATATGACCCATTGAAAGAGTACTCTTTAAAAACAAATTTGCAGTATTCCAGAATAAGAGGTCAATACACACATACTGTGTATTGAAGGAAAGATGAAAATTGGGTTTTGAGGTTGGGTAATTCGGTCTTAGTTTATTCTCTCAATTTCAGTCCAATTCTGCTCAAATTCTACATGGTGATAGCCAAGACATGGCTGTATCGCTTATCTGAATCTTTAAATGATAAACAGTTTAATTTTCATATAGTGGTTTTCGACACAAAGTGTTGCATTGGTTTTGGGGGGTTTTTTTGGGGGGACACCCTGTATATAGTGCCGTTCCACAGTACATGAAGCTTTGGGTTTATAACATGTAGGCCTATTTCTAATGCATTGATTTAGTACCTATCAAACATTTTGATCAAAAACAATTATGATCTTTTAAAGATAAAAAGTAACAGTTAAAAAAAAAACACCCTTTCACTGTTTTCTCAAAAAGTGGGCACCGTATGGGACTGAAAATTTCTCAGATGATTGTCACTGTATCTTCCTTGATATCTTTGGCAATGAATCTACATTTCATGGACAAAAAACAACTTAGTATGATATTACCTTAAATCAAAGACATTGAGACATAATTGACAATCAACCTGAGTCAGGAAATATAATTTTACTTACGTGTTTCACAGGATGGTCCAGAGTAGTCTGGAGAACACAGACACACCTCACCAAAGGTATGTAGTTGACATGTTCCACCGTTAGCACATACAAGGGTAGAATTGAGGCATGCACTCATAGCACTGACATCAGTCACTGCAGGAATGACAATACACGTTAACAGGTCTATGTGTATGATGAATGTACAGGTAAAATAAGACATTTAAACTACAGATTTAAAGGTACAATTCATGATTGGTTAAGGTCATAGAACAGCACTCACACCTTGCCTAATCAAACATGTACATGTATGTACATGAAATGACAATTCTGTGAAAATTTGACCTCAATTGGACTAAATTTTTCTTATAAATCATTTGAACTTATCCCGAGAAAAAACTGTTTTCAGTCTTGGTTATACTAATTTTAAATACACCATTTCAGGCGGAAATATTTAAACGGTATGTTTCTACCAGCACTATCTTCATAACCTGAAAGTTAAACATAAATCTGTCAACATTTCTGTTTGGGTATGTTACCAATCCTGTACCGTACCTTTAAACACTGAGTATATATGTGGGTGGATATCGTGATAATAACAAGCTGAAGAAATCCACCAGTTAATGGCCCTTCTGCAGAATGGTTACTGTTTGAAGTGGCTACACACCATTCTACAGCCGCTTTGCCCAATTTCAACGTCGCCCACAACCACTTTGCCCATTTACCACTTCGCCCACTTGACACTTCATCACCCACGTGGCACTTGGTGTACCGGTACATGTAGGTAATGTTTTTTATATGGGCAATCTGGACAATGTTGTGCTGGTCAAAGTGATAAACAGGTGAAATGGTAAATAGATGAAGTTGTAAAATTTGGGGCAAAGTGGCAAAATCTTTTGGCAAAAAAACCAAATGAACTCACCATGCAGGAATTGTCCATATAGCAAAATAAAAGCAAGCAGCGATAAGGAAGAAAGGCCACCAAGATATGCCATGACGTCAACTCACACACTAGTCACTGATGATGAAAAGTAACATGAATTACAGTGGAAACCAGTATCACTATTCATGGTAAACACATTTAAAGGACTTCATTAATATATAGTGAGATGATAATAATAATAATGGACACTTAATGCGCAATGGCGCAAATCAATTATTATCCCTGGTCATCAGGCCATAATTTACATTCCTGAAACCATCTCAACTCCCTGGAGAGTTTACACCTGGGTCACGAAGAGGAGCAATATGTGACAAAGCGTCATGCCCAAGGACGCCATTAAGTATACCATTAACCATGTTAACCCATGGCTGGATTCAAATCCACAATCTGACTTTAAGACTTTAAGTTCAACACGTCAGACCACTAGGCCACAGCACTCCACAATCATGTTTATTTCTGATGGACATTTAGGCTGAGTTTATATAGATTCACTCTTCCAACAATTAATTTTTAGACATTACACAAAAACAAAGTCAAAATAAAACAAAACAAAAAAAGCAAAACAAAAGCAAAAACAAACAAGCTTGCAAACAAAAACAAAGCTAATTAAGTCAAATTAAACAATTCTCATTTTCAACATCTCTAGTATTTTGAAAACTGTCCCAAGACTTCACTTCAGGTGCTGAAGATAATGTCCTAGTTCTATGACGATTTAATTGGCTCCCTGTGTGGGATTGGGATCAGCAATAGACCTTTTTTATGATAAAAAAAAGTATCCTGTGAATGTTATCCCGTAGTTTCAGGCCATGTAAGCAGTAGGCCCCTGTGGCTTTGGAAATGATGTAAAATGTTCCGTCTTCATTAATGTTTTACCCCATTATCCCATAATTTCCCTCCAAAACCAAAAAGCCCTGCCCTCTTTCCACAAATTTAACCATACTAAATATTCACGGTAACGGTGTACAAGCAGGTCCAATACCTATAAATATAAAGGGAATAAAACTGTTTTGTCTGTCTTGTCTGTTTTGAAGTTTGCAAAAAACAGGTAAGAAAAGTGTATTTTTACTCTGAAATGTTGCACAAAATTCTTCTAGGCTATCTGGGGATTTAAGGACTCAGGAACTTTTGCTGAAAGTAAAAAATATCATTTTGGAACAGTTGAAACTATTATGCTTAACGTTAAGTTGTTTTTATTCCCTTTACAGGTATCGGACGTGCTTGTACACCGTTACCATATTCACAACCAACGTATTTACAAAAGTGTTTTTTAATGAAAAATGAGGTGGTCTATAAAGGCTAAACTTTCCCCCAACGTCTTTATTATTTAATATAATTGTGACAATTTCGCCCCCCACCCCACCCCAGACCCCCCACCCGACCCTCCATTCAGTCCATTGTGAAAACAGCTCACCAACCGTGGCCACTGAACTGCATGATGTGCAGTGAAATGACGTGCTCGATGTAGTCTTGGTTATTTTATCAAAATTCCGAATCAAGTCTGTCTAAATACTGCAATCAATATAGGCCTACTAAAAAGTCGTTCTGTCGTCTTTACTTACGTACTCACGTCAATCATGGAGGTAGAAATATACGTCAAACATCTAGCCTTGGCTTTGGGGGTAAAATTAGGAGGATCCTGACGTTTACTCCTGTCCTGGGAAGTTTACGGAGCTGTACTTCCGAACTGTGTGCATTGGTGCATGGAATAGTATGGTTCCTCAAGGTAGTCTTCAAGACGCGCTCCATTTTTGCTAGATAGTCGTCTGGGTACATCACTCGAGGAGATTACGTCACAGGTATCTACTTAGGGGATTTTCTAAACGAATGGATTGGGCTTAGGCTTCGGGTTCGCTGGTTCCAGTCACTTCAAAGCGTCATTCGAAATAACACGTTCAAGCTCAGACTGGAACCAGTGTATCTGAAGCCTAAGCCCAATCCACTCGTTTCGATAACGCCCTTTAGCCCGAAAAGCTTTTTATGGCTGCGCCTATTATTCTGTATAGCCTCTTCCTCCTACGCGTTTGTATACAGGTGGATATACCTAGGCCTATAGCCATACACAGGTGTTTTGGGGCACGGCCCTAAAATGCAATTTGTAATGGCTGGCTTTCACAAAGCACTAAGAAGTCAGATTAATCTTAAGATGAGTCACCATAGTGATTTGTATTGTGACATCATTTGCTTAGCAATCACTTGATACTTTGATAAGTAACCAAAACAGAAATGTTCACATTACGTATCTTAACTTACAGGGTATGAAGATGGTGCATGGTGGTAGAAACAGACCGTTAAAACATTTCTGCCTGAAATGCTGTATTTATTCAGAAATTAGTCAACAACGACTGTAATCGTTTTGATCTTTTAAAAGATCAAAAATAAAAGAGAAAAGATCGACTTAAGAAATACTGTGGCCGTTTAGTTTCACGATTTTCTCAAAAAGTGGGCACCGTATGAGACTGAAATTTTCACAGATGACTGTGACTGTATCTTCCTTGATATTTTTGCCCATGAATCTGTATTTCTTTGATAAAAACCAAGGCCCCCCCCCCCTCCCCCTCTCCCCCTCCCCCCCCCCCCCCCCCCAAAAAAAAGTCTTCTAGCACCCCAAAAATATTGGCTCTAGAACCGCACCTGGTTTACAAGCAATTATTATGGACCTCTGGGAGATCAAAAGCACAGTCACAAAAAGCATAGGATATAATTTTTACAACCTCCATACAAATAGTAAGGAGAGTGCCGGTAGACATTGAGCAGTATAATGGTCATGTATACAAGAGGTTATAGAGTACAAGCGTCATACCTCGAAATTTATTGGATAGAGATATAGGCCTATACATCTCTTGGATGTCTTTTATGGTTTGAGCATTGACTGAAGTGTTGCTTATTAAAGCTCCTATAAGTGCATGGTATTTGTTTTCTCTTGATCGTTGGTGGAACCTTATGAATGGAGACTTCAACGTTAACCATGATTTTCTTTTTAGAATTGTTTAACTGCTCTTAATAATTGAAATGTTAACAAAGGAAAATATTGACTAGAGCGGGATTCGAACCGGAGACGGCCTGAATACCATACAGGTGCTCTACCAACTGAGCTATCCAGCCTGCGTTTGCGGTGTCCCTAATACTAGTCAATTATCTTTGTTCGTGTGGCAGTCAGAAGCCATGAAACCACGCACATACAGCTATATCCCCAGGATCAATTTATCAATACTCGCAGCAGTGCTATATGCAACCTTAGAACAGTCCATGTACATGGGGGACCACTCAAAGGAGATGCCGATCTGTAACTCACCAAATAACCACTAGGGAAACTAACTGAATTTTAAGTCATTGAAAGGTGAACAAACAAAAATTGACTGGAGCGGGACTCGAACCGGCGACCTCCTGAATACCCTACAGACTCTGCTCTTAATAACGAGGCATTTCTTTTTACAATTTGTTTTATCCATCATACTTTTATTATACTTCTCCAATTAATTGGAAATACATTAACAAAGGACAATAAATCTATATTCTTCAGACAAATATAACCAACTTTTTTCGAATCGATGGAAAATCGTAACATAACTTCATCAAACGATTTGCCTCAACAAAAAAATAACGATCCACCTTAAAAACTCCATCCAGTGTCTCCCAATCTAGATTCATCTTCATGGATTTTAAAATCCCTTTCTTCAATTTCCATCAATTGCACAAACTCTTATTTTTCTAGTAGGTTTCATCTCGAACCAAAAAAACAGGATTATGTTATTAACTACAGACATTACAAAATCTAAATGATATATCGGTTTACCTTAACATGTTGGCCAACACTTGGCAAATAAATCTCTCACTTGTGATTTACCAGTTGTTATTTCGGAGGCATTATTATTGCTTGCCGATTTTTTTTATTCCCCCCCCCCCCATATTTCTTATATCAACGTCTCATCTTGGACTATCCATGATTTAGTAAGAGCTGGAATGGCCAATTTTATAGAACTGCTTAATGTAAAGTATGGTAAGCATGAAACCTACACACCAAGACTCATGCATGGTGCATATAATAATATGAGCATGTCAAGACTTAATTTCATGACTCTTCTAACCGCCAAATTCTGTGCTTATGATACCCGTTCTCTGCTTACAGGTTAAGCGCCGAATTCCTACCATAGCCGAGCAGGTGAGGAGTCTTTGCTTATGAGAGCTATCGCGCGCACCGTACTGATACCTCCTTGATAGTCCATGAACTAGGATCTCGTAAGCACATAATTACTTTCTGCTTACGCAGATTCTACGCTTACCGTAAGGAGCCATGGAATTGGTCCCACTTTTTGAGAGATTGGGTAATCATTGCTGGATTTCACCAAGCATTAAGATTCATCTTAAGGTGAGATGTCAGTATCACGATTTTACATTATGACCTCACACCTTGCTTAACAATAATAAAGATTGATTCACGATTTAAGATCAGTCTTAGTGTTTTGTGAAATCGACCCCATGTTTTACTATAACGATGTATTCATGACTACAGATTGTGTAGAAATTGATAAGCAGATTTATTATTCAATAATAATTGATCACGTTGATCACGAATCCCATTGTGAATCATTCAATAACACATAAGAAACTTCTCCTTCAAACAATCCGATTGGTTATAAATCGTCACCAGAGGGCGTTCCGGATTATCCAATGTCAAACTATGACGTAATCAAATTGTACTTGAGACGAAAAAAGTAGAGGTATATTCCACGGGTTTGGCCACGTACACTAACGAGGTCTAGAAGAAGATTTTGCGGATGTCGGGGTCTCTGCTGGGGGCAGAAAAATAAAAATAAAAAATATTTATAAAAATTATGCAGCCATTGTAACCAATAAAGAAAAATCAACAACTTTACAAACAAGGTACAGAGGGGCAGATGGCCCTACGGCCTCATGTATTGAAATGCTATTACAATCAACAACCACTAGGAAATTTAACTGGATGGATTTTAATAACTTGTAAGTGGGACAAAGAAAAAATACTGGAGCGGGATTCAAACCAGCGACCTTGGAATAAAATGTACATGTGCTCTACCAAAGGAGCTGTCCAGCTTTACAATATTTTGGCGTTGTTACAAATTGTCAATATTGTAACCAGCCAGAAGGCATGAAACCACTCAATGATTATACAACACTGAGTCCCAATGATCATGCAACATAGGCAATGCAGCCAACCTAAGAAACAATGACTAAATAATTATGACGGATCACTCAATTAAAGAGTGTGCATCTTTACACGCCTCTTTGTTACATGAAGTTGGGCAGTGTATACGTTTAACAGCCAGAGCACTCATTGCGGCATATTGCAATTCTAACTTAACGTTATCCATGTTATGCTTTGGAATTAACCATAATGGGCGTTTACGAAACGGGGTCTCGGGCTCAGCCTCAGCCTCCATGACATACATGCTGAAATTATAGATTGTGGTTTTTTTTGTCAATGAAGCTGGAGCTCTGTCTTCCTTTTCATACTGGAGAAAATCTACCTCATCAGAACCGCAGCCAAAAGCATGCAGCCACTATTTTGATACCTGTTATCTGAGAATTCACAAAATTGAGCCTGTCGAGCCTTATCATGAGCCCGAGCCTCCGTTTCATAAACCTCCACAAAAACTTCAGTCTGGGACCTCTGCTGCCACCAAGTGTTGAAAAAATGTCAACAGAGCCCATGGGCATTTCTGAAAGCTCGGCTTCGGCTCAGGCTCCGGCTTCGTCTCTCCCATTCATACGCTGCAATACAGTGGTTTTCCAATGGAGCTGAACGATGCTCTGTTTTCTTTTTCAAAATCAGATAATCTACTTCCGAACCGCAGCCAAAAGTCTGCATTTTGATACCCGTAATTTTAGAATGGTTAATTTCATGAAATGGAGCCGGAGCCGGAGCCAGAGCCGGAGCCGAGTTTGAGAGGGGTCCTAGAGCTTTGTCACTTACATCTTGACGTCATAATCGCAGATATACCGGTTCAAATACGGGCTATACATGCATGCGTAGCCTGGTGTGCAGTCGCAACGACGGAGTGAGCCCCTCCCTCGGCCAAACTGAATCATACACTTGGAACCTGGCTCAGCTACACACTGCCAAACGGAATGAAACAAGACCAAAAATGACGTCAATATTTATCTGAAGTTGTATTATTCTAAATGGTTAAAGGGCGTGTACAACATTGGTAACAAACCAAAACAGTTCATAGATTTTAATACTTATACGTTTCAGGGTATGGAGAATGGTGCTGGGAGAAACGTACTGTTAGAACTTCCTCCTGAAATGGTGTATTTATCCAGAAAGAGTCACCCAAACACCAAAAACATCATTGGCAAGATCAAAAATCCTTATTTATGTTTGATACGAAAAATTGAGTCGGGTTTTCGCCATTTTTCTCGTGACTTAGATGTCTGGTTGAGCTCAATAATTTGCACCGGTTTATTATTTCATGCATGTACAAAGTGGATTAGACAAAGTGCGAGTTATGTTCTGTCACCTTTACTAATGTTGTACACACCCTTTAAGGTAAATATTTGGGTGGAAGAGCAATTTGAAGCAGTTTATTACTTGTGGTGAAGAAAAAGGTTTGACATGAGGTAATTTCCATCACTTGACCCGCTGCGATTTAGGCAATAATTCAGATTTATTGTAGAAAAAGGACTTTGTTCCATTTTGGACATGTTTTGTTGAGGTTGTTTCTGCGTTCGATTTTAGACAACAAATTCAAATGGAGCATTACCTCAATTAGCTGATATAAATGAATATATAAATAAGTAACACTTTGTAGCTTTTTATGACGGAACTGAAGCATGGCTCTGAATCCAAACAGACATCGAAAAAAAAAAAATAACGGCCTAAGACATCAATTCAAATTAAGATAAAGATATCAATGTTTAAAGTTAATTTACCGCGGCCCTCTCCTAAACATTTCCAGCCCGTCAGTTTCCTGCCCGAAGATAGATCCTGTCAAAGCAATGACCGATAACCACATCCAAGTGATGACAGTCTTTTAAGGCACCAACACCCGTCATTTCCCCCCGACCCAGGTGCGTCTGTGTCTGGGTGTGTGTTTGTGAAACGTCTTCGGTAATTTACAAACGAAAATAGGCGTGTCACAAGTCCCTGGAGCCTACCGTATTTTCCAATCAATTTCCCCCGTGTGTGATTAGGTTTCTCGCCGCTGATGGCCCGAGTTTGCTCGTTGTTATATTACCAGGGGCATTTGCATCAACCGTCTATACTCCGTGGTCGTACATAATCCCACATAACATCCACATAATTTTTTATATGATGAATATCTAATGTAATGTTGTATTATTTCTAGCCTGCGGTTATTTTTTTCCCTACTTATTCCTCAAAATGTGTGGGTTGTGTATCATAATATTTTATGCACATTTTAGGAACGGGGATGATACATCTCTAGACCTTTCCTGGTGAGTTTGACGAAGGGGCGTTTAGTGCGAGATGACGGTAGGTGTGTTGACGCAGGTGCGGTGTCATTGCAAGTCTCGGGTCATATCCGATGATTCTAGAGACATATGCAGCTGCAGCATTTGCTTCTATTCCGTTTGGGGAAAATATCATCGGTCACAAACCTTTTTCTTTTTATCGTTGGGCAAAATTGCATCTTTTCATATCACTTTTTCTATTTGGGTTATAACGCTTGTAAGGACTCGAGATGCGATACTGAATTTGTTTATGCGAGGGTTTGGGAAAATTTGGGCCTTATGAGTAAAGTGGTAAAACTTGGATAGTATGTACCTATTGAAAGAGGTGCAATTCTGTCAAGATAATTGTGTTCGTATTTCATGATGAACACGCATTTCGATCTGCATTAAAGGTAATATCATACTTTGGTTTTTATCAAAGAAAATACAGATTCATGAGCAAAAATACCAAGACAGATACAGTAACAGCCATCTGTGAAAATTTCAGTCCCATGCGGTGCCCACTTTTTGCGAAAACAGTGAAAACCAGCCACAGTATTTTTCTCTTTTATTTTTGATCTTTTAAAAGATCAAAAAGATTTTCGGTCGTTGTTTTACTAATTTCAGGATAAATACACCATTTCAGGCGGAAAAATTGTAACGGTATGTTTCTGCCACCACCATCTTCATACCCTGTAAGTTAAACGTAAATCTGTGAGCATTTCTGTTTTGGTTTCTTACCAAAGTATGATACGACCTTTAAGCACCAAAACATTGGTAAGTGCCAAAACTCCTTGTGAATGTTATGCACAGCAAACAATGGTCGAATACAAGTCAAAAACAGTAAACATCAAATGAAAATTTTGTTAGCAATCCTGTTTGATTATGGAAGACGTGTCATGCTTAAGCATGTGCTTAAGTAGGGCCTACCTCTATATGAAATTGCCCCTGGTTCAACGGCTGGCCTTGCCCCTGGGCCTGCGCTTCCGCTATGCAGGATTTGACATTAATTCAACTTTGTATTTCGCACCACATACAGCAATCGTATAATGTTCATTCTTAATGGGTTCAGTCCATGCTATCAGACGAATATTAAGACGGTTAGGTTCTGTCATTCGCTGACTCGTAGCACTCGACTGGGGGCTGCATGATAGGACACGCTTATAACGACCCCCGTGTGGAAATTAATTGGGTACGCGACGATAGTTCCATTTAGCTTGCCGTGATGCTCGGGTTGTATGAGATGAGTATGATCATGAAGATGGGTAGAGAGAGAGATAAGATAGATAACGAGTGATGAGTCTAACGGTGTCCATCAGCAGGGTACTCCTATTAGGGGCTGGGTAATTATTCCATGTCTGATGATAACTACTGTGCAGTGTACACTTACCTTAGCGCTATCCACAGCCTTGTACACCTGGGAATAAAGCAGAAATGAGACGAGTTAATGTTTCAAGCATGATGAGTTATTATTTAAACCTTTGATGCATGAATGAGCAGGAAGGATGAAGTACATAGACGTGAGGACCGCCCATTTTCCCTCTTCAACATGTCCCCAGATACACAGCTATGTTTCATTTCAATTACATGTTTTTATATGGATGCGTTCGTTTTAGCTTCCACTGTGCAGCCCTGACATGGGAGTGGTCGTAAATACAGCACAAAACAAGCTGCAGACTGCGGACGAGGTTGAATGGTGTTGACTCGAGGAAGCTAAACGAACGCACCCTATGATACAACATGATTGCGATACGTTTGTTGACTTTTCATATAATGAATAGGGAATGTGTATTATGCATATGATAGGATCTTTTTGTTTCAAGCACGCGATCAGTGATCTTGCAGATCCACGTCCCATGCAGGATACGCTAAAATGGGATCCGGAGCAGCAGGATCACTGATCGCATACCCGAAACCAACAGGCCTCAAGATACACCAGCAATTTAAGGCAGCGTTCAGGATTTGCAAGGCCTCCAAAAAATGTTTTTATTGAGTTGGACACAGAAAATAGACCCAACAGTTCGCAAACAGTGCAAACAGTCAATATGGAAAATCTTGCTTCATCGGATGCTGGGTTTTTAAAAAAGATCGTTCGTCCGAATGATTCATTTTCGAAAGCGTGGTGTAACCGTGAAGGATTCGGGGGGGGGGGGGGTCAAGATTATTTCGGCCGTATTTCTGTTATCCAGATGAACAAAGCGTAAAAAGGTACATGAAACAACGTCTGTAAGGAAGTTTAAGACCTTCACTTCTGTCTTAGTATCAAATTCAGCCAAAACGCACATCTTTGAAAATCATATATGCTCCCTTTAAGAGTATAATAATAACTTCTATCGATCCATGCTGCAAATATGTCCATGATTGTTGTTTTTCTTCAGAATTGGCAGGTGTCAATAAGGACACCTAATATGGTATAGTATTTCCACTACGAGGTCGCGTGCGCGTGTGCGCTATCTTGCTGTTGTGACTTTGCAAGCAATGTATTGCTGTTTTGATATTCGTTTGCCCTCGACGCGTTCAGGTAATTGAGTGACGTGACACCCAGTAATTGAGATACCTGCCAATTTCCATTAAGAAACCAAAGCATCACAGGCTTCGTGACACTATACATTCTGGTGTAGGCCTGTATATGCAGACTCTTCAAGGTAATATTATAATATGGTTTCTGTCAATGAAATGGAAATTCATGGTCAACAATATCAAGGAAGATACAGTAACAGTCATCTGTAAAATATTCAGTCCTATACGGTGCCAACATTTTGAGAAAACAGAGAAAAACGCCTACGGTATTTTTAAAATCTGTCCATAGGATTTTCGATCAAAATTGGTTTTGGTCAATTGGTTTTACATTTTCTATGGATAAAAACAGCATTTCAGGCAGAGAAATTATAATGGTGAGTTTAGTATAACATCACCATATTGATACCCAGTTCGTTATAGAAATATGTGAAGATTTCTGTCTCGGTATGCTACCAAAGTATGATACTACCTTTAAGTTACACAGCAGTGTAAGGATACAGGCTACGCAGCCTCAGCCATCCCGATGTATCTTGCGGCTGCATGCAACGAGATGTATGGATTTCAACAGTTCTCGACTCTTTACGCATACACACACGCCTCGGGGTGATCGCTTTTTGTAATGAGTATCGTTGGGAAAATATCCAGAGATCATTTTGTAGTTCATCATTATCGCCAGCATTAAAGGTATAATACATGATTGGTAAAGGTCACAGGACAGCACTCACATTCAGTCGGATCCAGCTTGTGCATGAAATGATAAACCTGTGAAATTTTGAGCTCAATCGGACATCCGAGTCACGAGAAAATAGCGAAAACCTGACTAATTGTTTCGTATAAAAAACATAAAGAATGGTTTTTATCTTACACCGAGATCAAAACTATTTTCCGTCTTTGTTTTACTACTTTCTGGATATAACCATTTCAAGCGCAAATATTTTAACGGTATGTTTCTACAAGCTCCATCTTCATACCCTGAAAGCTATATGTGAATCTGTGAAAAATTTTGTCTGGGTATGTTACCAATCCTGCATTGTACCTTTAAGCATTTCTATTTTGTATTGGCACGGGTATAAACAGACTTGAAGTACGCCTTTAAGATATACCAAGAACCCATTTGCAAGTCGTGACTTGAAAATCCTACGAAGATTCTAATGTTGCATCTTCACGCTAGTGTGAAGCAGCTGATTAATCAATGTCCTCTTTCTAGAGGGCTGGATGGGAAGACCAGACTCTTCGCCTCCCTGAGATTGTACCAAGGAACTAGGAGAGAGATTAACAGATCGTCTTGAGCTTGATCGTGTTACTCTAGACGCCAAGATGCACTCCAGACTACCTACCATAAGTCATCAAGACGTTGGCGTAGGATGGAGTGTGTATGTTTAGTATAAGGTGGTGAGATAAGCCAGTGTTTGTTTAGTATTGGGTGAACACACACCGCCTATAGGTGTGCGAAGTATAAAGGGAACATTTTGCAAAATTTGGCACAACAAGAATGTGTGATGGAGATTCTAGGCAAGAACAGATTCTTGGAAGCAAGCTGGACAATGTCTGTCAATGCAGGCCAGTTCCTTACGTCCCAGGCAGTTCGAGAAAAGCACCAAAAAATTTCGTTTGTTTAATTGGCCTAAATAGGGTATTCGGGAAGAAGGTTAGCTGCATCTGAAAGCGAACATTACTTTCGGAGACATCGGGAATTAGTGAGGCATTTCGATGTCTGTCTAAGGTATCAGCTACATTTTTTGAAGACATGGTTGCATAATTATATGTATTGTCCATATTTTAATAGAAGTCAGAGAATGCTCTCGATATGAACATAATATTAATTTTAAGTTCATTGCTTTTGGAGGATGTTCTGAAATAGGTAAGTAAAGTTTAGTGCACAAACCTATAGGAATGTGTCCCTATCTATTCAGGGTAATACAAATTGGTTTGCTTATTTTACAAAGGTCTCTACGAGCTGAGCTCTATCGGGTATATAATGCTTCAAGATGCTTGTCATCCTTTTACTGCAGGGGTCGATTTCACGAAGAACTACGATCGATCGCAACTCGAGACACGATGGATAACCCATCGTAACCCTACGACTTCTACGTGCGGGTGCAATGTATCATAAGTCCTACGATTGATAGTAAGTTACGATGACTTTGGTGAAATTGACCCCTGGTAAATTAATATTACAAAGTTGTATAACATGTAAGCCCTATATACTGTAGTGTTTGGTTGGATTTCAACAACCAGGATCAGTGAGCCTCCTGTCCTGAATAAGATTTTGTTTTCTGAAGCCAGATGTTTTACAAACCCCTACGATCGATCGCAACTCGACTTGCGAAGGATAACCCGTCGTACCCTACGACGGCTGCAATACAACATTATGCCCAATACGATTGATCGTAAGTTACGATGAGTTTGGTGAAATCGACCCTAGGACATACTTGATGAAACCCCTGAGTTGCGTTACACCCTTTCGGCTGGCAGTTTTCACGACTCAGCATACCACATATGCCCTCCCAGATAACATCACTACATTGGGCCAACGTTGGCCCAACGTAACCGGTTACGTTGACCCAACGTCGATTGCCAATGCTGTGCCAATGTTGGCAATCTATGACATTCCAACACTGGCACAACATCGGATCTCGATGAGATGTCAACGTGCTGTTTGCCGACCATTAGCCAACATTGGCCCAACATCATTTGCCAACGTAATGCCAACAAAACCCTTGCCGACTTTGAGCCAACGTTGGCCCAACATCATTTATTTACAGACCAAATGCCAACGCCAACGTATCCGACCAAATGCCAACGTTGGCACAATGTCAGCATGCTATCTGGGCTGTCAGACGTATATTATTTTGTTTTACCTCCATGAAGAGACTCCAATCACTTAACCTACATATTCCTATGGAGGAGCGTCGATACGGAAGACATACACACACCTTCGCCCCACCCAAGGTCTAACGCCTAGACAATGCCGTCATTTCTTGCTTCAATCACCCATGATTGCCCCTAGCCCCGAGGGTATGAGGAGACGGGGGCAAATCCGCGGTGCCCCGTGAAATCTCAGAAGGATTTAAGCCCCGCGTTTCCCCGATCTTCTCACGAAAATCCTAAGATGTTTATTATCAACCCTCCGGTGTTCATATTTCTTGTGCTGATGAATGCACCGCCTGAAACGCTCTGACTGGTATAGTAATGTGATTAAGAAGCGTGGGAAACACTGACCACTTTCATCGCGGTTTCAAGCTAAAAGGGACCCGAATCAGTCAGATATCTTTTTACTCAGAGAACACCTGTGAACTTTCCTGACACTTCCACGTCAAGCCATTCCAATCGATAACACGCTGCGAAAAAAATCCATTTCAATTGAGGCTGAGTTGTGGCTGGCGTTAACAGCACCCAGCGGAAAGCCGAAATTAAAGTTCCCTCCTAAAAAAGAAAAACGAAGAAAATTGTAGTGAAACTCAATTCTATCTACGTGGGCTCGGGGCACTAACTAGTATTTACCCATCTCTGTATCTAGACTTAAAGTGGCAGGCCTTGCGTGACTGGGGTTGTGTGCACAGGCACTGAAGCAGCCCGTAAAAGTTTAAGTAGGTAGCTTGTGTTATTTCATCTTACTTCAGACAATTTGATGCTTGTATGCACGCTACAGACTCCGATTGATTCACAATAGAAGATGATGCACCTATAGGTATGGGTGTTGCGTGGTAAAACTCCAGCAACGTCACGAACAGGTAACGTTCATAGACTCTTTAAAGGTGGTATCATAAGAGACCAAAACAGAAATGTTCACAGATTTACGTATAACTTTCAGGGTATGAAGATGGTGGTGGTAGAAACTTACCGTTAAAATATTTCCGCCTGAAATGGTGTATTTATCCAGAAATTAGTAAAACAACGACCGAAAATCTGTTTTTGATCTTTTAAAAGATCAAAAATAAAAGAGAAAAGACTCAAGAAATACTATTGCCGTTTTTCACGATTTTCTAAAAAAAGTGGGCACCGCATGGGACTGAAATTTTCACAGATGACTGTGACTGTATCGTCCTTGATATTTCTGCCCATGAATCTGTACTTCTTTGACAAAAACCAAAGCATGATACTACCTTTAAAGGGTTCATGCAGTGCTATTTTAGTCAGGTTATTTTATTGCCTTCATACATAGAATTAACTGACAGATAATGAATGGCAAGTCTTATTTTAGTTTCAAACCAGCATTTTGTTTTCCTTTGAAGGGGTAATTTTCAAAATGGGGGATTTTCACGCATACTCAAGGAGGGAACCAACCGGAAAAATTTCATGAAAAAATATAAAACTTGACCCATCACAGAAATGGTTTGGCAAAACAAATTACACCACAAGTTGAGTGAAAGGAACGTATTCGGCAAAACAAAATCTATTGAGGTGGAAAAGGTCTGTGTGCACAACAGTCAATTGGGTTACTGCTCTCAGTTACCTAGATGACATCACAATTTTGCTCATGAATATGTAAATTCCAATAAGCATATAAATTAAAAACTTGCTGTTAACCCAGAAAAAGTTGTGGAAGTGGGTAAAATCACAGGCCCTATAAAACAGCTGCTTTTTGCACACGATCAAGCCATGATATTCCTATTGCACAGACCCTTTAAAGGCGCTGTCTCGATACCGATCGAGGTAATAGCACTTTCTTAGCAAACAAAATAAATCCAGTTGATTTTTTCTCCACACACAGGAAGGGGGAGTGGACTCTGCCATCTTCAAATTGAATGTCAAACGGGTTGCACTCCCTAAGGGTACGGTGGAGTCATTGCTTTGGTATCCTCACTGCTTCCTCATACCATTCAATTTATTGCTTTTGCAGGTGAGTCGGTGTGGGTTTTTATCCATGAAATGTGGGAAATTAAATTAGCCCAGAGCGGAGCTCGCCATTTTAACAAACGCAAAACTCATACCAATATTGCCACATAAATAAAACAAACATAGTTACGGAGCAGGTTGTCTGTATTTTATGACAAACTATAATATGACCCAAGAGAACCATATAAGAGTTGTGCTAAAGTGCATGGGTTTCAGTATTAACCGCTACCGGCAATTACTGATCCCAGACGAATGAAACCGTTCAACATTTCGTCTGCAGAGAGCACATCCAATAAACAGGAGTTCTTCGGCAACAAAATAACTAACCAAATGAATATTGCAACAGCCATGGATGGTTTGTGTACAAACTTGAGTGTGACGGCACCCGATGAGGAGGAGGTTATTCGGCCGCTGGCCATAAAATGTTAATAATTTGCCGGCCCTGATGTTCTCTAATTAAGAGCCATTGCTGAGCGGTAGACAGGATTCTGAAAAATTGATGTAGGTGTGTGTGGGCTAGAGAGCCAGTTTAATCAAGACTGATGAAGCACGATCATTTGGTTGGAATGATGAATTGGAATGGTCAGTCAAGGGTGAACTACTTAGTCCCTGGAACAGAATGATCATTTTTTTTAGGTGATGATGGTTTCCAACCTAGATATTGCTGTGGTGTTTACTTGAGACTCAGATGTAAAAGTACGTGTACATGTACAATTGTACGTTATACCGTATTAAAGGTTAAATACAATATTGGTAAAGTCCACAGAAGAGCACTCATACGTTGTCTAATCCAGCATGTACATGAAATGATAATTAACCTGTGAAATTCTGAGCTCAATTGGACATCTGAGTTACGGAAAATAGCGAAAACCCCACTCAATGTTTCTCATAAAAGACGAAGAATGGTTGCGATCTTACCCCGAGATCAAAACTAATTTCTTGATAAATACGCCAGTTCAGGAGGTAATATTTTAACAGCATCCTTCTGCCGACATCATCTTCTAGTACCTTGAAAGTTATACGTAATCTGTGTACATTTCTGCTCGGGTATGTAACCATTCCTGTACTGTACCTTTCAGACCGATGACAGGAGAATAAAGGAATGACACCAATGACCAACAAGTAACTTTTTGAGGTGTGACAAGAAAACCTTTCTTTGGGTTCTCGGTCCTGGAAATGTTTGCCTGCTTCAAGAATGACATTTATTCTGAACCCGCCAGTAGATGTTCCAAATCCAAGACAGATTAAACCCTATCGTACTACGTTCATCCCCAGCGAGCGCTGAGTAACACGATACCGATGAAACTGCCTTAAACGCTAGCCCAAGTCTGGGGTTGAGAACCGGTGTCCATCTTCACAAATAGATTTGGAATTCTTATCCGACTCCTCTCCATTTCCAAATGTCACTTCAAAGAAAATCGTCTGCGGAAATCTGGTTGGCGCTACACTCCATATTACCGAATGCTGCACGCTGGATGCCCATAATCTTTTGAGTGAAAATGATACTAGACACATATACCCCACTAGATTTCCTGAAAGATTATGAATTTGAATAGTTCATATCGCCCAAGTAATCTGCAAAGGAGTAAATGTATTTAAACCATAAAATGAAAGGTTTATAGGCCTCCAGGATGCAGAACGCATACAAGTCCTGTTTTCTGTGAGTTGTAACTTGTGCATGGCCTGATTTTGAAGGCGAATTTAAATGGAAGATTGTAACTACATGGGGCCAATTTCACGGCACTGCTAAGCACAACAATTACCTCAGCACCAAAATGTCTTGTCTAATGAAACAAATCACCGTCCAAAATTTGATTAGATGTTCGTGGTCAGTGAACAACAGCCAAAGAACAATCATAGGTGATACACAGCACGTGAATATTTGGTTGTTAACCTTGTTTTTATTTAGGCAGAAATGTCATGCTTGGCAAATTGTTGTGCTAAGCAGCGCCGTGAAATTGGCCCTTGCTCTCGCTGGCTGTGATAAAAGATTAAAAGTATGCAATTTTAGAACGAGCCTACGCAATAGTCCTCTACATATACGTCCATCTTAATTTCTGTCAACATTCGTTAGCTCGATAACACTCAAGACTTAAAGGTAACACTGTCAACATCTTAAAAGAAAATATTTCCCTGCAAGCTAAACAGGTCAATAACTCTGAGTGCCTGGAGTACATATAGTGCCCTTTAATCAGGTGCATTTGATTCCCAGAAGTGTCGGCGAGGAGCCGAATGTATTATAGTCTCAGCACTTAAGATGGGTTTTTTTTTACTTGGAAGTATCAACAGGACTGTATTTTTCATACTACCGAAGCAATTTTCAAACATGGGTGTGAACGATGCTCAGCAAAAAGAAAAGTAAGACCTACAGACCATTCTTTTGCAACGTCACAGCCCCAGAAATATTGCCAACCAGGATGGCGGAAACTATGAAGAGCCTACAAAGCTGGGCATAAAACTTACCACAATTTGTACACAACGTTTCATAAACATTGAAAGATATAGCTGAATGTATTGAAACAACACAAGCAATGATGATGCACTGTATGTATTTTGTACAGCTATGGAAGTTTGCAAAATGTTGAATTTGGTCACGCCGTCTTTCTAGAAGACGAAATGATTTGCAACATTTGGCCGCCCATGCCAACCACGAGTCAATGTTTGTTTAATAAAAGAAAGGTCCGGTGGTAACAATATTTGTAGTTAAATGCCCGTCGGTCATTGGTTGAGATCAGTGATACGTCACGAATAATGGCTAAACTTGTCAAATGCGCCCGAGCGTAATGATAACAAGGTTGGTTTCACGAAGCCCTGCGATCGATCGTAACTCGAGTTACGAAGGATAACCCATCGTAGGGGGCCTATCCCACGTAGGGCTTCAATGCATCACAAGTCATACGATTGATATTAAGTTACGAAGAGTTTGGTGAAATCAACCCCTGGATTAGTGGTTGAGATCCGTGTAGGCCTACATAACAAACCTGGTTTAAGTGCGTTTCTTAGAGCTTTAGTATTTTATCTTCCAGTTGTGTTTGCAAAGTCAGCATGATGTTTAGTACTTTGTGTGACATTTTGCTTAGCAATTAAAGGCAGCGTACAGGATTTGCAAGACATAAAAAATATTGAGTTTGAGACAGAAAATAGACTCAACAGTCCGTAAACAGTGCAAACAGTCACCATGGGAAACTTGGTTCATATGCTGGGCTTTTCAAGGAAATCAAGATTTAGTGTCTTTTAAAAAGATCGTTTGTCCGAACGATTTAGTAGAATTTCGAAAGCGTGGTGTAACCGTGAAGGATTCGGAGGGGGGTAAGGTTATTTCGGCCGTATTTCTGCTATCCAGATGAACAAAGCGTAAAATGGTACATGAAACAACGTCTGTAAGGAAGTTTAAGACCTTCACTTCTGTTTAAGTGCCAAATTCACCCAAAACGCAGATCTTTGCAAATCCTATATGCTCCCTTTAAGGACAATCGCGTAACGTGGTGAAGCCCAGCTCAGGCATTTAACATCCCAATGTGGGAATGATGCATGGTGATACCATCTTACTGAGATTTTCATTTCAAGTTCTTATAACCTGTTGTAAAAATCCAGACATCCAGATGCTTTTTGATTCACTACAAAGAGAATGAGATTGAGTATGATGGTGATTTATCATTGTCAGTGTGCAAGATTTCTCGGTCTTAAAATTGGTCGTTCGACACACCAGCTGCACACGTTATTAGAAATATGAGCACAGACTGGGAGACGTAAACAAAGAAGTAGTACAACCATCAACAATCTGACAAACAAAATGTGAGGAAGTCGCTACAATGTGCCAGCAGTTACGGTTATATGTGTATTGTGGTATTCAGGACACCGCACTTACCACAAGGACATCTTAATAATGCGGTATGCACGAGGGTTAGGGTTAAAGGTAATATCATACTTTGGTTTTTGTCAAAGAAATACAGATTCATGGGCAAAAATATCAAGGAAGATACAGTAACCGCCATTTGTGAAAATTTTAGTCCCACACGGTCGCAACTTTTTGTGAAAACTGTGAAAAACAGCCACAGTATTTCTTAAGTCTTTTCTCTTTTATTTTTGATCTTTTAGAAGATCAAAAAGATTTTGGTTCGTCGTTTTACTAATTTCTGGATAAATACACCATTTCAGGCGGAAACATTTTAATGGTATGTTTCTACCAGCACCATCTTTATACCCTGTAAGTTATACGTAAATCTGTGAACATTTCTGTTTTGGTTTCTTACCAAAGTATGATACTACCTTTAAGGCTATAGGTTATATGCAATTTTAGGTATGATAATAATAATCATTCTGAATTTATTCCGCACACACATCTGTCCAAAGACACTCGTGGCGCACATATTATTATCCCTGGTCATTGGGCCATAAATTTCATTCCTGAAACCATCTCAACTCCCTGGGGAGTATACAGCCCCGGCTACTTTAAAGCACACAGAGGCTAATCAAACCACAAAGCCATCTCTACCCTCACAGATACCCACTTACACCTGGGTGAAGAGGAGCAATATGTGACAAAGCGTCTTGCCCAAGGACGCAAGCACCACTAACCCATGGCTGGATTCAAACCCACAATCTGAAGATTGACCACAAGATCTTGAGTTCGACACGCCAGACCACCAGGCCACAACACTAAAGGTAGTACGGGCTCACTGTGTTATGTTTCTCCATGATGTTGTAATTGAATGAGCTTCTAGATATCATACAACATAATTCCAAATCCACGTATGCGTAATGATAGGTTTTTTAATGAAATTCTCTTCATCATTGGAGTTCGATATTATGGACTTTGTAGGCGTATTAACCACCAGCAGTTAGATTACCACGCAGTAAACAATATCGCAATATCTTTTAAAGCTGCATATGTATTGGCAATTGTATCTCAATTTTCAAAATAGAAGCCACTTTTTTTTTACCCATTTTCTAGTTACCGTTTGTGATATAAGTCATTCGCAGGATCCTTGTTTAAAGGGAGCATATATGATTTGCAAAGATGTGCGTTTTGGCTGAATTTGATACTTAAACAGAAGTGAAGGTCTTAAACTTCCTTACAGACGTTGCTTCATGTACCTTTTTACGTTTTGTTCATCTGGATAGCAAAAATACGTCCGAAATAATCTTGCCCCCCCCCCCCCCCCCCCAATCCTTCACGGTTACACCACGCTTTCGAAATGCTACTAAATCGTTCGGACGAACGATCTTTTTAAAAGACACTAAATCTTGGTATCCTTGAAACAAAAAACAGTATCTGATGAGCCAAAATTTCCCATGGCGACTGTGTGCACTGTTATATACAAACTGTTGAGTCCATTTTCTGTCTCAAACTCAATAATTTTTTTAATGCCTTACAAAACCTGTACGCTGCCTTTAATATTCAAAATCACAAGTCAATTTTAACGTTGAGATTATATGCTCTAAAACCTTAATTTCTCTGATCATAGGGAACCGAAGCACGCAACCTGCACGCAAGGCACTTTGACTCGTCCTATAAAGTGCACCTCTGGGATTGTAATGCTATTACTATCTGAGATATCTGAGGCAATTTGTCGGTCGCAATAAGCATCGGCTTAAACGAGGTGTACGTGTCCAGCAATTCGGCCCACACTCAAGCAGGTCAAAATCTTCAAATGTTCGCCGGTGGCTGGCGTATCAATAAGATTATACCTGAGCCTAACGTGTCCCTAGCTTATAGTGCACACCCTAAGGCAATCTATGCATGCTATTGGGTGTTACAGGATTCATCACCAAACTTAGCAAAAGTTCGGCTTGTGGTGTACTGTCAGAAATGTTGGTCACTCTAACGTTGTCCTTTTTCAGGCGTAAGTTCCAACTCCTTCGACTTAAAGGTAGTATGATACTTTGGTAAGAAACCAAAACAGAAATGTTCACAGTTTTACGTATAACTTACAGGGTATGAAGATGGTGGTGGTAGAAACATACCGTTAAAATGTTTCCGCCTGAAATGGTGTAGTTATCCAGAAAAAAAGTAAAACAACGACCGGAAATCTTTTTGATATTTTAAAAGATCAAAAATAAAAGAGAAAATACTGTGGCTGTATTTCGCTGTTTTCTCAAAACGTGGACACCGTATTTGACTGCAATTTTCACAGATGACTGTTTAATTCTGTAACTGTCTTGATATTTTTTGCCCATGAATCTGTATTTCTTTGATAAAAGCCAAAGTATGATATTACCTTTAACTTTGTAGATTCATTTTCGAGTGAAATATAATCAAACTAGATATCTTTGGGCCTCTGGCTACGGCATTGAATTAGAATATCAGGTCGAACAGGGTGTCACGGTCTTAACTTCGGCGAAAACTCCAATGTCAGGTCTTAGCTTTAACTTGACCGAGAGGAGGCCCGAGCTCAAGCCGAGATTTCAGTCAAAGAGACCCACAGATGACACGGTTCACGCCTGGTGTGACACCAAGTTTATCCACTTCAAATTCTCTCGAGATCTCAATGCACCGTTGAATGTATGCAGGAGTCGCACTTCTCTGATCAATTCACAGATGAATATGCGTCGTGTGCAGCGTTAATTCATCGATAGGCTCTGGTTTGGACTTCAAATGTGTAAATGGGAGGCAGAGTCCATACTGCAGGTGCTATTTATTGACACACGCAGAGGTATCATTTTTAAAGGTAAGTGACCGAGAATAAAATGCTGGAGTCCACTGAGGCGAAGGACTGAATCGCTAAAGAGAGAAAAAGTCCCAACTGTTTCCAATTTATGCTCAAGAAATATCTAAACTCACTTCAAAGATATGATTGTTAAAGGTCACAACAGCACTCACACTTTGTCTAATGAAATATTTGCATAAAATAACACACCTGTGAAAATTTGAGCTCAATTGGACAACGGCGAAATCGCAACTTAATTTTTCTTATAAAACATACAGAATGGTTTTGATCTTACCCCTAACATCCAAACTGTTTTCAGTCTTTGTTTGAGTAATTTTTGAGTAAATACACCATTTCAGGCGGAAAGATTTTGACGGTATGTTTCTACCAGCACCATCTTCATATCATAAAAGTTATACGTAAATCTGTGAACATTTCTGTTTGGATATGGTATCAATCTCGTACTTTTATACCTTAACGCCTCTTCTTCGTTTCTATATTCCGTTGTTGGCATTATGTTCTTATACATGGTTGTTCTCGTTCATTACCGAATCAAAATTGAAATGAGCGACAACGGAGGTTTCAAGGAAATGTTAATTGATTGCCACCTGTCCGCTCAGGCCCAGAATGACAACATTTCAGGGGAGTTTGAATGAGAGGAGTCAATAAAATGTTGCCCGAGCTAGAATGGCTAATGACAGCTGGTGAATTTTCTATCACTTCGCTCCTGGAAAACGTACAATTAAAGGGAGCGTAGGATTTACAAAGATGTGCGTTTTGGCTGAATTTGGTACTTAAACAGAAGTGAAGGTCTTAAACTTCCTTACAGACGTTGTTTCATGTATACCTTTTTACGCTTTGTTCATCTGGATAGCAGAAATACGGCCGAAATAATCTTGTCCCCCTCCGAATCATTCACAGTTACACCACGCTTTCGAAATGGTAATCGTTCGGCGAACCATCTTTTTAGGACACTAAATCTTGATTTCCTTAAGAAACCCAGCATCTGGGTCCATTTTCTGTCTCAAACTCAATACTTTGTTTTGGAGGCCTTGCAAATCCTGTATACGTTGCCTTTAACTCGGTCTATGCATTGAACTGAATGAAGAACCGTCACATATCAAGGAGTGTGCAATATGTTGCTAGTTCCACATAGTATACATATCTCGACTATTCGAAACTAAGAATACAAACTTACCTCTCCATATGTTGCTGTACTAAGGGCAAATATAACCGCCAACACGAGCCAAATTGCAATTCCTCTCGACATTTTGCTGCGTGGCTAAAAACAAGGCCTTTTTATCCGTCCAAATATCAAAACAAAAAATCACCACTTTAGATGATATTGGCGAGTGTTTGAAAGTAGGTGTATCTCGTAGCAGCCTCGAGTGCAAGTGATGTTCTTATATAAGAGCGCATTGCGTGCCCAGAAAGACTCGGCTACACATTCCCAGCACAACTTCCAACTAACCAATCAGATCCCTCGGTTCCCCCTGCGGGGTGTGTGATTATTTCATATCCCAATTACAGTCGTCCAATCAGAACATGTCATCGCACCACGAGCGGTAAGCGATATTGAAAATGCTAATTTGTACGCGTTCGGTATATGGCTAAGTTGGGTAGTTTTCTGAGCTGCAGTGTGGTGTATTATAAGCCCATATACAGATTGATTGGAACATAGCGTGTCTGTATTTGAAGGCCGAGCATTTTACGTAATGCCAGTCTCGTGCTTGATGTGCTTATAAATTCAGGTTAACGAAGGGAAATGGTTAAACCAATAAGAATTTGTATTCGTGTTAAAGGTAGTATCATACTTTGGTAGCATACCGAAACAGAAATCTTCACAGGTTTACGTATATCGTACAGGATATAAAGATGGTGATGGTAGAAACATATACTGTTAACATTTTTCTGACTGAAATGCTGTGCTTTTTTTTCAGAAAAGAGAAAAACCAATAACCAACATTATTGTTGATCTTTTGAAGATAAAAAATAAAAGAGAAATAATGTCTAAAATATTGTGGCAGTTTTTCACTGTCTTCTCAAAAAGTGGGCACCGTATGGGACTGAAATTTTCACAGATGTCTATTACTGTATCTTCATTGATATTTTTGCCCATGAATCCGTATTTCTTTGTCAAAAACCAAAGTATGATACTACCTTTAAAAGTAGATCATGACGAGGCTTGCCCTCATAACGTGAAATTGTATCAAAAGATTAGGGATTGCTCTAATTATATAATAAGGATGAGCTTATAAACATTACTTGCGTAGAAGTTCCAACATGATCTTGAGTGAGATTCACTGAGACATGTTTTGTTCTTTTTCATTTTGAAATTTGAGAAATTCCAGAAGACTATTTATGGACGAATTCATTGCGTTTTATCCTTGGAGTCTAGTTTGTGTGGGTTGTGTGCTGACGTTTGTCAAGGGATTGGAGGTGTTTAGGATATCATTTGAGTGGGTGTTTATATGAATTCAATAAATGTTAAAGTTGAACAGAGTGAACTAAATCAAGTGGAAGGCGTAGGTGTGTCACATCATTTTGTTTTAATTTTCATTTCCGAAAATATAATGATAGGAAACAATATTATGTGCAAGTGAATGGGGGAACACATAATTATATACTATATAAATTTCCCTTTATCCATTTTGTAGAATTCATTATTTTAATGAAAAATGATAGCTAAGAAGACTATAGTGACAAATACGTTCTATAACTAGCTCGAAGGACGTATTGAATTAGATTTAAATTTTTAATGTTTGAATTATATGAAAGACATCAAATTTACAAAGTCACTTACGATGTCTTTGTATCACCTTGGGTCGATTTCACGAAGCCCTGCGATCGATCGTTACTCGTGTTACGAAGGATAACCCATCGTAGGGGGCCTGTGCTACATAGGGCTGCAATACGTCCTACGATTGATAGTAAGTTACGATGAGTTTGGTGTAATTGACCCCTGAGTATTAATCCGCGTGAATGAGCATGCTGATAGTACCTAGCCGTATGGTGTTCCTGTGAAGATATACACTTCATGTGATAATTTGACACATTTGTGTCACAGGTGTCGGTTTAGAACAAAGGCAACAGGGTGTTAATTATGTTTACCTAATGAAGACACTGCATGCACATGGATGGTTATAAGCATGTACATCCATATTGCTTGTTATGACAAAGTTAATTAGGTTTACGCCATTTAGGTCGTGTCCGAAATAGTCTTCCAGGGGTCAATTTCATAGAGCTGCTTAGCACAAATATTCGCTAAGCATGTCATTTCTGTCTTAGTAAAAACAGGATTAACAACCAAATTTCCGTGTGTTGTGTATCACTTGCAATTGTTTTTTGCATGTTGCTCGCTGACCATGAATATCAAATGGAATGTTTAATGGCGGTTTGTTTTATTGGGCATGCTATTTTTGTGCTAAGCGATTTATTGTGCTAAGCAGCTCTAGGAAATTGTCACCAGAGCTATACGGCTAGGTTTATTGTCTAGGTGTCTCCGCGTATTTCCAATGGAGCGAAGACCTAGACCTATAGCTCTAGACAACCGATTCGGATGCAGCCTTGAAGACACATAGCAAGATATATGAGGAGAGGTATGGAATATACAGCATGTCCCAAAAAACCGCAACACTTTGTCGGGAACCATTGTGTTAAAATTAAACTGTTTATCACTTCAAGATTCAGATTTGTGATACAACCATGTATTGGCTATCACCATGTAGAATTTAAGCAAAATCGGGCTGAAATTGGCGAAAATATGACCAATTGAAAGAGTACTCCTTAAAAACAAATTTGCAGTATTCCAGAATAAGTGGTCAATACACACATAATGTGTATTGAAAGAAAGATGAAAATCAGGCTTTGAGGTTGGGTAATTCAGTTCTAGTTTTTTCCCCTCAGTTTCAGTCCAATTTTACTCAAATTCTACATATTGGTAGCCAAAACATTGTTGTACCACATATCTGAATCTTGAAGTGGTAAACAGTTTAATTTTCATATAATAGTTCTCGACACAAAGTGTTGCGTTTTGGAGGGACACCCTTTATAACAGGTTCGATGTCTCGGTAAGTATAGATTGACATCACACGGTGAATGTGTTTAGAACTCGTGCATCGACCCAGTAATTAGAACAAAGGAATCAATGTCATGCGCGCTACGTATATACCCGGTGATGTACAAATGGATAAAATGAAGAACAGTAGTGTGCCATTTACAGCCACGGTAACTCATCACCAATCAATTAGTGTTGCAGACGTTCCATCATCAGTGTACGTATAATTTATACAGACCTACATTCGGTTGGGTAATGGATGCAAATGAAGTTAAGACTACCCGGGTCCGGATGCTCAGTTGTTTGCTTCTCGTTCCCTTGTCGGGAATAAGTGACTGCCTACGATAACGTCGTTCCCCCCAGGACGAACTGAGGTACAGAGGTGGTGCTTCAGATGATGAATAATTTTTATGCATAATGAGCATCAACCGTCTCCAAAATAGAAATTTTTCTGAGAAATATTGTCTAAATTCATCAAAACAAGATGATAAACGTTTACGAAACGGAAGCTTGGGCTCCGTCTTAGGCTCCTTTTCGTGAATCCATTCTGAAATAATCGGTATCAAAATAGAGGCTTTTGGCTGAAGAAGATCCTCTAGTGGGGTGCTGTGGCCTATAGTGGTCTGGCGTGTCGAACTCAAAGTCTTGTGGACAAACTACAGATTGTTGGTTCGAATGCAGCCATGGGTTAATGGTGTTTACGTCAATGGGCAAGATGCTTTGTAACATATTGCTCCTCTTCACCCAGGTGTAAATGGGTACCTGTGAGGGTAGAGATGACTTTGTGGTTTGATTAGCCTCTGTGCACCCTATGGTAGCACATGCTGTTTACTCCCCATGGAGTTGAGATGGTTTCAGGAATGTTAATTATGGCCCGATGACCAGGGATAATAAAAAATTGCGCTTATAAACATTGTATTAAGCGCTATGCAAGTGAAATTATTACTATTAGTATTATTATTATTAAAAGGAAAACAGAGCTTCAGTTTCGTTGAAAAACCACAACCTATATTTTCACCATGTGGATGTCAGAGCTGAAGCCTGAGCCTGAGCCTGAGCCTGAGCCCGAGTCTCCGTTTCGTAAACTTCCTATGTATCCGAGGCAGGAATCGATGAAAGGAAGATTGAGGGAAATGATATGAGTTCAAATCGATGTGATCTACCTCGCTTCAGACCAAACTAGAGAAGGGCGGATTCAATTCAACCATGACGCAAAGCATATAACACCCACTCAAAATGTTAACAGTTCCTCAGTATGGTGTAACAACAAACACACATTGACATTTACCACTTCTCCCATTGCTGTCATGAAGCACGGGGATGGTGTGGCAATTATGCCTTAATTGAAAGCAATCCGTGCGAACCACCATATCCATCATTTTGCTTCCGTTTTCTAAAGCAGGGATGACGCTGGCAAATCTTTCTTTATATATTGTGGAGGATGTGCAATCTTCTATGACATTTTATTCAGAAATAAGTGTGTGCTTGTTGAGATGTAGATAAATATTTAAAGGTTATAATAACGTTTGGGTAAATTCTACCTCGTAGCTGCCATGGGCTAAGGTTGATGATAGTTAGACTGTATGAAATAATATGATAATATTTCTTATCTGAGCAGAGAAATACCTTACTTTATATTGGAGCATGGCGATTATTCCTTCTGGATATTATTTCACCTAAAAATAAACATTGAAGCAAAATTGTAATGCAATCTGTTGCAAGCACACTACTTACTTTAACTGCTTGAACATAATAATACGATAAACGTCTTGAACATCATCAGCTATGCAGGCGTACAGGAATATACGGAGGATATTTTATTACATGTCATTGATATCATAATTGTAACAATATACATAATTACAGTGGACTTGGATTAGTCGTGAGTTTTGTAAAATTTAGCTTATAAAAAAGGACATTGTATTTGAGTTGTTAAAGGTAATTTCATATTTGGTTTTTGTCAAAGAAATACAGATTCATGGACAAATCTATCAAGGAAGATACAGTAAAAGTAATCTGTGAAAATGTCAGTCCCATACGGTGCCCACTTTTTGATAAAACGGTGAAAAAAATGCCACAGTATTTCATAAGTCTTTTTTCTTTTATTTTTGATCTTTTAAAAGATTTTCGGTCGTTGTTTTACTAATTTCTAGATAAATACACAATTCCAGGCGAAAAAATTGTATTGTTATGTTTGTACTACCACCATCTTCATACCCTGTAAGTTATACGTCAATATGTGAATATTTCTGTTTTGGTTTCTTACCAAAGTATGATACTACCTTTAAACTAACCATCGTTCGCACACGACGTCGTTTCCTTTAAGTGGCAAGCGCACAATGAAATTATTGATGACATACGTGTGCTTTGAATACTAATTTTATTATTTCTAAATTTGCTGTGTCAATTAGGCAGTTAATTTGACATGTAGTAGCACAAATGACGTAGCGCGCATTTAACCATGCAGAAGCAATGTATATTCATTTGGAATTTTCCACCATTGCTAGATTTTGGAAGGTTAGAGGGCGAATATTATGCAGGAGCCAATCCTATTCAAAAGCACGTTGTTTCATCATTGCGGTGTTAAAGGTAATATCATACTTTGGTTTTTGTCCAAACGCAAATACATGGGCAAAAATAGCAAGGGAGATGCAGTAACAGTCATCTGTGAAATTGTCAGTCCCATACGGCGCCCACGTTTTGAGAAAACGGTAAAAAAAAAAACGCCAACACAATTTCTCAAGTCTTTTCACCGTTATTGCTTTTGGTCATAATGGTTTTCTGGATAAATGCAGCATTTCGGGCAGAAATGTAATGGTATGTTTCTACCATCAACATCTTCATATCATGTAAGTTACAGGTAAATCTGTGAAAATTCTTTGTGTGGACTATTCTCAATAGGTCATTGGAATACCCTATTGAAAATTGAAAGGAAAATAAAAATAGTATTCAGCTTCTGTTTCGGAATGCTACCAAAGTATGATACTACCTTTAACTATACCTTTCCAACCTCTCTGCGCTGCAGCAACAAAAATCTCACTGTATCCGTTGAAACCCGAGGCAGTTCATTTAATGAGGTATAATATTATACTTTGTGTCAACATCGGGTAGAAAAAGCTATAAAGAATACCGCCTTCAGGGGTCTCAGATTTTTGCCGTCCGTCTTATCCTTGAAATTATGTCACATATAATGTTTCATCTAGTAAACTATCTCGTGTGAAAGCATCGCCTGAACATGGACTATGCAAAGAAACCACAGAAATATACCTCCAAAGCTCAATCAATATGCTTATTTTATTCATGACTGAATTCACGATTTGGCCTCATTTTTTGACAATGGGGAATTTGAAACTGGGAACTGGAGGATTGAAGGATGTTTAGAAATGATTGAAAGGTGAGAAAGAAGGGGACTTTAATTAGGGAAGTAGGGAAATGTTACACGGTAGGAGACAATCATGTCGAGGGAGGCTGGACGGTAGGGATCTTGAGTTTATAGTAAAGTACTTGAAACAGCGTAACTTGGGAGGGAACTTAGTAGAGGATTTAACTCGAGTGGAGGGGTGCAATTTGGTAACTTAAATCAGTAGAGAACTTTTTCCGGCAGAAAGGCTATTTGGAAACATTTGGTAAGGGGAGCATTAATTTGAGAGCGAGTAATACCGAATCTGGGATCGCAGAAAAGTAGGTTTTCTCGGTCATTTTTGGTAAATGAGCGGCCAATTTCCTTTTTCACGCATTCGTGTTGACGTGAATTTGCCTCCTTGGCTGAAAGCGTCACTTGATTTCACTTTGATGCATATGTATTCATATAGCATTGCATGCAGTCAATTACATTCGGCCATTGTTTGCTGAGCATAACATTCACAAGGAGTTTTGTCTGGCATAATGATTTAATTCGGGGAAGCGCGTTAGACACTCGCCTCTCACCAATGTGGCCTGGGTTCGATTCCGGCCTTGGTCATATGTAAGTATAGTTGTGCGTTGGTTCTCTCTTATGCTACGAGGATTTTTCTCCAGGTGGTCCGGTTTTCCTCCCTCCACAAAAATCAAACACTTTCGATCTCAGGCTGTACTCCGTGCTCATGGGTTGATGTGGCTGGCAGCCAAGGGCGCCCATGAAAGCCTGCTACTCGATCACGTTGAAGTCGCATCCTTTGCAATTCAGCACCCCAGCTGCAAGTAAAAATGATAAGCCTCCGGAATTATTATTTGCCAAATCATTAGCCAATATTAGGTACGTTATCACACACCAAAAAAACGCGATTTGGAGCGCAACCCAAATAGTCGCGCTTTTTGGTGTGTATGAGAACGTGCCTATTTTTGGTGATTAAGCAAATGTTGGTGCTTAAGCGGCTCTATGGGACTGGCCCCAGCTCCTTATCGTAAGAGCCCATCGAGCTACGCCACTGATCATAGCATATAGCCCTATAGTCAATAACCGATGCTACACCACCTATACATAAATGTAAAGGAAATGTTTATGCCCGTTGTGGACGAAACGAAGCACAACTTTGCTTTTCACGAATCCCTGACTTGGTTCAGCCATAATCCCCACGGCATCCCCTACCTGGAGATTCACAGCTCATACTAAACTAAGGAAATTCAACCGTATTGATTTCTTTGACCTATTTGCGCGCTAATAAACCGATCAATACCTAGTGTATTTTAGAAACCTGACTCACATATATCTTGGGAAATCCATGACTGCATGTGCCTCAATTCCCAATCTTGGAATAATGTTTGAAAAATTGTCAAATGTCGGCTTGTACTCTTCTGCATAAAACCTAAAACCTATAATCAAACATTACATTTCGGCTTTGGCATTAAGTGGATGAAATTAGAAGATGCTGGCACGTTGCTGGATTCTCAAGAGATGGCAATAAATTGTCTCGGTTTTTTTTTCCTTCTTTTGGCACTGCAGCACGAGAAGTGGAAATGAGATTAGCGATGAATAATCTTGTTATGGTATTTCTTTTCCAATATTTGTGTGTCTGCTGGGTTCATAAAGGGAGGATTTCATTCCAAAGAGAGATTTAAAGTAGATAATTGGTTTAAGATGCTGCATAGGGTTTCTGTCGCGCTTTACGAACGTTACGCATTGCATTTTGCGGGGAAAAAAAGAAGAAAACTCACAAGTTTGCATGAGCAGTCGACATTTAAACACACGAGCATATTATGCATACATTCCTGTAATTTAAAAATGATTTGTATATTATCTTTCTTACAATAGTGATAAAATCTGGTAAGCATGGTTGTTTAAATCGCAAGAAGAAAACCAAGGTTTGGGGTTTTACCGAAACCACAGCAGACAGTAAGCTTTGTCGCCAAGGAATTTTAAAAATATAGCATCCTTTTTCCAACGTGTTTATATGGTTTCATTGTAGTAAAATATTATGAATGTTTCTCAGTTAATTCCTTTTTATTTTAGTTACTGTCTCAAAAAGGCGAGCAGTTATATCAAATGATGACCTTCAAATGGCATGTACAACATAAGTAAGAAACCAAAACAGAAATGTTCACAGGTTTACGTACAACGTACAGGGTATAAAGATGGTAGAGACATACAGATAATATAATTTTTTCTGCCTGAAATAATGAATTTATCAGGAAAAGAGTGAAACCAACACCGAAACATGTTATTATCTTGACAGGATCAAAAATGAGACATAGTATTTCCCCACAATTTGATGTAACAATTTCGAGGGTTTTTCGTCGTTTTCTACTGTTTCCAATGATTTGGCTGACAATTTCACAGGTTTGTTTTTATTCCATGACAAATCGAATAGTATGAGCAGCCGGCAGCTGCTCTGTCACCTTCACCAATGTTGTTCACTCAAACCATGACTAGGCCAAAAATATGAATTAATGTACTAACATAATTAAGGATCTAGCCTTCCTGACAAATTGCTCAATGCGTAGGTTGCATCTGTTATGATTAATATTTAACTTCAATATTAAAAAAGGAAAAATTATTAGCACTAGTCGACACTTACAGGTGTGCCAGCCTAGCTTCAATGGAATTTGCACTTGACTATTTTTATGTTATGATTGTTGCTATACTATTCATGTGAATGGGTGAATGGAGTTATATTGCGCTGGCTGTCAATATTTCATAGAATGTTTATTGTGAAATGCTCACAGGCAGATGGTGTGAAGTATTTAACCTGTACGTCATTCTCTGCTCGGTAGACTGCTGAAAATAATATTGCACTTGGTATTCATTTAAAGGTAGTATCTTACTTTGGTAAGAAACCAACACAGAAATGTTCACAGATTTACGTAATACTTACAGGGTATGAAGATGGTGGTGGTAGAAACATACCGTTAAAATTGTTCCGCCTGAAATGGTGTGTTTATGCAAAAATTAGTAAAACAACGACCGAAAAATTCTTCTTGATCTTTTAAAAGATCAAAAATAAAAGAGAAAAGATTTATGAAATACTGTGGCTGTTTTTCACTGCATTCTCAAATAGTGGGCACCGTATGGGACTGCAATTTTCACACATGACTATTACTGTATCTTTCTTGATATTTCTGCTCATGAATCTGTATTTCTTTGACAAAAATCAAAGTATGATACTACCTTAATGTATCATACTTTGGTAAAGTTGATTGAACAGCCACGGTCTGTAATCTTAACTTGATTCGTCATGGAATAAAAACAAACCTGTACAATAAATGTGTAGCTCAATTGATCATTGGAAACAGAAGAAAACAGCAAAAACCCTTCGAAATTGTTACGTAAAATTGTAGTGTAATCTTAATTGTGAGGTTTTGAGATCAAAATTGTATTCGGTATTTTGTGTTACTAATTTCTGGGAAAATACAGCATTTTCTGGCAGAATCATTTTAACAGTATGCTCGTATACTGGGTCTATCTTTACACCCTGAAAGTTATACGTAAGTCTGTGGACATGTCTGTTTTGGTTTCCTACCAAAGTATATGAAAGAACCTTTAATGTAATTTAGATTTACATCACGTCTGGTTTTATAACGACATTTATGTATCTCTGGGGGATTCCTCCCGTAGTGTTATCAGTACAAATTTCTTCATGCAAAATTATTTTTATTTCTTCCTCCTTCACCATCTGCTCAAATAAATTCCGATTCACTCAGGAACTCCATATAATTCTGGGGAAAAAATTGCCATATAAGAAGAATATTTTCAATTCAAATGTCAAACATGTACATAAAATGATAAACCCATGAAAATTTGAGCTCAATAGGACATCCGAGTCAAGAGAAAACAGCGAAAACTCGATTTAGTTTTTCTTATAAAAATGAAGAATGGTTCTGATCTTACCCCGAGATCAAAACTGTTTTCTGTCTCTATAAATTCACTAGCACCATCTTCATATTATGAAAGTTATACGTAAATCTATGAACATTTCTGTTTGGCTATGTTACCAATCCTGTGTAATGTTTAAAGGTAGTATCATACTTTGGTAAGAAACCAAAGCAGACATTTTCACAGATTTAAATATAACTTACAGGGTATGAAGATGGTGGTGGTAGAAATATACTGTTCAATTCTTTTCCCGCCTGAAATGGTGTATTTATCCAGAAATAAGTAAAACAACGACCGAAAATCTGTTTGATCTTTTAAAAGATCAAAAATAAAACAGAAAAGACTTAAGAAATACTGAGGCTGTTTTTCAATGTTTTCTCAAAAAGTGGGCACCGTATGGGACTGAAATTTTCACAGATGACTGTTACTGTATCTTCCTTGATATTTTTGCCAATAAATTTGTATTTCTTTGATAAAAATCAAAGTATGATACTACCTTTAACGTGTGCTTCAGTAACGTACATTTATTTCAGCATTTCGAAAAACCAAAGATTTAAGCCTAACCAATCCTCACACAATTATTATTCACATAACCTTTAAGATGGAGACTATTTTACCCCCCAAAGGCTCAAGTGTATACGAGATGAATGCGCGGAACTGGGGCTAGCACTCATACACATTGCACTGTACTGATGAGATTAAATCAACTCATAAACCAAATTAAATTTTCCAAATTTATATCCGGGGTGTTGTCATAATCCCCCATCCTAATCCCCAACAGTGATTTAATCCCCTTGATTTTCTTTTAACCAACGAGCGTGCATTTCCACGAATGCATAAATATTGCATCCATAACCAAAATGACTATAGCTGTGTAGGTTTTCGTGCATTTGGAATCAACATTGGCATTAACAGCTTTCTGGCAATGATTTATAGGATTATTGCGCTATAAAGGGTCTGTGAAAACTGAATCTATGCTGAATTAAGGGAAGTTGTGTGGTTATAAAGACTTCATGCTGGTTGGCTTGGTCTTTCTCAGGGTTCCTGCAGTGCTTTTTTTTTCAGTCTTGTTCTTTGATTGCCTTCATACAGAGAATAAACTGACAGATAATGAATGGCAAGTCTTATTTTGGTTCCAAACTCGTATTTGGTTTTCGTTTGAATGGCTTTACCAAATGAGTGATTTTCATGCATGCTCATGTGCGGAACCAACAGCAAAAGCATAGTAAAGAAAACATAAGAAATGAAGAGGCACTTTAAACTTGCCCCACAGAAATGGTTTGGGAAAGAAATTACACAACCGGTTGAGTGAAAGGAACATATTCAGCACAATAACACCCATTGAGGAGGGAAAGGTTTGTCAGAAAACCTATAAAACAACTCCAAATGTTCGTGCACAAATCAATTGGGTTACTGCTCTCAGTTTAACCAGATGACATCACAGTTTTGCTCATGAATATGGAAATTCTAATCAGCATACCAACCAAAAACTTGCTGTTAACCCTGAAACAGTGTGAGGAAGTGGGTAAAACCACAGGTCCCATAAAACAGCTGCTTTTTAGCACGTGTTCAAGCCATAATATTCCTATTGCACAGACCCTTTAAGTGAATTGCTGATGCAACATCCGTTGATTGATTGGTTTGCTTAGTTTGTTGAGCAGGTGTCAACAAGGGCTTGTTTGTCTAATACTGAAAGCCTTTTCACCAAGTTCCAGATATCATAATGTATTTGTTTTACATTTGATCGGTCTATTTCTCTTGCTTTACCTACTTTCATTCCACATTTTGAAGACGCCTGTAAAAGCTTACAGTAAGCTACTATAAACCCCAGGGATGTTTGTGTCAACAGCGTTCACAGTTTTGAACTAGGGCACTATTATCAAGCTGAGAAGCTATCTTAGAAATGAAATTATGTTCACACCATCGATGTCTTCGTTGTTGATTTTGTCATCACCTGCAAACTCAGTGAATCTTTCACTGTGATTCTGATGGGATAGCACTTATTGCCGTTGAATCAATCCATTTAAATTTGAAGTCGATTTATGGTTTTGCTTTCTAGTGAAGATTAAAGAGAATTTGACAACTGCCAATTGTGATCAGGTACTGCGACCTAGTGGTCTGGCGTGTCGTACTCAAGGTCTTGTGGTCAATCTACAGATTGTGGGTTCAAATCTTGGCATGGCCTAATGGCGCTTACGTCCATGATAGTTATTTACAGTGATTTTGGTGAAATCAACCCGTGGTCATCGGGCCAACATTCCTGGGGTCGATTTCACCAAACTCATCGTAACATATACTATCAATCGTAGGACTTATGATGCATGGCAGCCCTACGTAGAAAACGATGGTTTACTCTTTGAACTCGAGTTACGATCGACCGTAGGGCCGTCGTGATGAAATCGACCCCAGAGATCATATATAGCGGCAAGTTTGCTGTGGTTGGCGGAAGTAGTATCTGGTTTGAAAAGGAAAACAGAGCTTCAGCTTCAATGACAAAGCACAAACTATATTTTCAGCACATGATGAAAGCCTCAGCTGGAGCCTGAGCCGGAGCCTGAGCCTCACGTTTCGTAAACGCCCATAGGTTTATGGACGCGGAAGTTTAGACAGGCTTGGGCTAATGGCGCCCTCTGGCGTCGAAATCAAAGCAGGTCATGTCATTGCACGTTTATGTGAATAACAACAGACACTGGTTGATTGATTAATATGCACGGAACGCCACAGGCTGGAAATAAATTGCTGGTGTTTCGAGTGAAATATGAGATGCCTGAGGGCGTTTGAAATTACTTCACGTAGCTTCTTGTTGTGGCAGTCGGCGGGTATTTTGTACAAAGATATATCTGCATCAATGATATGGACGTAGAGCAATCATGCACAAGTCATAGGCTAAAGGCACATCCTTTGCGCCTTGATTATATACTTGCCTCAATTTGTCTGGCAACAAGAAATGTAATAGAAACGTTTGCATTTTGACGAGAGAATGCATTGATAGGTTTAATGTTGGTGAATTTCTTTGCTTCAGAGAAATTAGGCTAATGACTATTTGAGTTGTAATGATCGCTGTCTGACAATAACGTTCATTCAAGAAAAAAATCAAAAACAAACTGAGTCCGTGCCGCTTTTAAAGAGGAGCTGTACTGTTGAAGTTATTGGAAATATAATCCGACGAAGTTCGAACAAAGAAAGAAAGATTCCAATAAGGGTCCTTTTTTTTTCTCCTGGTTGAATTAGTATGAAGCTTTATCTGCCCAACCTTCCTGTAGGTCCAGTTCTGCCCTTTTAAAGTATACGATTTTTCGCACACAGTGGCGTATCTACTGGAGGGCGGGGGGGGGGGGGGTTAGGGGGTTTAAACCCCCACCCCTCGGGCTCCCTAGAAAAAAAAAAAAAAAAACATTAAAAAGCTTCCTACCAATTGAGGGAGGACACCCCCTTGCACTCCCCCCCCCCCCCCCCCCCCCCTCTCTGGCGCGAAGCGCCCTCGGGCTTGGTCGATGCGCTCAGATCCGTCGCAGTGCCTGGCTACACAATTTCACTCAGGGTAACCCCAGCCCCCCCCCCCCCCCCCCCCACACCCTTTAGCAAAAAGCTAGATCCGCCGCTGCCACAGTAGATTTTTGTTATGAGCATAATGAAAAACGCCAATACCAAGTATTGCAAGGTCATTTTATGGGTACGAGTCAATGGGAATAAATGGACACACAAAAGCTGGATAAAGTCCTTTCAGAGTCATGACTGCATGACATAAACGACCTTTCCGAAACGTAGGCTCAGGCTCAGGCTCAGGCTCCGCCAAAATTTCGAGGATCCATTCTAAAATAACGGGTAACAAAAAAGAGGCTTTTGGCTGCGGTTCGGAAGTAGATTCTCTGGTTTGAACAGGAAAACAGAGCTTCAGCTTCAATGAAAAACCCGCATTCTATACTTTCAGCATACGGATGACGGAACTAAAGCTTGAGCCTGAGCCTAATGAACTGTGACGTTATGGGCAAGCAAACATGTTTGAAAGCATGACCCAGTGAGGTAATACGGGTATAACAGGCTATATAGCTTACTGCATAACACTCTATGGACTGGTGTGTTGTGTGACCATCATGGTATAATATCATAGTCGTTGTATGGGATGTATATTAAAGGTACACTGTATTAACTGTGTGAACAACAGGCTGGGTGCACAGTTGACGTCAACTCAGTAAGTTCAAGGTAAGTTTCAGTCTTCAAGACAACTTTTAAAGGTACAGTACAGGATAGGTAACCTACCCAAACAAAAGTATTCACAGATTTACATAAAACTTTCAGGGTATGAAGATGGTGGTGATAGGAATATACGGTTAAGATCCGCCTGAACCGAGTTGAACTCAAGACCGAATACAGTTTTGAGCTCAAATTTTCAAAGTTTTTTTTTTTTTAATTATGGGATTAGGCAAAGTGTGAGTGATGTTCTGAGACCTTTTCCAATCATGTATTAAACCTTTAACAAACGCGTCGTGTGCAGTTTGGACCAATATACAGGTTTCGTGGGGTTGAACTCGAGTCGATCTTATAATTATGAATCGGTTTGCGGAAACACCATGTGAGAATCGTTCGTACTTCTATTTCGTTCGCACTTCTCGTAATGTCTCAACGTTTCGACCAGCCTGCTCTAGCTAGTCCTCCCCAGGAGACCAAGTCGAACTTACTTTAAATTTGGCGCAAACTGACAACCTTGAAAAACTACTGAGCACGACATTAAAATGAATGGACGACTTTCATTAATTTGAAGCGAGAAGACATGACATAAGGTAACATCACGGGGCATAAGTGGCAAGTGCGTTAGGCACTCGCCTCTCACCAATGTGGCCCGGGTTCGATCCCTGCTTGGGTCATATGTGAGTAAAGTTGTGCGTTTGTTCTCTCCTGTGCTACGAGGATTTTTCTCCGGGTTCTCCGATTTTCCACTCTCCACAAAAATCAAAAACTTTCTATCTCAGGCTGTGCTTGGTAATGTGGGTGAATGTGGCTGGCAGCCAAGGGTACCCATGAATGGCGGCACCTCGATCACGTTGTAGCCGCACCCTTCGCAATTGAGCAGCCAAGCTGCTGCAGTAAGGATGATTAGCCTCCCAAATTTTCACAGTCGTGTAATCCCTGCGTGTATGTATAACCCCATCAGCTTAATAATAGCCCCATGTCGATTGTAACTCGAGTTACAATACGATACGAGTTTATACAATACAGTTACGAATGATAACCCATCGCATAATACGTATAGTAGTGCTGCAATGCATCATTAGTCCTACGATTGATAGTAAGTTAGGATGAGTTTGGTGAATCGACTTCATTGTCGCTTGGGTACACGGTTGACCTAACACCCTGACTGAATGTCAATGTCCTTTTACAATACGCTATATTTTACCGTACAGAAACTTCACTTCCGTACTATGGCCATTATAATTGTCTTTGTATATCCTTGAAATTATTTTTCATAAAAGCATTATTTTGGTGAGCCCTACGTGGGAAGAGTGAAAACAAAATGGATGAAACCCGGTCCTTGGAGTTTGCATTTTCACCTTTGAGCTGTTTGGATGAAATCAGCCATTACAGTCGCTCAACTTTTGCCATGTAGTGGAGGGATGCCTTTTTTTTTTTTCAATCTGGCACCAGTCACATTTGCAGTTTGGTGGTTATTTTTCTTTTGAATGACTTTTCAAAAAATTGGTTAACCTATATAAAATTGAAAAACAAAGAAATGTGACGTTTTCATTTTTTATTTTTAAAGCCTGAATGGTACACCATTGGGTACAAATGTATTTTGAATCATAATTTTTGGATATTGATCATTTGGCATGGGGGCCTATGTGGAATGTATTAATGGTATGCACCTCAGTAGAACTCCATTTGAATCACGTTGACTCGTCGGGTTTTGTATCACGTAAATTATCCATTCCCTTTCTTATAAGATTTGTTTTTATGAATCAAGTCTGAGATTTTTTTTCTTATTTAGTACTGATTATGATTAACGATTAACGTTCATGCTTTATTACAGCTACAACAACAACAACCACTATGGACAAGTACTTGACATTTACTGAATGTAAGTATAATTAAAAATACAAGCCTTAAACTACTGAAAATTGCTCATTAACCAAAAAAATGAACACAATGCACAATATACGTGCATGTTCTTGTCCTCTTGTCATAGCTTCTGAGAAGGATCCTGCTAAGATCAAAACGCCAGGCCCTCCTAACTCCTAGCATTCTATAATCAAAAGTTATATATTAGATCTATTATTATGTCGCCAATATACTTCACACGTTTCAATCGTATATAGGGCCTACTTATAATTGACATTTAAATAATTTATGTAAAGTTTAATTTAAATTAAATACCCATCATGGAAACTGACCAAATTAAAAAAAAAATGACTGGAGCAGAATTTGAACCAGCGACCTCCGGAATAACGGACAACCGCTCTTAGCACTGAGCTACCGAGCTTCATGTTGGTGGTGTCCCATTATCGTTTATTTAGCAGTCAGAAGCCATGAAATCACTCACATACTGCTATATTCCGATGATCATTGAAGATACGCGCAGCAGTAGCAATGCTGCAACCTGAGAAACAGTACATGGATGATCACTCAAAGAGGATGTGGCTTTTAATCAATGTAATCATTAATTATTCAATGATCAAAACTTACCTTTCTTTTATTGTTGCAACACTGTTTATCATAGACATATTTTATGCATAATTGATCATCATTTTCTACTTGTAACTGGAAATTGCAATGCAACAGCAATGTAGTTGCATGTGCAAAGGAATGCTACTTCTATCTAAAAGTTCTAGTCCACATTTGCCTTTTCCTTCTACAGACCAGAGGTTGGCCTTCAGAGAAATGACCGAAACTGAGCGGGTGCTTAATCATTACGATGGACTGATTCTCCCTCCAACAGTAAGCAGTGTCATCGAGGACTTGAAGACATTTGAAGTCAGGGATCAAGACTGCTGGATTCTGACGTACCCTAAAGCAGGTACAAGACATTACTAGCATAGATGGGCGTGTGGTTTCGAGGCTGGTGGAAGATGGGGCGTGGCACTTAGGAATGTTGATGTGGCGTACAGGGTGTGTGGCACTGAGGAGGAGAGTATGGGGCGTGGCATTGAGGAGTCGGAAGAATGGACGTGGCACAGACGAGGGGTAGACGGGGCATGTGGAGTGTGGCATTGCGGAGGGGAGATTGGGTGTGGCACCGAGGAAGGGAGAATGTGACGTGGAACTATGAGGAGGTTAAGACGGGGTGTGGCACTGGGAAAGGGAAGATTGGATGTGGCACTGAGGAGGGGAAGCTTGGGCGTGGCACTGAGGAGGGGAACATGGGGTGTGTCATTGGGGAAGGGGAGATGGGGTGTGGCATTGAGGAGGAGAAGATTGGGTGTGGCACTGATGTGGAGAAACGATGGGGCATGACACAGAGGAGAGGAAGAATGGGAGTGGCACAGAGGAAGGTAAGTTGGGGCGTGACACTTTGCTTCCACTGAACATTACTGTGGAATCAGAAAAACCTGTATATTCAACGCGAGGCTTATCAATAATAACTATGTAGTATTTAATATGTATATGCATTACTGTCACATTACAGGTACTTCATGGACCCAAGAGATCGTGTCTTGCGTGATACATGATGGGAATTTGGATGAAGTGAATAAGAGGCATTGTATGTTTCGAGTTCCATATCTGGAACGAAGCTTTAAGGAGGAGATTCGGCCACAAAATGTAGGTAAACACAGAAGTAGGAATTCAGATTATTCATAAAGCAGCCGAGCTGCAGCAGAACACTTTTTTTGCAAATGCTTTAGAATACAGGTGATTCCAAATACGGTGCGCCACCAAGAGTTTGCAACGCGTTGGTCAATCACAATGCATTGCAAACTCTTGAGCCAAAAATAAAAGAGAAAAGACTGTTTTTTACTGTTTTCTCAAAACGTGGGCACCGTATGGGACTGAAATTTTCACAGATGACTGTAACTGTATCTTCCTTTATATTTTTGCCCTTGAATCTGTATTTATTTGGTAAAAATCAAAGTATGATATTACCTTTAAAGCTTTCGTTGCACCGTTCATCATCAGGTTCCTTTGACTCACGTGATGGTTAGAGATCTGCCGTCACCAAGACTGATCAAGTCACATCTACCTGGGCATCTCCTACCTCAACAACTGTGGCAGAAGAACGCCAGGATTATTTACGTCATACGCAACCCCAAGGACCTCGCCGTGTCATTCTTCCACTTCTACAAGATGATCGACACAAGGCACATCAAGCAAGAGTTTGGAGAATTTTGCGAAAATATGATGAATGGAAAAAGTTAGTAATTCCTTTTTCCATCAAATGGTCAATACGGGCGATTCACAATAGTGTGCCACCATGAGTTTGAAACGCGTTGGCCAATCACAATGGGCGGAATTAATGTTGTCGACAAACTGCGCAGGTGGAAAGATGCGCAGTTTGTCGACAAATAGCGCTCCGCACTTACGCTAAAAATAGCAACGGACCTCAGACAAACATTGCAAACATGCACACGTGCGTGGGTGTGCGCGTGCTTGAGTCAATGTTTGTCTGACATCCGGGGATTTTGTGACGTCATTAGTGCGGAGCGCTATTGGCAAACGCGTTGCAAACTCATGTTGGCGCACTATTTTGAGACGCCCGTGTTGGGAATTTAAGCTTAAAAACCATAGTATTGTGTGTTGCTTAGATATTTGTAACAATCTTATTGGACTACAATAGCGATAGTTTTGGTTGTTATTCATTTATTCATATTATCATTTCATAATTATAGGCCATGTACAACATTGAAAACAAACCAAAATACAATTGTTCACAGATTTACATATAACTCACAGGGCATAGCGACAGTAAGAGTAGAAACATGTCGTGAAAATTATTCCGCCTGAAATGATGTATATATAAAAAAAAAAAAAGAATAAAAAAAAAAAAGATTGCCCAGATCAAAAAAATGAGACGGCTATTCCCATTGCAACGGTTTTTCGTTGTTTTCTGCTGATTACAATAATTTGAGTTGAAAATTTCACAGGTATTTTTTTATTCCATGACAAATCAAATTACGAGCAGCCTACTGCAGCTGCTCCGTCACCTTTAGCAATGTTTTACATGCCCTTTTCGGTTCACCATTAACATTAATTTGTCTCTTTTTAGGTCTGTACGGACCCTGGTGGGATCATGTTCTATTTTTCTGGGAAAGGAGACATAATCCCAACATTCTGTTGCTGCGATTTGAAGACATGAAAGCAGTAAGTACATAACGAATAGCCTGCATAGACCAGCTTTTGGAAAAGAAGGGGGACCATTCGACAATAATAATAATCAGAATGATAATTATGGTAATTCGTGAACTATAATCCATAAGTCATGATCACTTATCGTATACATTCCACGTAACTGCAGCGTCTAATGCTAGGAGTTCACTGGGCCGGCGCCAGTTGGTGCCAGTTTGCGCCAACGATTATGTGATTGGCGCGTAGTGGCGCAACTTGGCGCGCGCCATTACATATAAGTGGGTTTTCCAATAGGTGGATTGTTTGCGACATTTGGTGCCACTTGGTGGATACTTCGCGCTGGTTGCTCGATGCAAGTGGCGCGACGAAAATGTCAAACATTTTGTAATTTTCTTGCCGCCAAATTCAATATTTTGCGCCGTTACGGGCCACCACGAGCCAGTTGGGAGGCAGTTTGAGCCACTGCACGCCACTAGGCACCTTATTGGCGACACTAGGCGCCACAGCAAATTGTATTGGCGCGAACTGGCACCAACTGGCGCCGGCCCAGTTGACTCCTAGCATGACAGAACTGAGGAGAAAACTACAACTGTTTGAACAATCATTCAGCAATTTTCCATTTGACAGTCGTAAAATAACTCACTCTTAAAATCTCTTATATACGAACTTTTTTGTCTTTCTTTATAGGCGGGAAGATTCTCTCTAAATGCAAAAGAGTGAAACGCCATTCTTTGAAGAGCCAGAATGAGTGACAACTATTTTTCGAGTTTTCTCTCACTCTTTTAAGGTGCATTCGTTTAGCTCCCCCAGGTCAGCCCTTACTGGGAATGTTCGTACTACACTGCACAAAACAAGCGAGAGAATGGGGACGAGGTTTACTGGTGTCGACCCGGGGGAGCTAAACGAATGCACCCTATGAGTGAAGTTTTGGAGTGATTTTTCACTCTGGCCCCGAGTGAAAGCGTTCTTTTTAAAGAGCCATATAAAAGACAAATCGATTCTAAATTAGTGGAGTTTTGTTTTTGCATTTAGAGAGTAGTATAAACAGTTGAAGTGATTTTCTTTTTGCACTTTTCCAATTAAATATTTCATAATGTGATAAGTTAAATCTTTTTTAAATCGTTTTTTTTTTATTACAGGATCTGCGAGGACATGTGGTGAAAATCAGTCAATTTCTGGGCAAGGAATTTTCCGATGAGACACTGGACGCCATTACAGAACATTGCACATTTGCTAACATGAAGGCAAACCCAATGGCTAACATGGGTACAATGATGGAACCAGAAGGGAGTAAATGGTCCTTCATGAGAAAAGGTAGTAGCATGTCTTTTAAAGGGTCACTGCAATGCGAATATTATGGCCTGAACATGTGCCAATCAAAAAACTGTACATGGGAATTGTGATTTTACCCACTTCCTGACATTGATTCAGGGTTAAAAACAGGTTTTTCAGTTTGTATGGTAATTAGCATTTCCATATTCATTAGCAAAACTGTGATGTCATCTGGGGAACTGAGAGCAGTAACTCAATTGATTTGTGCACAAAAAGTTGCGGTTGTTTTATAGGTTTTCTGACAAAACTTTCCCCCTCAATGGGTTTTTTCGTGCTGAATATGTTCCTTTCACTCAACTGGTGGTGTAATTGTTTTGACAAACCATTTCTGGGGGTCATGTTTGCCTCTTCATTTGTTTATGTTTTTTCATTATATTTTGGCTGTTGGTTCCCTACATGAGTATGCATGAAAATCCCCCATTTTGCAAAGCCGTTCAAAAGAAAACCGAATGCTTGTTTGAAACCAATATAAGACTTGCCATTCATTATTTGTCAGTATATTCTCTGTATGAAGGCAATAAAATAACCTGACTAAAAAAAGCACTGCAACCGCCCTTTAAAGATGTTCAATTCAATCTATTGCCAAATAGTAGGCTAGAAGTGTGTGCCTCAAGTCAATTTAGATAACTATTGGTCTCAATGTTTACAAGTTTACAGCTAGCAAATAGTCAGGTTGAGCGTAAGGAGAAACAATGTTGATGACGTTTCATTGATCTCAGCCAATGAGCGTCGCGTATTGGAACAATGTTGATGACGTTTCTTTGATCTCAGCCAATGAGCGTCGCGTATTGGAACAATGTTGATGACGTTTCTTTGATCTCAGCCAATGAGCGTCGCGTATTGGAACAATGTTGATGACGTTTCTTTGATCTCAGCCAATGAGCATCGCGTATTGGAACAATGTTGATGACGTTTAAATGATATCAGCCAATGGGTGACCGTTATTCTATATCAAGGGATGGCAGGTTCTTTTCGGGACTAGTGGAAGTACTGGCAGTTCAATATCCTCATGTAGCTACATAATACATATCCAGTGGTTGATTTCACGAAGCCCTGCGATCAATCGTAACTGGAGTTACGTAGGATAACCCATCGTAGGGGCCTATACCACGTAGTGCTGCAACGCATCTTAAGTCCTACGATTGATAGTAAGTTGCGATGAATTTGGTGAAATCGACCCCTGGGGCCGATTTCACTAACGCTTTGCGATCATCGTAAAGCCCAAATCCATCGCTAAACGGAAAATTGCTACATAAAGTAGCGATCGATTGTCTGTTTAGCGATGGATTTGGGCTTTACGATGGTCGAAAAGCGTTAGTGAAATCGGCCCCTGGGCCGATTTCACGAAGCCCTACGATCTATCGTAGCTCGAATTACGAAGGATAACCCATCGTATCCTGTTTAGGGCTGCAATGCAAACCATAACTCCTACGATTGATGGTAAGTTACGATGAGTTTGGTGAAATCGACCCGTGGTCTCTCAATCTATCGAAGAGTGGAAGAGTGTACAAAGACAAATTGCCTGGGGCGGGATTCGAACCCCGCTCCCGATTATCGTACCGGCGCTCTAATAGTCAGTTTCCCTTTGTGTTATTTGATAAAAAAAAACATGGTTAAAATCTGCTTTTTGTGCGTGTACTAATAAAACAAAGAATTCTGTTTTCTACATTGCATTTGAAATTTCATATATCTTTTGGTCAAATTTCAGGTATAGTTGGCGATTGGAAGGCTCACTTTACTGTTGCACAGAACGAGGCATTTGATGATCACGTTAAGGAGAAGCTGGCTGGATCTGGACTGACCTTCGACTTCTAAATTCATGATCAATTTGATTTAACATAATTATGCAGTATGATGGCATAAGGATCCACTTTAGCTACAAATAACACAGTGTCTTTGCGAGAATTCGCCAAAGCCAGTAGATATAGCTTTTTTCTTGATGCGCATGTTATTTTGAGCCAAGACAGATAATTCAGAAGTACGAACAAATTTTAATATTAGTACCACTCTTGGATAAGTTCTTCCTAATAAGAATTGGTCAGGTATAATTTAGTTAATTCTAATTTAGTCCCATGTCTCACGGGGCAATTTTACAGGCAATCAGTTCCAGGAAATCTTCAAGAAGAAATGACATTCGTCTTTCAATTTCGAAAAACCCTTCTTGCCTGGGGATAGTGAGAAACATGGGTGTCGATCCCGGGGGGATTTGTGTATTATCACCCCCCCCCCCCCCCCCAATATTTCGAGGTTGAATGTCATTCAAGTTTATTGTATAGAAATATTACATGATCCTTGTTGTTTTTGTGTCTTCGCAGTGAATTTATACTATGTTTAATTCTTCTGAATATTGAATTTTCTACTGTTTTTATTAAAAAGTCCCTGGTTTGGGAGGGGGGTATACCACCTCCCACAGCCTCCCCGGCTCGGTCGCTTCGCTCCCTCACATAGGACACCAAATCACCTATCATCCCCCCCAATCATGGCAAGAAATCGACACCAGTGGTGAGAAACTACATTACTTGACCAAAAAAAAGAAGACTTTTATACCAACAAGGTTTTCCTCTTGCATGCGATGTATTTGGTTGCCTCCAAGTTGACTATAAAAGTTGCCATTATGTGCATGGCCTTTATACGTATTATACCAACCACACACGATTCTTGACACAAACAATCCATTTTGCTCAGATGAGCAGGCTGCAATGAGCCCGATCCAGACGCACATCACCAGACGTATTAAATCATGGATGTGATTGGTAAGAGCATAATTTTGTGGAAATTTTGCCAACCAAAATGGCGGGAAATAGCAAAACGTGAAAAGCAAATCGAAAACATGCAATAAAAAGATTTCGAAAATATTGCGAATAATGCTGTTTTGTATTATTGTAATTGTATCTTGCGGGCTGCCAAGAGGGTTAAATATTTTGCTAGTTTTGGCCGTAACTGTGTCTTGTTTCTCGATTTTATCGGAAAGAATTTCCTCATACGTACGTAGCCTATGTGAAACAAATATAAATGAAGCTATTTTCAAATAAAATTTAATATAATTCCGATCGATCCCTTCTTCCTTTTCTTCTATTGCTTCTTCTTGTTGTTATTGTAACAAAAATATGTATTGTTTTATTTAAAGGTAGTATCATACTTTGGTAGCATACCGAAACAGTCATCTTCAAAGATTTACCTATAACTTACAGGATATAAAGATGGTGATGATAGAAACATACCTTTAAAATTGTTCTGCCCGATATGCTGTATTTATCCAGAAACGAGTAAAACCAGTGACCAAATGATTTTTGATCTTTTAAAGATCAATTTGATTTTTTAAAGATCAAACAATAGGCCTGTGCAGAAGTATTTAACTTCATATGAGTTTTGATTTCAGGTAACCTTTAACGGAACGAGATCGGTCATTGCGATTTATGGCATATAAATATAAAGGAATTCGTGCATCCAAACATTGGACGATCACACACACAGTATAGTATTGAACTTGAGTGCTAGAAGTGCACACCTAGCTGGGCTCTTCCAGCGTACCGGTTAAACCCCCTTTGAACGCCCAGGGTCAGGGGTCATGAAAAGGTATGCATTGTAAAGTGATACAATTTCACAACAAAAAAGGTCACGATCAGCTACCTGCACACACAACGTGTTCAAAAGGGTTTAAAGGTTGTGTGCATTATGGCGCGCCATAGCTGTACGTGTAGGCCAAGCACAAAGTGGCTGGTATATTGTGTGAGTACACGTCAAGCGATAAATCAAGTACATTTTGCAGAAGGCAGCCCAGTTCCAATGCACTCAACACACCGTAGTACAGTCTACTTTTAACAGTCGTGAAAATTCAGAAAATTCACCATGGACCAATATATCAGCATCGAAGAATGTGAGTTCTCTTTCTTGAGCTGGGGTAGTTTTTATGATTCCAATATTGGGGGTTATATGGTGGGAACATTTCAATGGTAGGTCTAGTACATTTACATGCATTGTAAAATGCTCAACAGGGCAGTATACTGTCGACCGTATTCAAGTCAATAAACGACTAACGTATGAAATCATAATCCTTACCTGGGGTCGATTTCACTAAGCCCTTCGATCGATCGTATCTCGAGTTACAAAGGATATAATCCATCGTTTCATTTGACTTCTACGTGGGCTTCAATGCATCATAGGCCCCGTACGATTTATAGTAAGTTACGATGAGTTTGGTGAAATCCACCCCTGGTGATATAGAAGACGATTATAAAAGATATTATGTTTCAGTATAATGACGTCAAATACATCAGCATACAGTGCGGACGTTGTATTAGTGACCATGATATAGTACACGTCCGTGGATTCGTGATTATAGCCTATTTTGGGTGGGTCTATTGGTGTACATCTCTTATGACATATTACTTGTAGCTCCATGTTTGCACCCACAGATAGGCGTGTCTGGAGCCAGCCAGAGGCTGTGGGTTCTGAGGCAGCGTTGATTGAATATGATGGAATGAGGTTGCCTGTCAATGCAGACGTGTGCATTCAAGACTTGAAGAACTGGGAAGCACGTGATGACGACACGTGGATTGTGACGTATCCAAAAGCAGGTAGAAGGATTGGATGGGCATATCATGATATGATGAATATTCATTGAGCTGATGAATAATTATAGGAAAAATAAATGTAACTATACAGAAGAAAGGTGCTATATAACATACCATGGAGGAAGGAATGACTCAGAACCACATCTACTACATAGCCAACTAGCTAGTACAGTCGCTTGGTGCGATATTTGGTATAATACAACGTACTATACTCTGATGTATGCGTTCAAGTTCTGTTTCACTGCATCTATGGGGGTTTACAAAACGGAGGCTCGGCCTCGGGCGCAGGCTCAGGCTCAGGCTCGGGCTCAAGTTCTGTCATTTATATGGTGAAAATTGAAAATATAGGTTGTAAAAGCCTCTTTTTTGATACCCGTTATTTTGGAATGGATTCACGATTTGGAGCCGGAGCCTCCGTTTCAAAGCCCCAGCCTGTATACAAGTAGTGTCCTCTGACGTCAGTGCATATTGCATTGTGGGTAACATGCAGCAATAAGCTTTTTGGTCTAGTACCTTTTTAACTTATACGCAAGCGTATCGCATATGAATGTTCCAGACTGCCGATACTGTAGCTGTGTAATGAAGATATTGCATAATACGTACGGTGTGTCCACTCTCAATACAAGTATATAGCCTAAGGCTAGGAATGACTTCCGCAAACATATCCTTAGCACCGGATTAAATGGAATCGGTGTATTTATCTCCATTTAGACACCAAACAATATTCAAGAGTCTCATTGAGAGTCTGTCTTTGTTAATGATTGTGTTTTCTTTGACGTCAGGTACCACGTGGGTTCAGGAGATTGCGTCATGCGTGATGCATGATGGGAATTTAGAAGAGGTCAACAAGAGACACACCATGTTTCGAGTGGTTTTCCTCGAAATGAGTATGCCAATGATTCTAAGAAAAGGAAGAGATGTAGGTGATATCTAGACATAACTTAAAGGGTTCTTACAGTGTTTTTTTTTTCAGTCAGGTTATTTTATTACCTTTATAAAAATAATAAATTGGCAGATAATGAATGGCAAGTCTTATTTTGGTTTCAAACCAGCAGTTCGTTTTCCTTTGAATGGCTTTGCAAAATGGGGGATTTTCATGCATGTTCATGTGGGGAACAAACATCAAAAGTATAATTAGGCAAACTTGAAATGGTTTGGCAAACAAAATTACACCTTCGGCACAATAATGAGAAAGTGGGTAAAATCACAGGCCCCATAAAACAGTTGCTAGTTGTTCAAGCCATAATTTTCCTATTGCAGAGACCCTTTAAATATCCTTAGGCATATTGCTATTAATAGACTCGCGAGCCATATTGAACAATATTAATTTTGTGCATTAAACAAAACAAGGATGCCATTACATTTAACAGTGATTGGGTGGTGTGCGGTACGTGGTACATTTAACAGGCTTCAGTAGAAATCTTCGGGAAGGTTGACTGATCGCCTCGAACTGCGCACCCGTACCGTATAGCTACGCCAAAAAGCCCCCTTTCGTTTCAATTGTTCCCTGAAACCCACAGTGCAGGGGCCTTTTCCAAACCTCGGCTCCGGCTCAGGCTCAGGCTTCAGCTCCATTTCGTGGCTCCATTTTTTAATAACAGGTATCAAAATAGAGGCTTTTGGTTACGGATTGGAAGAAGATACTCTATTTTGAACAAGAAAACAGAGATTCAGCTTCACTGAAAAGCCACAACCTACATTTTCAGCATATGGATGACAGCGCCGGAGCCTGAGCCGGAGCCGAGGTTTGGAAAAGGGCCTAGAGTAAATGCACCTTCGCGTAGTACCAGCTAAAACCCTATGCAGCATGATCGTTCACAGTGCCCATGCGTACATTACTAACAGCGTATTATAACGGGACGGTATAAAGCCTGGTAACAAGGCAAGTACGTTCTATATCGATATTTATCGGAGGTGCACATCACTTACGTTTAAGTCAATGTTGTACGTCGGATCTTTTTATACCACGGCATTAAATTGGAAAATTTCATTGGTCAGAACCCGATCACGTGCATGCGTACATGACTCAACGTACAACAACGTATGTCTATATACGCCCCCTCGTGTGTACAAAAATCCAAGCCAGCGCACAACATCAAACTGTTAAATGTGCGCAACCACGTGATCGAGTTTTGACCAATTAAATACCTCAATCTAGTGCCCTGGCATAACAGTGAAATATGTTACACCAGCATATCTACATTCAGCACATTCATTCATGACTGTTTCTCCACAGATTCCTGACAATCACAAGCTCCTTGAGAATGTCCCTTCTCCTCGAGTTATCAAATCTCACCTGCCGGGACAATTTCTGCCTGCTCACCTGTGGCAGACAAAGTCAAAGATTATCTACGTCATCCGCAATCCCAAGGACATGATGGTGTCCTTTTTCTACTTCACCAAAATTCTCAACCCGCAAAAAGCCGATCAAACATTCGCAGAGTTTTTTGATGACATGGCAGCGAAAAAAGGTGAAGAAATGAAAACTCAGGCCTTGAAACAACTAACATAATTATCAGAATAGTGAGACATGGCAGCTTGGAGATATTTGGAAAATTAAAACCATTAACACATAAGTGAGTTCATTGTTTATCAACTCGGATCTAAGAAATTTCCAATGGCATTGGCATGGATTTTTTGAAAATGGGGTCGATTTCACCAAACTCATCGCAACTTTCTATCAATCGCAAGACTTATGATGCATTGCAGTCGTATGTAAGAAATGATGGGTTATCCTTCGTAACCTGAGTTACGATCGATCGTATAAGGCGTAGTAAAATTGACCCATGGTGCCATACCTGCACCTAAAATTAACCTACGTTTGGATGTTGAAGTGACCGGCAAAAGTCACCAGGATTTTTCGTCGACAGTATCGAAACGGGAAAACATTATCGTATAAAATTGTTTGAAAATTAACATCAATGATATCCGAACTTATATTACTTTGTATAATGTTTTTTATTGAAGTTCCTTACGGGCCGTGGTGGGACCATTACTTGTATTTCTGGAAACGAAGACACGACCCAAATGTTCTTCTGCTTCGATTTGAGGACTTAAAGAGGGTAAGTGTTGGAAGTCCATCAGATTCCAACCAAAATGTGTTTTGACGAACGTTAAACAAGCCCTTAAAGGGGGTGTATCGTCGCGCTGGCTCAGTTCCTAATGCGCCCATCGGCATTAGTCCTGTAAGCAGGTTTTCCACTTAAACTGTACTGGGACCACAAGGTGGCGCTGTCCAAAAAAAGATGCTGAGGAACGACGATACACCCCCTTTAAAATTCAGTAAGAATAACCGAGAAACTTTGGTGAAACTGGTATTATGAAACTAGTTTCAAATTGAGGATTTTTTTCTCTCCAGGATTTGCGAGGAAATGTAGCTAAGGTCAGCCAGTTCCTGGGCAAGAATTTTTCTGATGATATCCTGGATGCAATAACTGAGCACTGCACATTTGCCAACATGAAGAGCAATCCCATGACCAATCCTGATTGCCTCTTTTCGTCATATGAAGAGGCCAAAGGAACCACTTCTTTCATGCGAAAAGGTAAAGATAATCGACGAAGGTATTAAAGTACAGAAGATTACTAATGACTCGAGCTCGAGTCCTCCATGTACTTTCATGTTTCGGTTAAAGTTAACCGGTTTAAGAACTGGTTAAAAGGTGGTATCATACTTTGGTAAGAAGCCAAAACAGATATGTTGACAGATTTACATATAACTTACAGGGTATGGAGATGGTGGTGGTAGAAAGGTACAGTTCAAATTATTCCAGCTGAAATGGTGTATTTATCCATGAGCTTCATCTCACCATAGTTTGTTTTCTTTCTCCTTAGGTAAAGTCGGAGATTGGAAGTCACATTTCACTGTGGCTCAGAACGAGGCTCTGGATGCCTTCATCAAGGAAACATTCTACGGGACGGGACTGACTTTCGATTACTAGGCAGTCACATTCGGTTACCCGGGCATCTGAAAACAACATATTTTGTTTGGAAAGACAATTTTCACAAGCAGTAGATTACCAGCAGCAAATGCCACTCTAGGTGTTATATTCCTTTGTTATATTCAAAAGATTTAAATGAAATAGAATATTATGTAGCCTAGGTATCACATAAGACCTATTACCTGCGTGATACGTGAGCGTAAGATGCGACTGTTCGGCCATGTGGCTAGATTCCCTGCGAGTGATCCTGTGAGGCGAATTCTCTCTATGAGAGAACCTACTGGTAGGACTTGCCCATAGTTGGGCACCCGCATAACACGTGGTTGTCTCAGATGGACCGTTATTTTGCTGAGATGGTTGAATTGTCATTTAATACCGACAAAATATCTGAAGTTTATACCTACAAAATAATGAAAAAATAGCATGCTTGGAATGAAGAAAAACAATAAATTTTACTTCTCGTTCTTATTAATTTTAATAATGTTATATATGAAGTCTTTTTTTAATTGGATTTAACTTAAGTAACTATGGTGGACTACCTTTTTATGTTAAAACTAGATGCAATTCAATCTTTGATTGCCACATCCTGTCATTAAAAAAAAAAGAATAAACCATTTATCTATCTTATCTATCTATCTATCTATTGATTATCTTGATGTGGGTAGTTTGTAAGGCGTGAGAGAGAATTACGCGAGTCATGCGAGAAAGTGAAGAGATGTGCCACATTTTTAACAAGCAGAGTGAATTTAAACTAGCCTATGTTTATTTCTTCTTAATATCATTTTTAAATCCTGTAAAATGCGACTTTTGACTCTGTTTCTTTTTTCAAGTCCCTGGTGTGGGAGGGGGTATCATCCCTCCCCTAATCACCAATCATCCCCCCAATAATGGAAAGAAATCGACACCTATGTCCACAACGGCAGCTCAGGCTGGCTCGGGCTCAGGCATCCATACATCCATATGCTGAAAATATATGTTAAGGTTTTTTATTGAAGCTGAAGCTCTGTTTTCCTTTTCAAACCAGAGAATCTTCTTTGTAACCGCTGATAAAAAAAATTATTTATTATATGATTCATCATCTATTTGAAACCTATGTGTCCTAATTAGAAATATGTTAAGTAATATGAAGCATGTGTGTGTGTTTGATGGGTGCTATACGTATGAATCCTGTGTGTGATTGATGATAGATATACGTATGAAGCATGTGTGTGTGATTGATGATAGATAAACGTATGAAGCCTGTGAGTGATTGATGGTAGCTACACGTATGAAGCCTGTGTGTGATTGATGGTAGCTACACGTATGAAGCCTGTGTGTGATTGATGGTAGCTACACGTATGAAGCCTGTGTGTGATTGATGGTAGCTACACGTATGAAGCCTGTGTGTGATTGATGGTAGCTACACGTATGAAGCCTGTGTGTGATTGATGGTAGCTACACGTATGAAGCCTGTGTGTGATTGATGATAGCTACACGTATAAAGCCTGTGTATGAATGATGGTAGCTATACGTATGAAGCCTGTGTGTGATTGATGGTAACTACACGTATAAAGCCTGTGTGTGAATGATGGTAGCTATACGTATGAAGCCTGTGTGATTGATGATAGCTATACGTATGAAGCCTGTGTGTGATTGATGATAGCTGCACGTATAAAGCCTGTGTGTGATTGATGATAGCTACACGTATAAAGCCTGTGAGTGATTGATGATAGCTACACGTATAAAGCCTGTGAGTGATTGATGGTAGCTACACGTATGAAGCCTGTGTGTGATTGATGGTAGCTATACGTATGAAGCCTGTGTGTGATTGATGGTAGCTACACGTATAAAGCCTGTGTGTGAATGATGGTAGCTATACGTATGAAGCCTGTGTGTGTGTGATTGATGGTAGCTACACGTATAAAGCCTGTGTGTGAATGATGGTAGCTATACGTATGAAGCCTGTGTGATTGATGATAGCTATACGTATGAAGCCTGTGTGTGATTGATGATAGCTACACGTATAAAGCCTGTGTGTGATTGCTGATAGCTATACTAAGCCTGTGTGTGAATGATGGTAGCTATACGTATGAAGCGCGTGTGGTTAAATTTGGTGGGATTATCGCACAGAACGCGCGTGTGTAGACTATGAATAATAAATAAACAGATTTTGTAATGCAGAAATAATTATATCAAAGCAATCTAGATATCAATTGCTCCTGAGAATGTTGTGCAAATATTAAAAGGTTCAAAAGGGCATGAAAGAGTTGATAAGTGAACGCACTAACAAGCAATATATCCAGCGCATTTCGCATGAGGCAGCGCAGTCCCAATGCACTCAACACAACGTAGTACAGTCTACAGGTGCTTACAGTCGTGAAACTGTATATTGGAAAACTCGTCATGGACCAATATGTCAGCATCGAAGAATGTGAGTTCTCTTTCTTAAGCTAGAGTAGTTTTCATTATTCAAATGCTAAGGTTTTACATGGTGGGAACATTTCAGTGGTGGGTCTAGATTTATTTTGGGAATGTTACACAGAGCAGCCTATAGACCTTTCTTTTGCAACGTCACTGAGACCGAGTTTTTGCCAACCAGCATGGCGGAAACTATGGCGAGCCAGGCATAAAAAAATAACCACATATTTTACCAAATGTGTACACAACGTTTCATAAACATTAAAAGATATAGCTGAATGTCATGGAAACAACACAAGCAAAGCTGGTATGTATTTTGTACAAAAACGTTGAAGTTGTCCACACCGTTTGTCAAGAAGACGAAATGATTTGCAACCTTTGGCCGACCATGCCAACTACGGGCCAATGTTTGTAAATAAAAGAAAGGTAAATAGGCATACCCAGACATACACAAGTTAATGAGCGACGAACGTATGCAAACATAATCTTCACCTGGTAATGACGATCCGTATATCAAAATACATGTATCCAATGGACATCGATCTGCCTTACTGACTACCACCATTGAATTTCACACAGTTTCGCACAATGCGGACGTCGAATAATAAGACCACGCTAGTGGTTACAGTAGAGGTCGAAATAAAAAAGAATAATTCGTGAACTTGTTTGCGTTTATGTTAGTGAATATCCGCTGTGGTAACCAGTCATTATTACGTGTAGCTCCATGCTTGTGTCCATACATAGATAGACAGATCCTAAGTCAGCCTGAGGCTGTGGGTGCTGATACAGTGTATGTTGATATCAATGGAATGAAGTTCCATGAGAATGCTGACGTATGCGTTGAAGACTTGAAGGAGTGGAAAGCACGTGATGACGACACGTGGATTGTGACGTATCCAAAAACAGGTATAAGTAATACGAGCGAGTAACAATTAATAGTGCGCCACCATGAGTTTGCAATGCATTGGCCAATCACAAAGCGCGAAATTAATTTTGTTGACAATTAAACTGCGCATTTGGAAGGATGCGCAGCATGTCGAGTAATTGGCCAACGCCTCACAAACTCATGGTAGCGCCAGTATTTTGAAACGCCGTATTAAGTAGATAAATAAGCATAAAGTTCATGGAGCTAAATACATGGAATTTTTCAGACAAATAAATTCTTGAGTCCACCTTTGAAATAGATGATGATAGCCATGGTTGAGAAAAACGTACATTTTTAGCATCGGGTTATAAACTAAGCAAAAAATCTCCAAATCGGGCGACTCCAAAGAGTGCGCCACCAAGAGTTTGCAACGCGTTGGCAAATCGAAAATTTGTCGACCCAATTTACTTCGGGAAGAGGTCGACAGATTCCGCGCTTTGTGATTGGCCAATGCGATGCAAACTCTTGGTGGCGCACTCTTTAGAATAACCCGTATTATACGTAAACCAATATTCAACGAGTTTGAGTTGTTATATTGTGTGGGCTTTTTTTTCGTTATTCTGTTTTCATGACGTCAGGTACCACGTGGGTTCAGGAGATTGCGTCATGCGTGATGCATGATGGGAATTTAGAAGAGGTCAACAAGAGACACACCATGTTTCGAGTGATTTTCCTCGAAACGAGTATGCCCAAGATTCTCAGAAAAGGGAGAAATGTAGGTGCATAACTTAAAAACCTTTCATGAATGTTGCTAGGCTTAGATTCTTAAGTCTTATTTCACACTCGGCACCATATTCAAAGTTTAGCGCATCAAACACATCAAAAAGACGAAGGAAGCCATTACATTAAAGGTGCTATCATACTTTGGTAGAATACCGAAAACGAAGTCTACACAGATTTACCTATAACTAACAGGGTATAAATATGGAGAAAGTATTCTGTATTTATCGAGAAAGAGTCAAACCAATTCCCAAAATTATTTTTTTATATTTTAAAGACCAAAAATAAAAGAGAAACGGACTCAAGAAATACTGTGGGCGTTTTCACTGTTTTCTCAAAAAGTGGGCACTGTATGGGACTGAAATTGTCAAAAACCAAAGTATGATATTTCCTTTAAAATATGTCAACATCACATCCATATTCAGCACAGGATGTCTTCAACTCATAGCAGTTGTGCCAACGCACAGCATCCAACTATTAAATGTACGCAACCACGTGATCAAGTTTTGACCAATGATATTCCTCAATCTAGTGTCGTGCATGATATGTCAATGAAATATGTTACAACAACATGTCCATATTCAGCACGGACTGTCTTCCATTCATAGCAGTTATGATTATTTCTCCACAGATTCCTGACAATCACAAGATGCTTGAGAATGTCCCCTCTCCTCGAGTTATCAAATCTCACCTGCCTGGACAATTTCTGCCTGCTCATCTGTGGCAGACAAAGTCCAAGATTATCTACGTCATACGCAATCCCAAGGACATGATGGTGTCTTATTTCTACTTCATCAAAATGTACAACCCGGAAAAGGTCGATGAAACCTTTACGGAGTTTTTTGACGAAATGGCAGCGAAAAGGGGTGAATAGATATTATGTAAGCCTTATCGGAATAATGAGACTTGAAAGTGTGGACTGAGGTTTCCCAAAAGTAGGAACATAATGACAGAAATGAGCTAGAAGAACTTTCCAATGACATTTGCTTGTATTTTACTATAATGTTGTATCAATGTTGTACAATTAAAGAGTCATCAATGTGTTAAGTTGACGAGAGAATATTTTCGCGTTAACGTGTAAGTAAAATTGTTTTTACTGTATGATTGACCATGTCCCATTGACTACAAGACATTTCAATTTTATCACAAAAGCTAAATAAGACAAACAATCACAGGACCGTCATTTTCGTCGTCAGTAATCATCGGACAAAATGTGCCGTGATCATTTATATCAATGAAATGCAATGAAACTTTTTTACCAGCTTGGTATTATAATTATTGTTTGATTTTAGCTCCTTACGGACCATGGTGGGACCATTACTTGTATTTCTGGAAACGAAGACACGACCCAAACGTTCTTCTGCTTCGATTTGAAGATTTAAAAAGGGTAAGTCGTGAAAGTTCTTCAGATTTCAACAAATCGCGTTCTAATATAGAAAAACTATAATTCGCTTAAAGGTACTTACAGTATAGGATTGGTAACATACCCAAACAGAAATGTTCACAGATTTACTTATAACTTTTAGGGTATGAGGATGGTGCTGGTAGAAACAAACAGGTGAAATATCTTTGCCTGAAATACTGCATTTATCAAGACATTAGTAAATACAAAGATCTCGGGGTGAGATCAAAACCATTCTTTATGTTGCCTCGTGCCTCAGATGTCCGATTAAGCTCAAATTCTCATAGGTTTATTATTTCATGTACATGTCTGATCAGAAAAAGTGTGTGTGCTGTTCTGTGACCTTTACCAATCACGTATTATACCTTTAGGAGCAATGAGGAGCTTCGATGAAGCTGGTATCATGCAGCTAGCTTCAAATTCATAATTGTTTATTTATTTTGGATTATCCTCCAGGATTTGAGAGGAAATGTAGCTAAGGTCAGCCAGTTCCTGGGCAAGGATTCATCTGATGATATCCTGGATGCAATAACTGAGCACTGCACCTTTGCCAACATGAAGAGCAATCCCATGACCAATCCTGACTTTCTGTACTTTCAATCGAACAACAACGACGACGACTGTGGAATTTCCTTCATGAGAAAAGGTAAATATTAATTTGGACCCAAGCACAGTGTACACTCTCAACATATTCGGTAACATGTTTCCAAGTTAGGGCAACATACCTGGGCAACACGACTTTGGACACTGTGTATACACTTTAGCAGCATTTGGCCAACATGTTACCGAGATGTTGCTGCGACATGTTACCCAACTCGTTTTGCTCTGTGTTCACTGACAACATTTCCAGCAACAACGTACCTGGGCAACATGTTACCGAGATTGTTGACGGAAATGTTGCCAGTGTACACTCTGCCTATGAACCATTGATTCTTCACATCATCTTTGTTTCCGTGTTGTTTCATTAAGTGTTTTTGTTTTCAAACGAAAACCTTTAAGCATTTAATCTATGGCATTGCAATTTGTTGTAGGTAAAGTTGGAGATTGGAAGTCACATTTCACTGTGGCCCAGAACGAGGCTCTGGATGCCTTCATCAAGGAAACATTCTACGGGACGGGACTGACTTTCGACTATTAAGCACGGATATCTAGTCACTTTTGTCTGCTCATTCAATTTAAATTCAAGTAAACGTTTATTTGGTACTTCTAAATAATAGGTACCAAGGCAGTACGATTCACATAGTTATACAGAAGACACAAAGATTAAACTGCGATTATTTTAAAACACTCAACGCAGTCGTAGATCCTCGTTTAATTTATATTGTCTAACTTTGTGGGTCATTTGGATCTGAGGAATATGTCTCTCCTTACTTTACTTCACCACATTCCGTTGACTTGATGTTAATCCTTACTAACCAGCTGTCTTCATGGTGGTTATACTAGGGTAAATGGATTCTGTTTTACTGAGTTGATAGGACACTGCCTATCTGTTATTCCCCCATTAAATTGGGAATAGCGCCACTTAAATGGCGCAAGTAAAATGATGTGTGGAGACTATGCAGGCGCCCAATTCGCCCAATTCCCTGCACTTCTCGGTAGTCAGGTTCCTGTTGTTTCACTTTATACGGCAAGTGTCCTATCTTGTGCTTTTAAGATCTTTGGTTGTACAGCTTTGTGCCTTTTTAGAGTGAAAAGTGAGTTTTGATTAAGAGTTGCAGTTTACACAGATCACAAATAGAAAAGGTTGTTTCCCGCGGTCGATGTAATAGATTGTTGTTATACTCGTTGTATTCTAATGCGGGTCATATAAGGCTGAATCGGGTAGTCGGATTGGTCTGAGAGGTACCGTTAAATGGAGCAACAGTCCCCATGAATCCTCCACCAGTGCTCGCTTCTAGATTCTTGGAACCCAGTCATGACAGTGACACATTGCACAATCTAATTACAGAGGCAGCGGGGCATGATTCTCACCATTTAGGCCTACCGTGTCTGGAGGCAGTCTATGGTCTGACGATATTTCGTCTCTTCCAGGTGAGCTGTAATCAGATTTTCTTGGCGACAGACCAACAGCCAAATGGGCCTATGACGAATAAGGTAAGAGGCGTTTGAATGGTCACGTGCAAGTAAATGCCCGACGACTGTTATGTGAAGCTTGCGGATTTGCACTTGGCATACGTTAGACCCTCCTAACTCCTGACTATTGATGTTACTGACTGCTTTTTGTACATAAATATCCATTCGTAAACCTTTATATACCAATAAAATTAAGGATTTGGTTTAAAAGAGTCACCGTGTCTTGCTCAGTTTAAGCAAACGATATTACATACAACAGTCGTCTTGTGAAGATTCAAGAGTGGCTAAGATTAATGTTTGAAAGATGTTAAATACTTCATGACTGTACTATTCTGATTGACTTAGCCTCGAGGTTTCGACTGCTATTTCCTGCTATAAATACCCGTATTTGTTATCCTATATCTGTCAGAGTTTATGCTGGGCCTATAGTGTTTTGTAGGTTGAAGTTATACCAAACCCTAGAAAGGTAGTGATTTTGTACATGACCCGGGCAGGGAAACTATTACATGGGGTTCAGGTTGAACCCCAATTTGCTGGACAGGAGTGGTTAGCCAGTAAACCGTTTCCTTCCTCCATGAAACAAAATGTGTTAATTATGTCAGACCAAGGATCGGTTACAGCGCCCTCTATTGGTCATTCTTGTCAGCATGGAAATTGGACTTGGAGGCAGCCATCTTGAATTCTATTACCAGGATGTTGGCAAAACATTCATGTTTGCCACGCAAACGTTTTACTTGCGTACATTTATTTCATACACACTTGAGTATTGTCATAATTTGTGGCTTTTGCGTTAAACATAATGCATGGGCCATCGCCACTGAGTTAAATCAGAGTGTTTTTGTACATGTCATTTTAGCATTGACTATTAGACCGATGAAGAAAAGTCCATTTTGGTTGTGGTGACGGGGGTGGGGTGGGGGAATGCATGGCACAGGGGAATCGTTACATAAATTTATCTGAATGCATATAAATTAAGTACAGGTGATAATTTATAGTAACCAGGGCAATGAGTATGTCACATTAAGGTATAAACAACGTGTGTCTGTTTTCGTCATAAACGCAACAATGTTTTATAGTATGACGACATACTGACGTCATTGCAGGCTCAGTTCCAATCAGAGGAAATAATAAACTCAAACAGGTTGAATGTAGCATAGATAGAGTATAATAGCTTTTTATTGCACAGAGTTAAGCCACTAGGGTAAGCACTTTGTAGCGCTGTATTTACAATTTTTCTCAGTAGAATAAAGATTGAATTGAAATTGAACGTAAACATTTGGTGTAGCATTGCACTTGCAAGAAGATGTGGTTGGCAAAATACATCAATAAATTGAAAATTAAATACATATAATTTTTTTGGATGAAATGCTAATTAGTTTACTACAAAGATAATTACATTTCTATTCTGTCTTTTAGAAACTTTTAGAAACGAGATGATACCATTTAAATCTTTATAAGGTTAGTTTGAAATGATTGTTTTTAACATTATTTTCACGTTGAAATTTGTGAAGTAAATTTCAATAAATTCACTGCATTCATTGGAAGAACAGTATAGATATTATTCTTATTTAGTTAGATATGTAACCTTTGTATAACCTGTGTGTACAATGTCGACAGAGGGCGCTTTGCTTCACAGCAGTAAATATATGACTGCTTATGAAAACTGCTTTTAAAAAAGTGGCATTTCTGGCAGTTGTGTTGATTACTGGCTTTTTATATTATTTACACTGGCCCTTGCCGTATTGCTTATTATAAATGCCACAGAATGGGCTTGCAGTTTTCCTCCATTGCTGTACAACTCAAGAGGCCGAACAAGTCACAAAAAATACACATAATTATTGTCAATTAATTTGGCTCGCGTGATAAAGATCTATACATATTTGAATTGATAATGTATTTAGTTTTTCCCACAACAGGCCAACTGTTTCACCTCGACAATGATATTGCTGCTTGGTAGTATGAAGATATTGCTGCTTTGAAAAATATTGTTTTTAAGTCATTACTTGGCGCTGGCGTAGTTAAAGCTTGCCTTTGACGTTGAACATCCGTATAAAGTACAACATAGCTTTATAAATATATCGTTTTATAACATCATTGTAATATCGTTATGTTTGGTTTGTTTCATTTAACTATTATGTTGTTTCTAACATATTTAAAAGATACAAGTAATAAACTGCTCATCAGCCAAAATGACCTGAAATATATCAAATGCTTAAAGTTGGGAGGGCCTGACGCGTTTCGATCCTAGCAGGATCTTTCTTAAATGCCTTTGATAAAGATCCTGTTAGGATCGAAACAAGTCAGGCCCTCCTAACTTTAAGCATTATTTAAAAGATATTTTCATCATGGTAACCACAAGGGAAACTGACTGAATTTTAAAGGGCGGCTGCAGTGCTTTTTTCTGTCAGGTTATTTTATAGCCTTCATACAGGGAATATACTGACAGATAATGAATGGCAAGTCTTATTTTGGTTTCAAACCAGCATTTGGTTTTCTTTTGAACAACTTTGAAAAATGGGGGATTTTCATGCATACTCATGTAGGGAACCAACAGCCAAAATATAATGAAAAAACATAAACAAATGAAGAGGCAAACATGAGCCACAGAAATGGTTGGTCAAAAAAATTACACCACCAGTTGAGTGAAAGGAACATATTCAGCACAATAAATCCTATTTAGGGGGACAAGGTCTGTCAGAAAACCTATAAAACAACCGCAACTTTTTGTGCACAAATCAATTGGGTTACTGCTCTCGGTTCCCCAGATGACATCACAGTTTTGCTCATGAATATGGAAATGCTAATTAGCATACAAACCAAAAAAACTGTTTTTAACCCTGAATCAATGAGAGGAAATGGGTAAAATCACAGTCCCCATGTACAGTTTTTTAATTAGCACATGTTCAAGCCATAATATTCCCATTGCAGAGACCCTTTAAGTCATTGAAAGGTGAACAAAGAAACATTGACTAGAGAGGGATTCGAACCGCAATTGACTATTGGAGTCACCACCAACGTAGGGCTGGGTGGCTCAGTTTGTAGAGCGCCTGTACGGTATTCAGGAGGTCACCTGTTCGAATCCCTCTCCGGTCAATTTGTCTTTGTTCACCTTTCAATATTTAAAAGATAGTTTTTAAATACTCAATATTGAGCACTTTGTGTGTAACTACGTTACATGATATCAAAATGCATCACCTACGAACAAATGGTTTGTTCACAAGTTCCAACATGGCGCTGCTGTGGTAGCTTCCTCAACAGCTTTTTTAAATTTGATAATATCGATTTCCAAAATTACGGTTTCTCTAGGTAAACCATAGACCTATTTCATGTTTTGCTTTGTACAAATTGTTTACAAATCTCCCCTTTTTATATCAAAATCATTCAAGATAATTATTGGTAGAGTTATGATTTGTCTAAATTGACCAAATCCTTTTTTTAAGTTGTTCAATTGGCTCGTAGGGAATCGTTCCCCGACTATTATGGAAAGCGCCCTCTTGCTTTTAGTCAATTATTGTGAGCTACTGCATGAAGCTGCGGAAGACGAAGCCTTAGCCAAACCAAGAGGCGTGAATGCAGACGACATGGAAGGCCTGAGGACTTTCCCGCCCTCCAACTCCACAGCCTTGTATGCACGAGGCAGAGCCACTGACGTAGGGTACAAGGCATTGTGGGAACGATGAGGAAGCAGAGGTCCCGGATGTGGCGCCAGGCTTCCAATCTTCTTGTGCCGTCGCCATTTTGCTCGACGGTTGGAAAACCAAACCTGCATAGGAAAAACAAAATAAAGCACTCATGATAATAATACAATTTCCAATGGATCACATTATCAATTAGTGATGGTATATTTCGTAGGGAAAATCTGAAATGTTCGCTCGCCATAAATCATGCACAGGCTTAATATAACTCATAGCTCAACCGAGCGCATGCGTATCATGGGGAGTAGGGCGCCCCCAAGAAGTATCTTTGGATATTGCTCTGCTGAAATGACAATTTAATTTATTTCACTTTTTCAACCTAGAATCCGGCCGTTGCGAATGGTTTGCAAGTGAGGGTTACCAGTTGTTGGCTGGTATCCTGCTGAGAGAGCATTTATACCAGTATACTCGCGTATCCCCCGCACACTTTTCAGAAGGGATTGACGCCCATGCACACAATCTATTTGGTGTATTAACAACGCTTCCCAACAGGCACTGTGACATCCCCATCAAATTTACGAATCTTGTTTCTGCTAGTAAGTTGCTGCCTGCTCAGCATGTAAATCTGCTCTTTTTATCTAGACAGTGTGATCGTTCAATGTTTCTGACAGGTTCGGTTATGTAGTGAGAATGAAGTCTTCATATGTCGAAAATATCAGCCTTGTTTTGAATGCATATATTTTGCTGGTTTGTGAACAGATAGGACCCCATGGTAGACACAAATTTGACTTTATACCTTTAAGCCTAATTCAACATGTTTTTAATATTTTCTTCTGAGAAGGAAAGAATGAGCCGCATTTGGCTCGTACCTGTACCCTAGCTTCGGAGAGCGTGGTCTGGTTGGCTAGGTCTTCTCTGGTTGACACACATGGGTAGTGAGACTTCTCAAACTCCTTCTCAAGAATCTGCAGTAAGTTAGACAAAATAGTACGTACAAGTCTATCAATACTCGAACTGCACTGCTCTCGACCTTGACTCAACAGCATTTGCTGAGGCCTACATGCAAAGTCTTGCAAAGGAAATGGATGGAACCCGGTCATCAGAGTTTGGACTTTCAGTTTTGAGCTGTTTGGATGAGATCAGGCCCCAAACCGCTCTACTTGGGCATGTAATGGAGGGGTACATTTTTTTAGTCTGGCACCAGTCAACATGGCCGTTTTCATGGTATTTTTTGGATGGATTTTTCTCAAAAAGTCATTGGTTACCCTACCAAAAATTGAAACGAAAATGAAAATTGAAAATTTCAGCTTTATTTTGCTGTATGGCTCGATTGCCTGAGAAACTTCTGAGTATTTTTAATATTTTTTTGAAATTTGCCATTTTGCACTGGAGCATATGGGAAATTATTCACTGGTCTGCACCCCCAGGTGTCCAAGTACAGTACTTTTATAGGGCGCCCTCTGGTTGGGTTGACTAACCTGAATTTGTTCAGGGGTGAATGTGGTTCTGCTCCTTCTCAGTTTCCTCCTCTGTTCCTCGGTGATGGGATCTCTGTATGGGTCAATCTCCCCCTGGAATGACAGGGTCTCCGAGGAAGACACGGGTGTTGGCGGGGACGGGGAACGTGGTCGTGGACTTGCTGAGGACGAGGTTGAAAATGGAGCATCACTTTGACTCTCGGTCGCCAGGGGCGACGGTGAGTTTGAAGATGGCAGCGTACCTATTGAAGATAAGAACAAACTGTTAACAATGTACATGATATACAAACAAAGCAACAGAGAGTCATTTTTCTGTTCAAAGAACATTTTGCTGATTAACACAAACAAATCGCTTGTAGAGAGGTAACATTTCACCTTGGCTGTCGTGCGTTAGAAAGCAATTTTGAAATTCACATTGAAATTGTAATTTAACTTGCAACTATACACATATTTTTAAATAAGTAAAAAGTAAGCCGTGTCCCAAATCTTTGGGTGGGGCCGCAAATTACACACGCAGCAATGACAATCACTAGCCAGTGTCTGCAGCCGTTTCCATAAACGTGCCTGTTATTTGCGGTAGTAGCCAGAGATTGAGGATACGGCATTAGTTTGTCACAGCCTAATAACGTTTCTGTAAAATTCCAGCCCATGAAACAACTAATACTGTACCTGGATGGTAAGAATTATACGAAGATCCGCACAGTAGACCTGAACAGCACGCCCTCAACGTCTGCCTTGGATCTAGTCTATTATCAACCCTCATAGCAGGGCCAATGTTGTACGGTGATGCGTAGTGTGTCCATGCGCTGGCGTAGTCATTCAGGTAGGCTTGCTCAGTGGCTCTGGCGTATTCTGCGGCTGCGCGTTCTGCTGCGCGATTGCGCAGTATGCGATTGATGGAGCTGACGCTGGGTACAGTGGATGATGTACACACACCTGTTTGAAAACAAAAACATGAAATAGTCACGAATTCATCCATCGTCATATCTTCATACAATACAACAAAGTCAGGACGGCTTGGATATGGCTTAGGCTAATGGCATGCGCGTTTTTACGCGCGACCTATGCGTCGGTGTAGAGAGAGGCACTGTGGCCCTTATCAACACGCGTTGCCGTAGTCGTAAATTAATTGTATAAACCAATCAAACCCACGGAGCGAAAAGGGGAAGTTAAAATGCGTTAATCACAGACATGTACATCATTGAACGTTAGAATAGTCACAAAATTGACGCGTTTCTCAGCAATTAAGATTGAAACGAACAACGATACTTGTTTTTGTTTTTACTTGATTTAACCTTTAAGTATACTCGTTAATTGTGATGTCACTTTACAGAGTTGGAAATAAATGTAATATTGAATTTTATTTAATTGACAATTTGGACAACTCCAACAGTACACATATTAATGTAGGATAGCTCAATTGAAAGAGCACCGGCACGGTATTCCAGGGGTCGTAGGTTCGAATCCCATTCTCAAATGTCTCTGTTCACTTTTCGATTATCGATTCAAAATACAGCACCAGAGTGACATTTGACTGAGGATTTAAAGGGCGAGAGCTGCTGCATTACAGTAAGGTTCATAATTGTACTTTTAATTGTGTATAGATTCACTCGGATTAATTGGGGGGCTGGAAAGAGCCAAAAGATTAGACTTGAAATTGGACTATGGACATTACACTGACCTTCTGAAATGAGTTTATCTCTAATCTCCCATGCAAAGATGGTGGGATTCTCCTGCTTATATCGCTCTATCTTCTCCACTACGGTGGGCGTGGCTACCTTCGGCTTACTCCCACCGATAGTGCCAGAACGAACAGAACCAGTTTCAAGGAACCGACCTAGAATAAAATAGAGAAACGATACATTATCATCTGTTACCAAAAAGGTTTCTGTCGTATTACTCTGTGGGTGCATAATTCGTTAAGCTAACACGGGTTGACACCAGTCAACCTCGTCCCCATTCTCTCGCTTGTTTTGTGCAGTATAGCATCGACCATTCCCAGTAAGGACTGACCTGTGTTAGCTAAACGAATGCACCCTGTAGTAACTATAACCATCCTGAATATCATAGTGGTTTCAAAGTTCGTGACGTCTACCATTGAAGAATTTGACAAGATTCAGTAATTGTTCATAATAATGGGGCGTTTACTAAACGGAGGCTCAGGCTCTGCCTCAGGCTTCGGCTCCATTTCATGAATCCATTTTTAAATAACTGGTATCAAAAAGGATACTTTTGGCTGTGGTTCGGAAGTAGATTCTCTGGTTTGAAAAAGAAAACAGAGCTTCAGCTTCAATGAAAAACCACAACCTATATTTTCAAAATATTATGTCATAGTTGGCGTCTGAGCCTGAGCCTGTGCCCGAGCCTGAGCCTCCGTTTCGTAAATCCCCAAAGATCCCCGTCTTGATCTTAGTAAATCCTTCATAAAGTAAAAGATACGTTGAGTGGGCATAAGTTTTGTTCATGCTGGGTAAACTTTAAAGGTAATATCACGCTTCAATTTTTGTCAGAGAAATGCAGATTCATGGGCAAAAAATATCAGGAAAGATACAGTAACAGTCATCTGTGAAATTCAAAGTCCCATACGATGCCCACTTTTTGAGAAAATATCGAAAACCGCCCACGGTATTTGTAAAATCTTTTCACAGTTATTTTTTTTTTACCCTTTTAAAGATCAAAATAATGTTTTGGTTTATTGTTTTTACTCTGTTCTTTATAAATATAGCATTTCAGGCAGAAAAAAAAACATGAACGATATGTTTCTACCATCACCATCTTAAGGTACATCTGAGTGAGGATTTCTGTTTCGGTATGCTACCAAAGTATGGTCATAGTACCTTTAAAGGTAATATCATACTTTGGTTTTTGTCAAAGAAGTACAGATTCAAGGGCAAAAATATCAAGACAGATACAGTAACAGTCATCTGTGAAAATTTCAGTCCCATACGATACCCACCTTTTGAGAAAATCGTGAAAAACGGCCACAGTATTTCTCAAGACTTTTCTCTTTTATCAAGTTTTGATCTTTTAAAAGATCAAAAAGATTTTCAGTCATTGTTTTACTATTTTCTGGAAAAATACACCATTTCAGGCGGAAAAACTTTAACGGTAGGTTTCTACTAGCATCATCTTCATACCCTGAAAGTTATACGTAAATCTGTGAACATTTCTGTTTTGGTCTCTTACCAAAGTATGATACTACCTTTAAGAGAGATGAAAAATAAAGAATTACTAGTGAGCAATGTTTGCACGCTTGATAGACAAAGGAGGGAAAGTTTACACAAACTGGGTAGAATATCCTGCCTAAAATCCCTGCAATCTGGAACTGATCAATTGAACCTCCCCCATTGCAAAGGTAATGGTCTTTATGTCCACATAGAATGAGCTAATGTGAGGAGCGAAACATGAGCCATGTTCCTGTCTTCAGCCCAGAACTCTCCTGAGGACGTTCAAAATTGAACAGTTTAAACAAAAAGGATCCATTTGGAGGTTCACATCCAGACAAAAAAGAGATCCCAGTGGTGATATCACAGACCTTTTCCATTTATTGTCTTCCCACCGTGCAAACATTAGGAGCATATCTAATTTCTGGCTGTGCGATGGTTTAGCCTAGCCTTACCTAGTATCTTGTTGACAGATCCATGTGAGACCAATAGCTGTCTAGAGATATCACAGGGCCTGGCACCACAATGAGCCATCTCTACAATGCGATGACGCATTGTGTCCGGTAGGGGGCGCCCATTCAGGAACATTCCACCGAACTGGATCAAATCTCCCTCACCTAAATCGAATCAAAAATCAAAAGAACAAAATATAGACTTCAATAATTGAAGGCCTAAGATAAGAAGTACTTAAAGGTAGTATCATACTTTGTTTTTTGTCAAAGAAATGCAGATTCGTGGGCAAAAATATCAAGGAAGATACAGTGAAAGTAATCTGTGAAAGTTTCAGTCCCATACGTTGCCCACTTTTTGAGAAAACAGCGAAAAACGGCCACAGTATTTCTTAAGTGTTTTCTCTTTTATTTTTGATCTTTTAAAAGATCAAACAGATTTTCGGTCGTTGTTTTACTAATTTCTGGATAAATACACCATTTCAGGCGGAAACATTTTAACAGTATGTTTCTACCAGCACCATCTTCAAACCCTGAAAGTTATACGTAAATCTGTGAACATTTCTGTTTTGGTCTCTTACCAAAGTATGATGCAACCTTTAAGGTCTTTTTTCTCCTATCATTCAAGTTGAAATGTTATTGTGAGTCGAATTCGAGATATGTGGCCAATTTCATAGACCTGGTATCCCGATGAGGACTAGAGCAGACTAGTCGAAACGTTGAGACCTTAATTGCGAGAAGTGCGAACGATATAGAAGTGCGAAACTACGAACGATTATTACACGGTGTTTCCGCAAACCGATAGAACTGCTAAAGCACCAACATTTTTTTACAGTACCAAAACCCACGGTAAATAAAATCAGTATGCCAGCCAAAACTCCTTGTGAGTATAACTCTTAGCAAACAATGTCTGAAAACAAGTCAAATGCAGTAAACATTACATGGAAATTTGGTTTGGCAATCCTGTTTGATCAAGGAAGACTTTTCATGCTTAATAAAATTTGTGCTAAGCAGCTCTGAATGAAATTGGCCCCTATGTAGAGATTTTGAGAAGTTGTGAGTTCCATCATCGGCCGTTTGTTGGTGTTGGTAATAAGGAAGGCCTATGCTTATCCCTAAGAAAGAAACCTTTTTTCATCCACAATTTCATGTTTTGTAATAAGCAGTGACTAAGTAGTTGTTAAAGGTAGTATCACACTTTGGGTTTTTTCAAAGAAATGCACATTCATGGGCAAAAATATCAAGACAGATACAGTAAAAGTATAGTCTGTGAAAATTGCGGTCCCATACGGTGCCCACTTTTTTGAGAAAACAGTGAAAAACGGCCACAGTAATTCTTAAGTCTTTTCTCTTTTATTTTTGATCTTTTAAAAGATCAAAAAGATTTTCGGTCGTTGTTTTACTAATTTCTGGATAAATACACCATTTCAGGTGGAACAATTTTAACGGTATGTTTATACCACAACCATCTTCATACCCTGTAAGTTATACGTAAATCTGTGAACATTTCTGCTTTGGTTTCTTACCAAAGTATGATACTACCTTTAAGTTTAGTTCATGTGATAGGCTAGCAGCAGTCTTAAATGCATACTCATCAGAGAAGACTGGTTAAAGACTTTTTATCAGACCTAATCAAAGATCAGGGATGAAAAAACATGAAGGTTTTCTTTCGATTAAGAGCACTAAATAACAAGGCACATTATGGATCGGACCCAGTAGCATTTCTAGGCAAAACTGCACCCGGGGCAAGCGACGACATTGCACCCCTAATTATTCCGACTTCTGATGCTAATGAAAAACAAAAATCAGACAATTTGAAATTGGAATCTTTCTTTGTTTTGTTTATTGGATAAGATTGGATTGGGTTTTTAGTCTTACATGATTTTGTGGGTTTTACCCAGAATAATACGCTTTCGTTTTCCTCCCACCTCTAAAACTGTATCTTCTTCTCATCATCTTTCTATAATGAAAAAAAGGTTTCATCGCTTTTGAGCTACAGTGCCTAGGGCGCTTTTGAGGAATCATTGGGGTCATTACCAGAAATATTTTTTTTTTAATCCTGCCATGTACTTAAGACAGTACCGTACAGCCACTTCAGTATTTCCAGCTTTCCATTTACAGAGTTGTATACAAAATGGGGGGAAAAAAACTTGAAACAAAAATTGTTCTGAGAGGGTAATAGCATAATGATAGTTAATCTACTTACCACCAAACTGCATGCCACTCAAAGCGAGCAAACTGAATCCAACTCGGCCGTCGGCACACCGGTAGCCCCGAGCGATGGGTGTGCGGTTAAAGATCTCTCTCGTGCTAATCTTGCCCCAGAGCGATAGCAGCGTGTCGTGATGGATCCAATTGCCTGGCTTAGGAACGACTGCCCTGCCCAGCACTTCCCCTCGCCAATTTAAACTCTATTAGGTGTTAGTAATTACATTGCGAAGGGCGCTTGTCAACAATGACACACAATAGTCGTGCGTTTTGGTTACAATGTAATTGTCGGATACACAAGGCAGGGGAGGGAGAGCGGAGCGCAACAGGCTTTATCAAGCCACATTACGCTCGCGTGCTTGCGGACAACGAAAAAGGGGCTCTCTACCAGAGATATTGAAATTCAGTCGTGTATGTATTTTTCTCTTGTTCGGAAAAAAAAGAGAAAATAGAGAGAGGGGGAAAGAAAATATCGATCCGTTATTTGGAGGGAAGGGCTAGAGTGGATTTGGTTAAGTGTTGGCGTTAAGTGGGCGTGGTCTGCTATTGGTGGAATGTGGGCTGAGCTGTCAATGGTTTCTTGAGTACGTCAGAAGGGCTTACTTGCATGTAAACAAGAAATTACACCTGTTACCATGGTAAAGATAAGAAAGAATAATGATTAATTAAAACAATTGTACCGCTGAGTCCCCAAAATGGTTTCTGGATATAGGCCTAGGTTTAGTCATTCAGATGTATAAGTTTAGGAGAATTATTCTTAATTTTGTTGTTTACTTTCTAACGTTCTATATTATTTGTTAAATTTCTAGAAGTTTATTTAAAATAAAGGGGATGATTTCTCACGCACATTGCAAAGTTCCCTTCATACAGTATTCCTCAAATAATAGCCAATACCTATGATAGATAAATGGTTTTCATTGGGTGATGACGCGTCGTTCTCTTTAATACTGTGATCTGATTGGCTAAACAATACCACGACGTCACAGCATCACCGACAATTCTGATTGGACCAGAAATGAATAGGCCTACACGTTCTGCTCGCTCCCTCGTTAGCCAACGTCAGTGCAGTGCTAATTACACATTGCTACATCATAAAAAACAATTATACAAACAACCAAAAACGTGACCAATTCATACCCCATACCGCAAATTATCTAGTGACTTAATAAAAAAATCCTTAACCTAGATTTTCAAGACTACGTGTCGTCCTTTGTTCATTTTGTATAACAAATCCATTGAATTAATACGTTAATGATATTGTCAGCTAGCTGGTAATTAGCAACGCACCACTAGATACCGATAAAATAAACACGCTATACAAACAATCACGGGGCTGATAATTATTATTTCCCATCAATCTCAGAAGATGTTTTTAATTAAAGTTTGAAGCAGTGAAATTGGTTATTGTTTGTCGGGTTATTGAGTCAATAATAAGGAATGACATTGTCGAGCCAGTGAAGAAGTCTCGTATTAACTGACTCGTCATCCGTGCATAGGCCTATAGCGTGCTTTTCATTACAGTGTACCTGAAACTAAAATGGACAAGCAAAACAAATGTCATCATATACGTACAAACAATAAAAGAATAAAAGATAGTTTTGTCAATCATTCAATATATGTTCATTTTGTATTCATTATATCATTTCATTGATGACACCGTCTACTAGTGTTGGTCAAAGTTACTTTAAATGAGTAGGTAAACATATTAAACATGCATAAAACAATGGTTGCTTTTGTTGCCTATGTTCAATTTCAAAATGCTTAGGAGAGCCTGACACGTTTCGATCATACGATCTTGCTCAAATGCTTGTGTAGCCTTCGATAAAGATCCTGCTTGGATCGAAACGCGTTATTCCCTCCTAACTCCAAGCATTTTTATAAATTTCAGGTCATTATTTTGGCTGATGAGCAGTTTGCAGCAGTTATTTCCACTGCACGTACAATTTCTAGTCAAAATATTTCCTCTTAATTGGCCTAGAGTCTAACGAGTACTGAAAATTCTCCCCTATTGTAATATGCCATAAACTGTTTAATATTACATCTAATTACACCTTCTCAAAACTTTACAGTACATTTATTGGAGTCGCCAAGACAAAGGTCTAAAACAGATTCAAACCGCACTGAAATTATATAAAATCTTTAAAAGATCATCAAGTGTTGAGTCTTTTCCCCGGGAAATTAAAAATAATTATTTCACAGATGTCTGAAATGAAATAAGATAATAGTAAAATGGCAAGAGATGTGTAGTCCTTACATGGCCTTTACCAAAGGAACCAAGCCAGAGACAGCGTATGCATACTCTACAGTATCAATATTTGATGTCTGACTGTAAATTGTGCCTAAATAATTATGAACGACAAGTGGCCTATTACTATACTAGGTAAATGAAACACCAGCAAATGTCCACTACAAACTGTTTTATTATAGTTTTGATCTACAATCTTAACACAAATAAGTGTCAAATGGAACTTTGAAAGAATATTGACAATTATTACATTTAAATCCAAGTCTTAAATTTGACGATTTTTTGTGGAGGCGATATTAGCTGCAACATCAAATTCAACAATGAATCTTAGGAAAATAGACACTTTAATTGTTGATTAAAGGGTAAAGATGACAGAATAGCTCTCACACTTTGTCTTATCCAGCATGTACATGAAATAATAAAGCCTGTGGAAATGTGAGCTCAATCTGACAACTGAGTCACGATGAAATAGCGAAAACCTGACTCTGTTTTTCTTATAAAACATAAAGAATGGTTTGGATCTTACCCCGAGATCAAAACTGTATCGGTCTTTGTTTTACTATTATCGGGATAAATACACCATATCAGGTGTTTCTACCAGCACCATCTCCATACCCTGAAATGTATACGTAAATCTGTGAATATTTCTGTTTTGGTTTCTTACCAATGTTGTGCATGCTCTTTTAAGGTAATGTCATACTTTGGTTTTTGTCAAAGAAATACAGATCCATGAGCAGAAATATCAAGAAAGATACAGTAACAGTCATCTGTGAAAATTTCAGTCCCATACGGTGACCACTTTTTGAGGAAACAGTGAAAAACAGCCACAGTATTTCTTAAGACTTTTCGCCGATCTTAAAAAGATCCAAAAGAAATTACTGGTTTCAATCTTTTCTGGATAAATACAGCATTTCAGACAGAAAACATATAACGGTATGTTTCTACCATCACCATCTTTATACCCTGTAAGTTATAGGTAAAACCGTGAATATTTCTGGTTCGGTATGCTACCAAAGTATGACCATGGTACCTTTTAACAACTAATATCAATCGTCATTAATGGTGAACAACTTCAGAAAGACTTACTCAGAAAAAAGATTTACGCCTCATTGTTGGGACGTGCCATATTCCGAAAAAAAAAACAATCGCAAGGTTTAAGGAGTTGGGAAATTGGGTTTTAATTTCCTTTTTCAGGCAGAGTTATGTTCTATCAAGCAATCATGCAGTATTCAATATTTTTTCACTAGGGCGAAACGAAACTGCCGCGGAAGCATTTGCAAAATCAGTCACATGGGATACAACCCAGCTCAACTATCCATTGTTTATCACGTTATAAAAGGAAAGAATCATACCACAATTATTACACATTTCAAAAAACATTTCTTTCTCATTTTTTTTTCAGAGGGGGAAATACATGAATGCAAGCCCGCGCGACGAAACTTCATTTTGAAATCTGAGTGGTCCTTTCCCGCGCTTTTATATAATATGAGATGCAGAGATGAATGGGCTTAGTGCGCCTACGGAAGAAGGCATAGAAATGGTACATTTTGTATCGATGACAAGGGACGTGCATAGGATATGGGTGGGCGTGAGAACATTAAACAAGTCTGCATCGTTGTGAAGAGATTCTAATGTATTTCCAATGGATGTGGAATGAGCCGGCAGTATGTCCGCACGCACACATGCACATGGCTCAACATCCGTTAACTTAGCTGCACAAACACTGCGCATGCGTTCGTGTTTCCCGCCAACGGCCAACGAAACGTCTGCGCGCTATATACATCCAGCTCTGGGCTTATGTTTCAGGTTTTATAATTAAGCATCGTTTGCACTGGCTACTTTCTTGCCTATTATTTGGTAAATGTCTTGGACAATAAATTTACATCCAAGCAGTTGAGTAAGGACTCGACACCTGAATTTAAGACCTTGGTTAACTGCATAACCTCATTTTCTGCCGTTTGCCCAATTTTACGTGAATAATAATTAGGTCTTTATTAAAGTAGTATCATACTTTGGTAAGAAACCAAAACAGAAATGTTCACAGATTTACGTATATGAAGATGGTGGTGCTAGAAATATACCGTTACAATTTTCACGCCTGAAATTTAATAAAACAACGACCGCAAATCTTTTTGATCTTTTAAAAGATCAAAACTTAAAAGAGAAAAGACTTGAGAAATACTGTGGCTGTTTTTCACTGTTTTTTCAAAAAGTGGGCACCGTATGGGACTGAAATAATGTCACAGATGACTGTTATACAGCTGTATTGGTATTTTTGCCCATGAATCTGTATTTCTTTGATAAAAACCAAAGTATGATATTAGCCCAGTTAAACTGTTGAAATTATTGTGTATACTTAGCAGTTACACAAATCTGTCAAATAATGGTCATACAATTTAGCACTTGTTGAGTATTTGAAGCTCAGCAATTGACAATATTGCAGGACAAATTACTGTTTGTTTTGCCGTTATTGTAAACAGGTCTTAATAACTTCACCCGATACCCGACATCAATTCATTTGGAACAAAACCAAGGCAAATACATTGTACTTAAGACTTTTGTAGCTAATTATTTCTGTGTGATAATTTGTCCTCAATCAATTACATTCGTCAATTTCATCACCAATATCTATTACATTTCTATTAACATAGGCCTATAGCGGGTTAATAGTTTGTATTATTTATCCAAAGTAGGAAAGCATTGCAGTAGGCCTATAACAGAAATCAGCGTTAACAAGCAACGTAACTTCCTTAATTAAAAAAACCCCAATGTGGGAAAACAGAGCCAGCTATATTCCTGCTAAGAGAAGAAAAAAAATATCATAATATGTAACTTCATCGTCCTCCCTCCCTTTATAAAGGTACTAATTAAACTACGTGTTTTTCTACGATACGCCTCGTATATCTCATTACGCCTATACGAGGAGATGTACATGTATATGAGGTGGTTTGTTGTGTATAATGTCCATGGGTAAATGTTGATACAATCCTCCGTGTGTGTTCATCTCTTTAAGCAAGTCGGTAATTATTTCGTTATACGGTCCCATTTTGTATTCATCGCTACAATTGCAATCAGATTCCGTATGAACGCGTATAGGTACACACGCGTAATTATAGCATGCTTCATTTAGCATTTCAATCAAGCCATCTAACCGTGTTATGAGATTGCTGTTCATTGTTATTTTTGGGGTAGATTAATAACCGGTTTGCAATTAGATTTGTAAAGGCAGGTATTTGTCGTATATGTATAATCGTATAGAGCTTTATACTTGAACACAGCAACTGATTTTGAGTTCATTATAAAGTATTGTGTTCATTACAAGTAATTATGATCATGGTATTACAAGTAGTAGAATATAGGCTTACAAGTACACTATTGAAGTGATACAAAAATACCACAAGTAGAGTGTAGTTAAGTGTTGATGTATACATTTCCCAAAAGAGACAACATCTTTAAGAAACGTAATGGACTGTTTCAGAGTATATTTTGAGAACTTTGGGAGATATACTCAGAAACAGACAGTTTAAGAGTATTCCATTGCTATAATATTCTCTACCCTTACCTATACGGTAGTGAATGTTGGACAGATTGGTACCTCGTTCATCTACCCCTGATAAAGGCCCTGGGACCGATTTCACTAACGTTTTGCGATCATCGCTAGGCCCAAATCCATCGCTAAACGGAAAATTACTACACAAAGTAGCTATCAATTTTCCGTTTAGCGATGGATTTGGGCTTAGCGATGATCGCAAAACGTTCGTGAAATCGGCTCCTGGAGCCGATTTCACCAAACTCATCGTAACTTGCTATCAATCGTAGAACTTTTGATGCATTGCAGCCCAATATAGGATAGGCCCCCTACGACGGGTTATGATTCGTAACTTGAGTTACGATCGATCGGGTCGTGAAATCGACCCCTTGGCTGACGGTCTACTGTCTCAACGGTGGAGTTAATACCAAAACCTGTTGTATGTAGACATTTGCGCTTGCACAAACATGCTGTGAAGATGCTGCAATCTACACTCTCAAAACGACATGTAAAAAAAAGCTATGTAAATAAAGTTGTGTAAATAAAAACCGATATTAAGTAAAAGTTGTCGAAAAAATATTACTAAATTTTAAAGTAAATTAAAAAAATCCAAATAAACAAGTAAGAAGGACGAATTACCCATGTTATATAAAAATTACTGAATTGTAAAGTAAAGTTAAAATTTATCGTCACTAATATGTAAAAGTTTACATGTATGAAGAAAAGTTTGCATATTGTGTGTGTAAAATTCTGTCAGTGCAGTACGCGCGCCTGCCTGATTGCATGCAACATGCATTTTACACGTACGTACACTCACAGCATCATGGAGAACTCACGAGCGGCACAGCTTTTGACAAGCTGGGGATTGGAAGATCTTATTGTGACATTCCAAGGTAAAGTAATTCATTTCATTAGTTTAGCTCAGTTACTTGGCAATCAAGGATAGACCTGGACTATTTTGAGGTTGAACAGATTGTTGGTTGACAATTTCAGCCACGATTACTCTTGCAATGTGGATGACAATACAATCATGTAGTATACAAATCAGTGCATAATTACGTGTACACTATACCATGTATACCCTCATCACACGTACAATGACAAGTTCATGTATAACCTTTGACCTTGAAGAATGATGTATTGTATAATGTCTGTATTAACTATTAAGTATTAACTATTATTAATGACCATAGGGCTAAGGCTACATCACTCATCAGGCATTATAATACTCTTACATTATTTTGAATATTAAATTTTACAATAGTATTAATACCGGAATATTATTTTATTTATTTTTATGCATAGTCTTTCCTTTTATTTTATAATTCATATTTTCACAGAAGAAGGATTTGATGACCAATCTTTTCCATTGCTAACAAGTGAAACTGTGAAAGATATCATTCCAAAACTTGGTGTTCGCCTCAAACTCATGAAGTTCCATCAACAGGAGGTAAGTACAAGCTGCAGGTTTTTGTTTTGCTAATTTTGTTTGTTTGTAGTTGCTCTTAGTGTCAGTGGCCTTTGTGAGTTTCAGTGTCAGTCTAGGTGTGAATAAAAAAAAATACACATATAAATCATGTTTTGTTATAAAGAGGTACTGCTGCACTAAATGAAGGCTAAGTAAATTGTGGTTTATTTTTCCAATTTTCCACTTTGCAGATGTAACATGAACTACGTGCCTTAGTCAACAATATCTGGAATCATGCAGTCATTTACATGTTGCAAATGTTTAAAAAAAGTACACGGTGGAATTCGTGGCCTATTCATGCACCTGAAATTTGTTCATGTAATCCTTTCTTCTACATGCTCAAAACTTGTTTGTGCGGAACATAACTGCCGCCAAATTTGTTGGCGTGGATCAACGTATAAGCGGCATTTAGAGCTCAGACACATGGAGCAAAATGATGAAGTAGAACCAGATGAGCACAGTGATGGGGATGAACCAGAACATTTAGAGGAACATGATATACCAGATGCTCCTTTAGAAGAAATTGGTGATCAAGGACAAGATAATGAAAAAACAAATGCAAATACTGACTTGGAGGATTCAGTGGCTGTATATATAGCACGCTTACGAAGCTCAGCTATACCTGCATCAGTTGTACAATATGTAATACATGAATCAAAGGAGTTGCTAGAGAGTGTTGTCAGTCAAATAGAGCAAAAAGTAAGTCCAATGCTTACTGGTATGAAAACTGGTATTATTCCAACTGAAGAAAAAGTTACTGATGCCCAAAAGATGCTGGAGGAAACAAGACATATTTTCAGAAATTTTGAAACAGAAAGCAAACAAAACAAGCACATGAGAGAGGTAGATTCATTAATTGAGCCTGTAGAAAAGAAACTTGGTTCTGTTTTTAGGGTTAACACCAACAGAAAAACAGGCAGGAACTTCCAAGAAGAGCATGACCATTCATTTCAATATATTCCACTAAAAGAATTGGTAATGAAATTTCTACAACAACCAGGTGTGATGTCATGCATCTTAAACGAGCAAAAGTCAAATGATGAAGATGTATTACAATCATATCGTGATGGTTTATACTTCAAAGAAAACTTTAACAGTCAAGATCTATTCATCCCTATTTTGCTCTACTCGGACGACTTCGAAACAGCCAATCCTCTTGGCTCTAGGAAAGGGATCTATAAGGTAACTGCAGTATACATTACATTTCTATGCTTGCCTTTGAAATATCAAGCAAGCCTTCAAAACATTTTGCTGGTTGCTTTAGCTCAAAGTCAGTATGTTGCCAAGTATGGAATTGACAGTGTCCTTTCTCCAATTGTTCATGAGTTCAAGGAACTGGAAAGAACTGGAGTACAGATTAATGTACCTGGTGAATATGTTGGCACTGTGAAACCAAGATTATTCCAACTTACAGGGGATAATTTGGCTCTGAATTTGATGCTTGGGTATGCCATAAGTTTTGTTAGTAACTACTTTTGCCGTACATGTAAGATGCACCGTGACCAAGCTCGAGTAAATGGTGAAGAAAATGAAGCACTACTGCGAAATCATGGCAACTTTGTAATGGATTTAGATACAAACAATTATTCTGCAACAGGCATACGGTCTAACAGCATTTTGAATTCCCTGCCATACTACCACGTATGTGACAATGTGGTATTTGATATCATGCATGATTTCTTAGAAGGAATACTACCACTTGAAATGAAACTAGTCCTTGGACATCTAATTGAGGATGAACAGATCACTCTGTCTTCCATAAATAGCAGAATACAGTCCTTCAATTATGGATTTTCTGACAAGAAGAACCGGCCAAGCAATTTAACAACATACCAGATCTCCAATCCAGCTGGAGCTAGTGGGCAAAAAGCTGCTCAAATGAAGTGCTTAATGCTGTATTTTCCCCTCCTGATAGGAGACAAAGTAGATGAAGATTCAAAGCACTGGGAATTACTCCTACTAATATTGGAAATTTTCAAGTTGGTCAGTGCTCCTAGGATCAGCAAATTGGCAACAGTCTACTTAAAATCAAAAATTGAAGAGCATCATGCACTTTTCTTGGAACTGTTCCCTGAAAGACACCTGACTCCAAAACACCACAACTGTTTGCACTACCCCCGTGCCATCAGATTGTTGGGTCCTCTAAGTCAGTATTCAGTAATGAGACTAGAAGCAAAACATAAACAGCTAAAGAAATGGGCTAAAGTATCAAACAATTTCATTAACATTGCTAAAACACTATCGGTCAGACACCAGCAGGTGCAAGGATTTCAATTCCTAATGAAACAACACATAGACAGTAGGACAACTGAAATAGGACACCAAGCTATAGTAAAGGTTTCCTCACTTTGCAACAGTCAACAGATATGTACTGCATTGAATATGGCACAAGAGCAAGACATAACTGTAGCAACAACTGTCAGTGTCAGTGGATACACCTTCCGAGCAAACGAAATGGTACTCACAAAGTGGGAAGAAGAGCCAGAGTTTGCAAACATTGAACATGTTGTGATCAAAGATGCCTCTGTCAAGCTCATTGTGAAACCTTGGGTCACTTTGTACTTTGACCAGCACTATAGTGCTTATGCTGTTAAAGAGTCCGACCATCCCTTCCAAGTAAAGGCCCCAGAAGATCTGCTCGACCACAAGCCACTCCAAGCTGTTAAATGCTATGACGCCCACAATTCAGTGTGGTTTGTTATCACTAGATTCAAACTTGCCTGATGATTAAGCTGATTGGTGGAAACAGTGGAACAGTACCTTAGGTACATATGAAAATACTGTATTTGTTCTTCTTATCTTTCTGTTTACATGCAATTTTGGCATAGTGTCTTGCATAATCATCAACACTCTCAAAAATGTTTTAATCAATTTTGTATTTTACATACACTGTACATTGGTGGCTATGGTCTGGCTGTGCAATAAGTTTTGCACCAGTATTTAAGCTTATATAGATATGCTCTAACTACATGTAAATGGCAAAAAGAAATTAATTAATCTTACTATGCACTTTGTCTTTTACTTTTATTTTCTGCATATAGTTCGGAATGTCATTGGCAGCAAGCTCATGCAGTTTTCCAGTTACTTTTGAGAGTGGATGTGTCTCAGACAAGGGATTTCTTGACAAGCAGGACTCCTTATCCATGATGAGTGAGTTAAGTTTTCTGAGCGACAGTTCCACTACCATCCTTGTTCCGGAAACCCCCAGCCCTTGTACAAGTCTTGCATCAACATCTAGCATGGAACTACCATCACCATCTCAGAAGCCTTCTTGTTCTTCAACTGCCAACTTTGTTGAGACAAGTAACTCTTTGCTGCCAGATGATTCTGTCACCCAGCCCAAAGGAGAAATCATTTTTGTAAGTCTTTGATTGGTTGGTGATTGAATTTATGTTAATAATGAAGATTACATTTGTCCATGTGCATTTTCGTTCATCAGGGAAAGCTTGCTGTCAATGCTACAATTCACCCCACCAAAACAAAACCAGCCGAATATTTTCACTTTTCCTGTGTAATCAAGACTGCATTGATTTCTGGATCACTAGGCCTTCTTTTGGTGGTTATGTGTTAAAAGAGCCTAGCTAGAAAAACATGTTTTTTTGTGTGTGTTTTGGCAATTTTTTTTTTTTTGAAATCATAGTAAATGTAATCTCTCAGATCACCTGGAAACCCTTCATATTAATCTACAGGTGCAATACTGAATAATTAGAAATTGTATTTTTTGGTGTTTTTTTTAGGATGTACAGAAAATCCTTCAGGGGAACCCATCTGGTGCCAGAGTCGTGAGACGCATCGAGCAGTTGAAGGTGTTGTCAAAGCCAGACAAAAAGCAAATGGTACATATATTGTGTGCTCATCTGGTAAAGTGTTATGGATACAGGTTAGTTCAAACAATATTCCGATTGTGCGACCAATGTTTACATGCCATCATGTGACATATAGTGGGTATTTTTTCATCTCATTTGGTGCAGAACAGCAGAGGAAACGAGCAAAGAAGACTATAGACAATTCAGTAGTCTTCTTGGCACGTTTCCATCGCTGCTCTGTGCCTAATGAGTTGAAAAAATACTCACTATAAGTCACGTGATGGCATTTTCACATTGGTCGCACAATCGGTCTATTACCATGAGTTTTCAACAAAAAAAATGCTGGAACATTAATCATTCTAACCACTCAATACCACCAAACTCACAAAATTGAACTATTCAAGTGGTTCATTGCTGCATGCCTGTATTATTTAACATAATGCAGGTTGCATATTCAGCAAATTAAAAATGTAAACTTAAACTTAAAGTATAGATTATTTGGGAAGGTGCCTAGCCACAATTCCATGGTCAATGATCTTATGTTACTGATTGAGTTTCCTTTTTAATTATCAATTTCAATTTCTTATATAATTTCTTCAATTTCTTCAATATAAGTAAAAGGCAATATTTTTGGTGCTAAACTTAATACAAAACTTGTAGTTTTGTTTCACAATAGGGGAATATTGTCCAATAATTCGAATTGAAGCATGTTAAACATTAATTTTTATGATTACGATGCCACAGTTTTTATGTTCATTCAACTATTTACAGACCAGCTTCCTTTGTGAAAGCAGAAATGGCAAGGGGTATTATAGAGGCCTTTCCATTCCTGAAGGATCCTCAAGGAATTACTGGCCATGTAAGTATTGATTATTTAATTTTGTGTTGTGTAAACACAGTAGATATAAAGAAGAAACTGTTTTTGAAATATTTAAGCTTTTCTATTTTAGTATTCTTTTTGTAATGTTCAAGGACACATGTACAATCTTGCCATCACCCCTCCTTCAGTACTTAATAGTGCTAAAGAGTTGTTGGTTTCTGCAGTAAACAGACTTTTTCCCTTCTTGCAGGTTACAAAACAAAACCATCATTGATGCAGTGAGGATGTACAGTACGGTATGGTACATGTACATGGTACCAACAAAAATCACATTTCCTTGAAAGCAATTAATAAGATACTTATTGTACTTGTTGTAATTGATCATTATCAGGAGAGCTTCTACTGTAGAGGGGCAGCGCGAGTTCCTGCAACTGGTGCTCTTGAAGATCGCTTAAGCTATCTTCGACGAATTAGCAACACTTCCGTGCCCAGTGTGAAGCAGACCAAAAAACGACGCTTGTGTGAGATTGAATCACCGGAACAGACTGTGTCAAAGCCTGGTAAATAACTACAATATTATAATCCCTGTATCCTATAAATTGTCCATTGGCAGTTTAAATGTTGTCATTGGCCAAATTGTTCCAGAGCGATTGAACAAATACAGAAATACAGAGCGATTGAACAAATGTAGAAACATACACTTGTCATCATCCTTTAGTCTAAACAGGGTTCAAGCACTAAAGAAATATTGTTTTATTTTAATTCTTAGGAGAAAATTACATCTTAACATTCATAATCATAAAGCACAGTCTATTTTCATCTTTGTTGTTTTTTAAGCAGAACTTGAAGAACCAACTCAGAAGATTGAATGGCTAAAGTCAAATACCCTTGGAGATGACTCGGACAAGGTGTCAAGGTATATGGAGGAGACAGCACTCTACCGTCAGCAATGGATAAAGGCTGAAGGACAAGATCGCAGTGTAAATAGCATACTTCAGGAATTTCCACACATACTTGACCCAGGAATGGTGAGTACAACATGATGAATCATTAGCTTTCAATCAAAGCTTGATTCATATGTACTTGTGCAAAGGTTCTTCTTGTGCTTTGGGATTCTGTCTCACTTTGTAATAAGTAGAAATATAATAATATTTGTCATTATGTTTGTACACAGATTGAACAAGACTTCAAAGTATTGTATCCTGACATTGAAGGGAACCTGTACACCAAATGGCCAAATCTTGCAGAGAAGCTCATCAGCTACGTAAAGATAGTTATTCCATCTTGGGAGACCCAGCTCGTACCTGATCCAGAGGACCTTGCTGATCACGCTAACTTGGATAAGTTAACTGCAGGTACTAAGGTCTTGTGTTTTTAAGAAAGGATTGAGGCTAGGGGAAATTTTGCTGCTACTTTGCGATATGTTTGGGGCACGTATACCAAAGTCCAAAACTGTAACCAATCACACATATTGTTAACTTTGGAGTTGCTGCATTATCATAAATGTGTACTTTTACTTTTTTTGGAGGGGGGGGGGTGGGAAGGGTGGGTGGTATAACCTGAATGAAAGTTGCAAAATAAGGTCCTTGTCTAATTTTACACAAACTGCTAAAAAAATTCTACTAGCTGCAATTTTTTATACAAATTGTGAAATCTTCCTTGTTTCTTATAAAGCTAAGGTAACTAAGAGTGTAATGCTTATAAACAAAACAACCATTTTATATATGCTGCACTTGTGGTTAATGTTTTTTTCAGAACAAAGAAAAAATCTGGCAGTTTTCGCATTGCCACTTCTGTTCACTGGTCGGAGGAAGGTGAAAGGTGGAAAAATCTCCAGCAGTGAATCATCTTCAGCATTTGTAGACTTTCAGTGTGTAAGTTTTGTGTGGATTGTTTTTGTCTTTGTACCTAATTTTGTAACACAAAAAGTAAGGAACTCATATTTATGAAGCTCCCCAGCAATAAGTATATTTCCATTGTTAAGTTTTGTAAAGCAACAATGTAAATAGTCATTATTGTTGTCAGTATTCTTTGTGCATGGCTACAAATTTAAAATCATGAACTGAGCATGGCAACTATTTTGTACTATGCAGAGGAGCTACATATATTGAGCATACATTTAGGAAGACTGACAAGAAGACGCTCTTTGTTTCGGTCACACATACACACAGCTAATAATGATATTATTTATTTCCTTCAGGAGAGTACCGGCTTGGATCACTACCTATCTGATATTGATCAAGCATCCAAGTCACAGCCATACATTCTCATCTTGGGAGGCACCTTACTCAATCCACAGCAGCTGTTTGTCATTGTCGAACGCAAGGCCCTCCCACAGTCATCTCTACTGAAGGCATTAGATGTGTGTTTTAAGACCTACTTCATATTGGACCTCGAGTATCAAGATAAGTGTGTAGGGGTATGGGAATTCATGGCGGCAGTTGTCTTTGAGGTACATAAGGGCAAACTCAAATGCAACAAAATAAGGGATTTCCGTGCATTCTGCTCTTCCCAGTAGTGTTGTGATTGCCTTTGTTATCGGATCCATTGCCCAGCAACCCAGGAGAACACTGTGTAAATATGTTGTGTTAATAACTTGTTTTTAGTATGGTTCATATGTTGTATTGAAATATTGTTTAAAATTTCTGAAAGACAAACAAACTAAGAGGAACAAATGAAAGTGAAAAACTTTATGAGGACATGATTAAAGTGTTTCTTTCCAGTAACTGCAGCCCCCCCCCCCCCCCCCCCCACGAAAAAGTGGGGTCTTAGGGGAAAATGTTCACTGAAACTATTAAAGTGGGCTGGAGGTCAAAATTGGGATCTGTGTCAAAGTTTGTATTTTTTAATGATTTGGGATAAAAAGATTTATCTAACACAATTAGGGTGTCTCCTAGTAACTGCAATCCCCCCAAATGAGGATTTTCTGGGGTGCATAGGGGTGTGGTAGGGAATTCATGGCAGCATGCAGTTGTGTTTGAGATACACAAATGCAAACTCAAATGCAACAAAATAAGGGATTTCCGTGCATTCTGCTCTTGCCAGTAGTGTTGTGATTGCCTTTGTTACTGGATCCATTGCCCAGCAACCCAGGAGAACACTGTTTAAGACACTGTATATAATGTGTTCATAGCCGTTGTTATTATTATGGTTCATATGTTTTATTGTAATTGTGACTGAAACAATAAGGGTGGGCTAAAGGTCAATTTTGAACTTGTTCTCTGTGTCAAAACTCCAAAGGTTTTATTTTCTATGTTTTTTTTTTTATAAAAGCTAGATTCATATAAACCAATTATGGTGTCTCCTATAACTGGAACCCCCCCCCCAAATAAAAAGAGGGGTTTGTTTTGCAAGTTGTCTCTCAAACAATAAGCGTGGACTGAATGTCAACTTTAAAAATTGGGGCTCTGTGGCAACAGTTGTTATTTTTATCGGATTTTTAAATAAAAAGATTTAGGCCTTATATTTTATATTTTTATATACGAATGGAAACATCTCATGATTGTTTTATTATATAAAAAAAGTTGTGATTGCTGTTGTTTTATAAAGCTTTGAAGTTTTTGTATTATTTATTTCAAATTGTGTTTTAAACAGAAAATTTGACGTGATTTATAGTAAACACCTACTGTTATAATTGTATGATTTTATATGAAAAAGGAACAAGCCATTGCAGATCAGCAAAAATGCTGGTAGAAGTGATACTTTCAAAGGAACAAATGATATTGAAGCATAAGTTTCTTTAATGAAGTTAAATATTATGGTAGTGCATGTAAATTATGGACATTACAAAGACCCATTTATGGATGCCACAATTAAGTACTTTTAATATTGTAATCATTTATGAGGGTATGAAGATGATTGAATAAAACAAATCAATATCAATGTTAAATACGCTTCTGAACGTGTTTTTATGTGTGTGATATCATTTTACGTAACATTTATGTAGAATTTTAACACAGTAAATAAGTAAAAAAATATATAAGTACTGAAAACAAAGGTAATATTTTATCTTGGGCTAGGTAAGATTTTACTTCATAATTATGTTTAATTTACACAACTTTTGTTTACTTAATTATTCGGTAAATTTTATAACACAACAATGAAGTTATGATTTACAAAACTAACAAGTAAAATTTTACTTAACACGTGTTAGGTAAAATTTTACTTAATCGCTGGCGAGTACGTATGGTACATCTCAGATATGTAAGATTTTACCCAACCTGGGTAATTTTTTCTCTGTGTGTACCTCCACGTAGAAAACGAGGTATTTTATTTCATTTACTAATTTTCGGGCAAATTACAACTACTACAGAGTAAGAAAACATTAAGACAATTTTTTAAAGACAAGCCCGATGGTTGCCCAAAAGTGACATAAATAGGCACGGCAATTCGTTGTGTCAAATCCCACAGTCGACAATTTCTTAGTCAATAAATTAAAGTATATAAAGGTACTTTTTCGTTTTGTCTGTTGCAGAGATTTCGACAGAAAATTGAACGGATTTAAGTGAAGACGATTTAATTTGGTTTTTATGATGATTTGTACAGATAGAAAGGAATATAGAATGTATTAGAAGGGGAAATGTTGCCTTATAGTCGTTGTTAATTATAAGCCTAAGGGGTTTATCTAAATTGCCATTCACAAATCACGTACAGAATAGAGAGGCCATTATCAGGTCAGTAGATTTAACTAATAACTTAATCTCAAATCCCTCTTTCCTCAATATTGCCAGGGCAGGGGAAAAAAGGGCTGGCCCACCGCTACTTTTATTTTTTGGTTTATTCACGTGCGGTACCAAACAAACCCCTCGGGGTGTACCGTGCAAACTTGCTCAGGTTCGCCGGGCGCGTGGCGCGTGCGGCCGGGGGGAGTTGACCACGCGTGGCTCGGTGTGTAGCCCGGGCTATTATAACGTAGGCCTCCGGGGGTGCCTATAGTAGAAGTCCGAACAAACTCCGTGTCTATTTGTCCGTAATAAAGTGGCACACGCCCAGCCCTCAGTTTAGTAAATCTTTGGAAACAAGCGAGACATGCTTTGGATTTAAAGACAGCGACGAAAAAAAAAGAAATATGTAGAGTTGGAAAGGAAAAAGGAAAAAAAAAACATAATGTGCTTGGCGAATGGCCCCTTGATTTAATAAATAGACCCGTATTGAAAATGTGCGATTCACACGAATCCACTTGAATTGACATGTATTAATTAGACTCTCGTCTGTTTCCAAAGGGACAACTCATGTTTGCTCAGCATTCAGGGTTCAAGCCTAAAAGTGCGCCATTACCGACGCCAGAGCTATAGCATTATAATGTAGGACATCATGGTTTTGTATCATACTCGTCTAGCCGTACTGTCTTTTGCAAAGGCAGTGGGCGGCCTTCGTAAGCCTACTGCAGTTATTTTGTAGCGAGCCATCTTTTCTGTCATTCGGTGGTCAGCAAAGCATCTGAAATATCCTATTTTAGTATCACCATTAAATTAAGTTCGACATTGCAGAAAGGCAGACAAACAAATTGCATGTAGTTCACAGAAAGTTCTTCAGATAACGTAACAATTTCCACTGTCGCATGCAGACTGTACCAATTCGTTTGAATTTCAGTCAAACTTAGGTGAATTATTGGAGTTCATTAATTATCATTTTTAAGCAGAATCCGAGTCTCATTTTGAAGGTGTGTTTTGAGAAAATCGTGGGTCATTTTAGCAACTCAGTTAACAGGTTACATTAAGGTGTATCCAGAAGCTAAAGAAAGAGTTAGAGAGGGGTAGAATTTGTTGAAGGTATATTTGTACTATTTTCAATACAAGTAATCAACTGCTGCAAACTGCTCATCAGCCAAAATAATGACCTGAAATTTATTTTTAAAAATGCTTGGATAGGAGGACCTGAGGCCTTTCGACCCTAACAGGATCTCTGCCGTATTGAAGGCTAGCCTCAATGTCTGATGAGCAGTTTGCAGCAGTTTATTACTTGCACTGTATAATTTCAGGTCATGTTTCCCCTAGTAATTGGCCACGAGACTAACGAGTCCTGAAGACTCTCCATTCATTCTAAGATGCCACGAACTGTTTAAGCTCTCGAAACTTACAATACATTTATTGGAGTCGCCATGAAAAAAGTCTAAAACCGATTCATGTATTCTTTTCAATTATAATTGAAATGACGGCTGGTGAGGTACTGTATACGTGTGGCAAATGTTTGGTATAAAGTGGTGGGGTACTTAGCAAGATAATCAAAATACATCTACTGCTTTCTCAACTCATATTTAGAGTGAGTGTTCTGCTCGTTTGGTGAGGGCAGCGTCTTGGCTGTACTTGGACCAGAGTGGGCAGGGCAGCACAATATGGGGCTAAGACTGAACGTGGAATTGACGGGTGAAGTGTGATTTCACATTAGTACTATAAAATCATCTAAACACGCATTTGTCGAAAAGAGAACATCGAGTTCGTTTGTCGAAGACGGTCTTGGGAACCAGGGTCGATGATTTCTATTTCTACCTCCATGATTTCACGAAACCCTATAATTATACCATCACTCGTAACTCGAGTTACGACTCAGGATAAGCCATCGTAGGCCTATCATACTGCAATGCATCATAAGTCCTACGATTGTTGGTAAGTTACGATGAGTTTGGTGAAATCGAACCCAGGTTTCTCACACTCTTGATGTAGGCTATAAACCTGTAAACAGCACTGGCGGTTAAATCTACTCATAAGCCCTATTGTTAGTTATTTTTCTGTCCCTTTAGTCGTATTGCTGGATCTGATAATTGATGAAGGTTACACCAATGTCCTTCTCTCTTGTGTAAAATCGTGTGTCGAACCTAGACATCGGGATGTGCTAAGTCCATGTCATAGGACAGAAAACTGTGCAGAATCCATTAAGTAGGATCAATAACGAGAACTTGACCTTCCTATCACACAAACTAATACAGCCTTAACAGGCTTAAGAGGGATTCTACGTGCGCCAGGCACCACGCCAATCACAAGCTTGTGTGCGCATCTACAATGGTCTACGTCTCTCTGAAAGCGCCGTACCACAGGGACGTACGGTGTAATATGCGGAGGCAGTATAGAGCTACATTATTAATTCTCGATTCTATTCTCTTGCTGTTGTGTCTCCCCAACCTCACCGCGGGACTTAATAGGCCTGTGATGCGGCCATTGTTAGGGGTCATTTGGGCGAGAATTATGGATGTTTTTTTGGTGTGGTTTTATCAACGTGGAGGTTGGGGATGGGACGGGATGTATTTAATTATTGTGTACTTGGTGAAACCAGCGGACAGGCTAGGCATGTAGGCATCGTAGAGCAAGACCAAGACGCGGAGCCAAGACCGCTGCCGTCTGGGGGTAAACGGGCCAGGGGGTTAAACAAATTTGTCTCCAAATATTTTCTTGACCACTTGGTGTTACGTTTCCCCCTGGGCAAGGGGTCTTTCCAACTGGACATTGGAAACGCGTGACCAGCATGCGACCACACCATTAATGCTGGATTGTACTTTACACACACGGCCCAAGAATTAAAGCCACATATAAACAATTTTCAGTCTCTTGACGGGCGACCAGGATTTTCATTGGAGAACCTTTGATTGAAAAGAAACAAAAACTGAAATGAAAATAAAGAAAACCGCAGGCAAATCTCCAAGGAAATTAACGAAGGGAAATTCATTTATTAGAGCAAAATGGCTCCAGAATGTCTAGAAATAATAACTTTTCATTCCGTCTCAATTAGATGTTATTCATAGACTACTGCAAACTCGTTTCGGACAATGGAGGAATATTCTGCTAGAAGCTGAACGCCATGCACGTTTTCAGGAGTCATCGTTCCGAGCATACAAAGTTTCCAATAGATGACCCAAGAGGCAATAGCTCAACTTTGCCTCTTTTATTGTCCAGCCTAGTTTATGCATTATTCATCTTTAGAAACTTTCAAATGGGTGCTGTGGCCTAGTGGTCTGGCTTGCGTCCTTGGGAGAGACACTTTGTCTGTGACACATTGCTCCTTTTCACCCAGGTGTAAATAGGTACCTGTGAGGGTAGAGATGGCTTGAACTGACAAGAAGAGAGTATTTTTTGATGATTTTTTTTTTCTTTAAAAGAAAAGGCTCCCCTATCTGACGTCACAAAATCACACAGATTTGTCTGCTGCCCCCATTGACGAAATTCAAAGAATCTGAGTTTTAAGGAGCTTGCTGAAGAAGCATGTTGAGAGAAAAATCATCAACAAGATTCTCTTTCTGTGTTCAGTACGAGATAAACATTGTTTTCCTTATGTCAAGTAATTTAAGGATTATAGTTAGTTCTAACAAATAAAGCGAGGTTTGTTGAGTGTTGAAGATCATCTTTAATTGAACCATTTCATGATGTTATGTTCTTTTTCAGGAGAAGTTTGATTTGTTATCCATGCGGTCACTGAACTGGTCAAAATTCACCAAGTTCAATATTCTTGCCTTGGAACCAGACCGACAGATTGAGAGTGCGCATAACATAATGCCGGGAGGTCAGGTGTTCGAATCCCACCACGCGATTCACCAAGAGATTTCAATTTGTATTTTTTCCCACGGTGTCTCTAATTAACAAGCACTGATCCCACATTAATCATTCATAAACAATGAAGGACGAACCCATCGTTAAATATTCATCATCACAGCGAAAAACAATAGCAATGAGAGACAATGGATGCAGGGGTCGATTCCGGTCGTATAACTCCTGGGGCCCATTTCATAGAGCTGCTTAGCACAAAAATTTGCTAAGCATAACATTTCTGTCTTAATAAAAACAGGGCTAACAACCAAAAAAAATTATATGTGTTGTGTATCACTTACGATAGTTATTTCCGTGTTGTTCGCTGATTTTTAACGGTGGTTTGTTTTATAGGGCAAGCCATTTTTGTGCTAAGCAATTTTTTGTACTTAGCAGCTCTATGAAATTGGCCCGGTTAAGAAGGACAACCATCGTACCCCACGTAGTGCTGCATTGCATCAGAAGTCCTACGATTGATAGTAAGTTACGATGAGTTTGGTGAAATCGACCATAGAGTGGTATTTTCAATGATCAGTCCGTCAATTTTAAACAAGAAAAGGGAAAACCTGTTACTTTTTCCTCTCAATTCCTTCAACAAAAACCACTTTGAGAATTTCAAAGAGCTTGTAGAGGTCACTTGTACAATGTAAGACGTGAATTAATGCATTGGCACTCCAGACGGACTCACAGATCCGTGGGCGTTCAACAAGTGCATCTCTTGGTTTTTTTTTTCTTTTGGCCGCGGGAAATTAGCGAGCTACAAACAATACGGAATCGTCTGTTTGTCAAGAGTGGTACTGTCAGCCCGCACACATGGCTACGTGACGAGGCGTGCGCCGCGGTGTTGCATCCAGAGAAACTTGGCTTTCACGTATAGCTCTTATTCATAAGACTTCTAGGCGCGTTTGTGCCGTCCTCGGCCATTGTGATTCGTGAATTGTTGCTAGGGATAGAACATGTGACCACACGTGGCCCCGGACAATAGATTGATGAAGGATGTGATGGGCTGCGCATGTAGGGTGACTGCATGATATTAATATGAAAGAAAGAACAAAATAGTGAAGTACAAGGTTTTAACTTAATAGAAGAGGAAACGTATAGTATATACACGAATGCATCTCACACACGGAACAGGGTTGAGCGAATATTAACGGCGATCCATTTTTTTTTAGAAGAAGAATGGGCGATGAGTTGTTCTCTGGGCTGGGCTATATTATAACTCATTGATTTTTTTTTTTTTTTTGCTTCGTCTCGTGTTTGGAGATTCCCATGGGAATGTGTAGACGGATGCTAGCAGGCTGAGCGATACCCGTGAGAACATGGAGTATAAGGGCTCATCAAGGTGAACTATGATGCCGCGAGGCCGAGGGTATAGGGGTGGAATAGCGGGCTAGGCTAGGCCGGTGTCCCTGGACTCAGCACCGGGCCAAATAGCGAGCTGGGAACACGCTCAATTAAAAACCTACTACCTGTACTGGGTTATCTGCAGCTTATGCTAAAGCAATTCTATTTTCAATACAAGTAAATAAACTGCTGTAAACTGCTTATAAGCCAAAATAATGACCTGAAATATATCAAATGCTTGGAGTTAGGAGGGCCTGGGGCGTTTCGATCCTGCCTCGGGCCCACTCTAAGTCTTCCCCACCCTTTTGAAGTCTGGTACCTTTGATCATGCCTATCTGACCCCCTTTTTGTCTGATCTATCTTACCTACCCCCGCCCTCCACCCCCCCCCCCCTGTCCCGATCCTCTCATCCATTCATGTGTTTCTTTTACTTACATGCTCTTGGCCATTCTAACTCCAAGCATTTGATATATTTCAGGTCATTTTGGCTGATGAGCAGTTTGCAGTTTGCAGCTCAAGCCCCCCCCCCCCCCCCCATAGAACCGCGCCTTCTGGTAGGATGGAAACGTCAGGCCCTCCTAATTCCAACTATTTTGTTTGTTTAAATTTGGTTTACTTCCATGATGAAGAATCACAGCAAATGAACGATTGTAAATGATTTCGAACTTTTTGTCGGCCTATCTATCATCATATCATTAACAACCTGACTCAAACTTGTAGGAGTAAAACAACGTCGCATGCATCTTACATATTATAGCATGAAAGATGCTGTATCAAACATTATTAATGATATTTCAATAAATTTATGTGGAAGAAAATAATGTTTGAGCAAAGAAAATTGAGAGGAATAAGCTTAACACCTCCTGAACAAAACGCGAGTAAACATTGTACTGCTAGACCTATCCAGGCCAGCAAGGAGGGCAAACTATCTTTGTTTGCATGTCCAGAAACAAGTTCACGAGTACTTCGTCAGGACGGGTAGCGACCGCATCACAACTCGTGTTATTTTCACGATTTCGTAAGTTTCATTTCAATTAGTAATTTCGTTCCTTTAAAAGCAGGAGATTACATTTTGATTTCCGTATATAGGAGGTCCTGGGTCAATTTCACAAAGCCCTACGATCGATCGTAACTCGAGTTACGAAGGATAACCCATCGTAGCCGGCCGAGTAGGCCTATCCCATGTAGGGCTGCAATGCATCAAAAGTCCTACTATTTATAGTAATTTTTCACCAAACTCTGATCGTAACTTACTTATTACTGGTGTGATCAATTTCACGACGCCCTACGATAGATCGTAACTCGAATTTAGGAAGGAAAACCCATCGTATCCTATACGTAAGGCTGCAATGCATTAAAAGTCGTACGATTGATTTTTTGTGTGCTTACGGAATCCCTAAGCAAGACATTCGGCGCTTAATCGGTTAGCAAAGAATCTCTAGGATTTGTTTCTGATGCTAACTTTTGCAAAAGTGCATTTTACAGGAAGTCCTTGCTTAGCGTATAAAGCGAGAAAGAAAACTCTCCAAATTAATCCTGTGAAATACGCTAACCGTAAGCAAAAAAAGTCTGCTATCGTAAGCGAAGAGTTTCCATGAAATTGGGCCTTGCTTATCACCACTACACCTGTTGTATATCAAAGATGGTTAGAACGACAACTGCGTGAACACAAAGTTACAAATAAAACTGGTTTAATTTCTGTGTACTGAAAATATTTATCTCTATACTTACAACAGTACTAAGCTACATGGTATATTAAATGGGTTCCATAACAGTAATACCTAATACTGCCTAACAAGTATCACACTTTTAAAATGAAAGACATGATTGTCCGAAATCAACATTTGTACAAAATATTATACTGTCTAAAATATACACATAAAGATTCCACTATTTCTAAAACTGCTTAAAAACCTGTTTGTTTATAGTGCGGGTTTCTGTAATCTGATTAATCTGAAATTTACAAAATGCTTTAACAAAACGTAGTGTATTTTAGTACATGGTATAGGCTAAACTTATACATTACAGACTGTCATCTAAATGAATACTAGTCACTAAGTTGTTGCTTCTGAATATCGTTGTATGGATACATCCATTTCAAATTTCACAAATCATGCTAAAAAGGACGGAACTGGATACAATTTGTTCATATTCTTTGTTTCTTTATAAAAATAAATTTGCTGCCAAATTAAGCGATACAATTGGACGGATAACATGATTAATTGTTTAATTGTTCGTTTAGTCATTCTTTGTTCCTCATAAATCTCATCAATGACCTATTTAGAATAGGAAAATAAATTATGTCGTATAAAAATAATTATTTCAAACATGGACGGAAGAATACATTCAACGTGTTCACACGATGAGCAGGCTGAACCCAAGTGCGTACCACGTCTAACAATGGAGGATATTATTGATCTGATCCCGTTTCAAGGATCACGTGTGAACATAAAATGTGGCAATATCTGGGTCAAACATCATGCAGGAAGTGATGGACGGACAATGGACGGATACATGAATGGACTGTCTGGATCTTATTACATAAAGCCGCAGAGGCAATCATACGCCGCGTACCAGTGACAAGTAACATAGATTACATGTGTACTTAGTTGGTAACCTACGTTGTGCTGTATCATCATCAACCAAAATGTTGGGAGATATTCACATCACTGAAATGAGCTTGAAAAGAGCTCCCCAACGGTATCCAACACTTGGGGTGCTATCTTCCTCTGTCTGTTGAAACCTGAGACAATCCATGTGATTTGAATGGGATAAGTCATAACAGAATGCTGCATTTGAATACATTTTGTATGAGCAGGCCTCACTAAAGCACCTGCTCACATCTATAATTATTTCCTTGACTCAGCATGGATCAGTATCCCTTCATTATTTTGCTGGTAAGCAGCAGAATGTTAAGTATTTCCATTATATCTACATCTCCAATTAACCTGAGAATTTAACCATAAATCATTGTTTTATATACGATACACCATTAATTGTTCATCAGACAAAATATACATGGAAAAGAATCTTCAACAAAAAGTAGGCACACAAAAATCAAATAGAGAAAAATAAATCTTATAAATTCTCAATTGTTCAATATAATTACATAATTAAAAATCATCAATCAATTTAAAAAAGAAGCAACACTTTTCAATCTGGAATGTACAATTAAAACGATAAAAAAATACTTCCAATAAATTTGACATCTTGCATAATGTAGCACAATCACATCTACAACACTTCTCATATTTTACCTGCGTAAAAATCTAAACAAAATAAAACATTAAAATAGTAACTTAGACAAATCAACAGCACTTCAAAGTATTAACCAACATTTCTTTTAATTTCACACGGAAAACGAGAAATATACAACTGAAATTCCATAAAAACTATAACATCTATTAAAGACACTTTAATACAGGTGCATTTTATTTCAATTAAATCTAGACTTGTAACACACAAACAACTTGAATTACAAGAAATATACACTTCTACAGAACACCATTTTTTTAATTTATCGTTTGATCATTAATATGCAATGATAGAAAGTTCAATTGAGATCAATGATCAACTGGATTAGTATACTATTGATATGATATCATGAACATGACATCTTTACAAAAGGTTGTTTTACTGATGTTAAAGGTCATGACAGAGGTCATTTTCATGACAAAGGTCATGTCATGTTGAAGGTCATTTTCATGACAGAGGTCATTTTGATGACAGAGGTCATTATGATGACAGAGGTCATTTTGATGACAGAGGTCATTTTGATGACAGAGGTCATTTTTGATGACAGATGTCATATTCATGACAGAGGTCATTTTCATGTCAAAGGTCATATCGATCTACTTTGCAGCTGCTCTTTCCTTGACCTTCTTGGCCACTTGTTCCTCCACCTGCGCAATCTTCTTGAGTAGATTATCGGTCTTCAACTGCAGCGTGTTGAGCTGCGACTTCAAGATTGCCACGCTCTCACCGCCCGTCTGATTCTCCTCGGGTTTGGTCAAGCCTTCCTGGATAGTCTGTTTCTCAGCGAGGGCCTGACCCAGCTGGGAGTTCAGGTTATCGAGCTGGCCTTGTAGATCGTTAATCTGAGCAGAGAGGAAGTCCCGTTGACTCTTGAGGATGGGAAGAGGGGGCGTTGGTTTAGAAGCTCTGTGAATGAAAGAAGATTTGAGAAACATTCATAAATCAGAATGAATATGCCAGATATGCAATTTTGAGATCAATTTATAGGTACTATCATACTTTGGTAGCATACTGAATCAGAAATCTTCGCAGATTTACAGGGTATAACGATGGTGATGGTAGAAACATACCATTAAAATTGTTCTGCCTGAAATGCTGTATTTATCCAGAAAAGAGTAAAATCAATTACCAAAAACAATTTTGTTCTTTCAAAGATAAAAAAATAACGGTGTTTTTTTTAATACTGAGGGTGTTTTTCACTGTTTTCTCAAAAAGTGGGCAATGTATGGGACTGAAATTTTCACAGATGACTGTTGCTGTATCTTCCTTGATTTTTTGCCCATGAACCTGCATTTCTTTGATCCAAAAATCCAAAGTATGATATTACCTTTAAGCCTATCCTGCAAGTAAGCACTAAAACTAAATCTTCAAGGATGAAATAAACTTACTCTTGAGCCTCATCGGCCGGTGGTATTCCACGCAGTTCCTTCAACCTGGAGGCAACGAAATCCTGAACCGATGTAGCGCCCCCACGAGTCTGAAGAAACTCTCGCAGACGAGAGTTATCATGTTTGTCCTGTGCATTCTCCAGTCTCTCCTTAATGGCCTACAAACAAACAAACAAATATTGTCAGATCTTTCAAATTATTCAGGATTATAAAATCTTTGAAAAGTGAACAAAGAAAAATTATTTTCTTGTCCATTTTTCCCAACCAATCAATACAGCTGGCACGTGAAGACCTAGGGAAATATGTGTGCAACTTTCTTTGTCGCGTGACAAAATCACTTTCAATTTGATTTCAAAAAGTGACACGACGAGTAGCACTACTTTGTCTTGTGAATGTAAACACGCTCATTGATTTGTGCGCAATAGGGCTCCCCGCTCGAGCTATTTAAAGAATAGGCCCTTTATATCGACAGCTATAGTTACCTGGATGTTCGGACAAATTTCACAACGTTTACGTGTAGGTTTATTAGGCAACGTGCGACTTGTTTGTCCGAACATCTGAATGTGACGTCAGGAGCACGGAACCCTATTTTTAAAAAAATGCAAGACATTGTCACGAGAGAACATTGATTTGTACCTCGTCATTGAAGTCTTGTTGGACTGGTGCTTTGACTTTGATGTTCAATAATTCACCAACAACTCCACCCTTGTCACTGTCTGTCTTACTGTACTTGAAGGCATGCTCTAGAGCACTCTTGCCACTAGAGGGCGCCCCACCAATCAATGCCTGGGATATGGGTGAGTAGCGTGAGCGTGCAAAGAACATGTCCTGACAGATGACTTTCATAGCCTGTGGAAATAGAATCAAAGCATTGAAAATTGATCAAACTTCTATCATATCATTTGTTTCAAATCTTATCCAATCCTATAAACTGTGGGCGTTTTTCACTGTTTTCTCAAAAAAATTAAGTGGGCACCGTATGGGACTGAAATTTTCACGGATGACTGTTACTGTATCTTCTTTGATATTCTTGCCCATGAATCTGTACTTCTTTGACAAAAACCAAAGTATGATATAACCTTTAATTACTATGGCACATTCTACCTTTTCTAAGCAAAAGCTCTCCCTGCTAAGCACATTTTCAAGCATAACACCTGTTGGAATTAACCCACGGATCACTAATTAATTGATTGAAATAATCAGGTGTATTAAATGAGAAGGCCTACCTTGTAGAACTCTCTCAAGAAGACCGGGTTGGAGTCGCTCTTCAAATCCCCAACTTTAATATGAGCCAAGCAATGCATGATCAGCATGATAAACTCCCCAACAGACTCCAGGCGCTCCTGTCTGATGAACAGGATATTCATGGCGTGCTGGTAGAAGAACGACCGACGGTACATGTTGTGATCGTAGTCGTTCTGTGGCAGGCTGGATGCCAGCAAGAGGGTCACGCTAGGAGTCTGGATTGTCTTCTGAAGGAGTTGGATGACGAAGACGCCGAACCGATAGATGACAAACTGATTCGGGGTGATGGTGTTGATGTCTAGAGGGACGATGTCGTGAGCCAGAAGCCACTGGGCATCTTTGATGTCAATGAAGGCATCGGAGACAGCTCCTGAAGATCAAGACAAAGAAACATGGTCTTTAATTTGAAGTTTAAACAAAGACAGAAAACAGATTTGATCCCCAGGAGAGATCAAACAGGCTTGCAACTTGGGCTTCACAAAAAAACAAGGAAATTCCAATCTTGACCATATTTTGTACAGTTTTTTTTCTTTTCAATGGCATAAGAACAAAGTGAAAAAAGAGGAAATCAGCTGATCCGAGGAAAGGTTGCATGCCTGATTGTGTTTTCTCATGACTCAGATGTCCGATTGAGCTCAAATTTTCACAGGTTTATCATTTCATAACATGCTTGATCAGACAAAGTGTAAGTTTTATTCTGTGACCTTAACCAATTGTGTATTATACCTTTAATACTACAAAATGTCATTGGTATGGAAGCATATTCAGAAATTCAGTATGTGCATTTACGAAACGCTCCGTCTCAGGTTCCGGCTCCGACTCCATTTTGTGATTCCATTCTGAAAAACAAACCAGGTTTCAAAATAGAGACTTTTGGCTGTGGTTTAGAAGTAGATTCTCTAGTTTGAAAAGGAAGACAGAGCTTCAGCTTCAATAAAAACCACAACCTATATTTTTCAGCATATGGATGTCAGAGCTGGAGGCTGAGCCTAAGCCTCTGTTTCCTAAACGCCCTATGACTCAGATAATATGCTAATTTGATTTGACTGACCTTTGACCCCAGGTTTCTTGAGAGCATCGGTGCTATTGACAATCTCCTCAATATCTTGCAGGTCTTTATAGAGCGGCGATGCCAGTAAAGCATTGAAGATAGACTCGTCCATGCCTGGAGGTAGCTTGGATTTATCGATGGCTTCTTGCTCACGTTGAGCCCAGTCACTTGGTGCATCGGGTGCAGTGGTTGAATTGATGGTTTGATTCAGGTCGGATGCACCTGTTTGGAAGAAGCCATGATTAGTTTGGATGCATACAACAAAATAAAAAATGTCTCACTATGCATGATGGAAGTAGAGAGATGTTTGGTGAAATATCCTTTTTAGTCAGGTGCCTTAAGGTCATATTGAGAGTTTAATGATACTCGGCGGATAAAAGCACCATGTTTGGGCTCTTTAGGGCCACCTAATTAATGTTTGTCTAGGAGCCCTCCGAAATGCTTTAGTAAAACCCCAAATTTCAAAATGGCCGGCATTTACGGCAAAATATTGCTTTTCTCAAGTCCTGAGAATCAAGAGAAGTTCAGTATGGTGGCAAAATGATTGCTTTTCAAGTCAATGAATAAAATGAGTACTATTAAAGATGTAAGACTCAATGACGTAAAGTAAAGTAAAGTCAATGCTTTGGCCATGGTCTTGACCTTGGCCAGGGTAAAACCTTTGGCCTTGGAGGTCAAATTTATGGCCTTAGAGATCAAAGCTTCAGACTTCCAGGTCAGAGCATTGGCCTTAAAGGTCAAAGCCTTGATATGAAAGTTAATCTGTCAATTTGGAGACTAATGCTTTGGCCTTAAACTTTAAAGCTTTGGCCTTGGAGGTCAGACCTCTGGCCAAGGAGGTCAGACCTTTGACATCATAGGTCTGACCTTCAGCCTCAGAGGTCTATGTCTTGCTCTTGGTGGTCAAAGCCTAGCTCAAAGACCGACCGATGTACACACCTTGTCTGTGGATGTTATTCAGATGATCCTGAGTCCTCCTTTCATCAACCTCAGCTTGACTGTTCACGTCATTCTTGATCTTCTCCAGTTCCTGTTGCTCCTTCTTCTTACGTCTTGCCTCCAGACGAGCTCGTGTCTTCTCCTTGTTCTTCTCTTGTTCCAGACGCTGTGAATCCTCAAAGCGCTTCATGTTGTCCTCATGCTCCGACAACAGTTTCTATGGAAACCAAAGATATAAACGTATGATTGGCTGATAGACAGCTTGCTAAATGTTATAAGGAAAGGTAAAATTATCGATGATTTGTGATTGAGAGGAGATATTTGTGCCCTGTGATTGGATTTCTGGTCAATTTGTCTTTCTTGCCTCATGCCTTAGATGTCATCCTATCTAAACCCTCACCTCTCGATAGTTTGTTAGTCAGTTGTCAATTTTTCTGTCTGTATTAATAATACCGTCTTTTACCTTCTATGCCAGTTTGTTTCTTTCAAGCTATTTAAGGAGATGCTTTAAAGAGGGCCTCTAATTATGAAGAAAATTAGTTAAAACTCACTGCCTCGATTACTACGAAACTCATTTTGAAAAGTGTCTGCAAATGAGCTTTTGTACCATACAAAAAACGTGTGCCTCACTTAAGGCTCATCAACTGGGGCAAATTTCACTAACATTTTGCGATCATCGTTAAAGCCCAAATCCATCGCTAAAGGAAAATTTGCTATGCAAAGTAGCGATCAATTATCCGTTTATTAGCGATGAATTTGGGCTTTAGCGATGATCGAAAAATGGTAGTAAATCGGGCCCAGGTCTGTCTTTGGCCTGTCTAGAAGTCACTTAAATCAGCATGTCTGTCTTAACAATATCCTCAACTTATCTGCTCGTTTGTTGCTCTTGACCTATTTGTCTCCTTTCCCTATCATCGGGCTTGTCATTTATCAGTAAGTTGATCAGGTCAGGCTGTTTGTTTGTGTCTTTATGTTTTGCTCACCTCTTGTGCCTCCTTGTTGCCCTCAAGTTGTTTCAATTCCTGCTCTAGTCGTCTCTCTTTCTCCTGTTTCTGCTCTTGCAGCGTCTTCGTCCGTTGTTCGTCTCTTTCCTTCTGTCTCTGTTCATCGCGGATCCTCTCCATCTCCAAATCTGCTTCCAAGGCTCTGTAAGATTCACCAACAAAATCAAACATCGATAGAAAATTAATGGCGGCATGACAAAAATAAATGTCAAATACATGATTGGTAAAGGTCACAGAACAGCACTCAGCACTGATCAAACATTTACATCAATTTCGTCAATGGAGACAGTAGACAAATCTGTGTAGTTTCGTAAAGTCAGATATGGGACCCTTTTCTTTAGGAACAGATATTCAGATAATCTGAATTATGGGGAGCTTGCGCGTTGAGCATGTTGAGAGAAAAATCATCAAAAAAGACTCTCTTTCTGTGTTCAGTGTGAGATAAATACTTTTTTTCTCATGTCAAGTAATTTAAGGATTATATAGTTCTAACAGATAAAGCGAGGTTTGTTGAGTGTTGAACTGTTGAACATCCTCTTTAAGCTGATGACTTACGCCATTTCCTTCTCCATCTTCCTGCGTCTCTCCTCGTCACGTTTCTTCTTCTCTGCTTTGACTCGTTCGATTTCCGACGTCATCTGGCTCATTTTGCTCTCCCGGAATTTCTGTGCATCACTGGCAGCCTTCTCAGCTGCTTGCGTGTACTGATGGACTAGGGCCTGCGGGAAAGAATACAAATCGTGCCGTTGAACTCTTCTTAAGAAGCAAGGGGTGTTATTCTGTCTAAACGGTCAACCATTTTTAATAACTAAGTGGCTGGGACTAGATAACTGCTATAACAGTCTTTGCTACATGCAGACAAGTGAAGCTGAAAATGCAACCCCGCTATACCGAACATTCGGCTATACTGAACATCATCCTTGGCTCCAAAATTTGTATGGACAAGCTCAGTGAATGAAGGACTCAAGCACCCTGAGGAGGAAAACACCAAAGAAAGGAAGATACACCGGAGCCCAGCAGCACCTTCCTGGCTTCCTGATATTACAACAGAACTTGCTCATCAAACATAGGGGTTTACGAAACGGAAGCTTGGGTTCAGGCTTCAGCTCTGCCATCCATATGCTGAAAATATTGAATGTGGATTTTCATTAAAGCTGAAGCTCTGTTTTCGTTTTCAAATCAGAGAATTTACTTCCGAACCACAGACTCTATTTTGATTCCTCCTTACTGTATTTTAGAATGGATTCACAAAATGGAGCCAGAGCCTGAGCCGGAGAGTAAGCCTCTGTTTGTAAACACCCCTAGTAAGGATCAGCCAAGCCAGAAGCTCTCAGACAAAGACTCCAAGCACCTTATCAGGACATCCTCCACTACCTAGACAGTCTCTCCAGACATCAAGACCCATACAAATCAAACCCTAGGAGCTATTGAATACCTCTTCGGGAGATAGATCTCTCATTGCCTCAGCAAGTTCTTGGAGCTGTCTCTCCCTCATGGCTAATCTAGCATGAGCCTGCTTGACTTCAATTGATGGTAGACAATCCTTAGCAGCTTGCTCTACTCTCTCAGAGGTCACCTTGTCAAACTCTTCCTGTTGTTTCTGAAATAAAGAAATAATGACAAAACCAGATTATGACACCTGCAATGACAATGAAGAACTCACTATAGACCAATCCGACGGAACAACACAACATCCACCATTACTGCAGTGTCCCTGCCCACCTTTTGTTTAGCAACAAAAGAATTTACGTTCTACCGCACTCTATACTGCAGGGTGTACGTCCCCTGATACACTGCACAGCCAATTACACCATTCGTGTATTGAGGATCTCATGGTAAGATCAAAAGCATTCTCTATGTTTTTTAAAGAAAAATGGAGTCTGTTTTTCGCAATTTTCTAGTGACTCAGATGTCCGATTGAGCTAAAATTTTCACAGGTTTATTATTTCATGTACGTATTCGATCAGACGAAGTATGAGTGCTCTTCTGTGACCCTCACCAATCATGTATTATACCTTTAAGGAATAGGGCTCCGCGCTCGTCACATCACATTCAGAAGTTCGGACAAACAAGTCGCACGTGGTCCCATTAACTTAGACGTAAACGTTGTGATGTTTGTCCGAACATCCGGGTAACTAAAGCTGTCGATAACGAAGGGCATATTCTATAAATAGCTCGAGCGAAAAGCCCTATTGAGCCCACAAGAATGAATGCATTTTGATAGACCCAAGTATTGTCTCCTTCTTACCTTGTGTTGTTGCTGTAGTTTTTCCTTCTTCTCAGCGAGGTTAGCAGCTGAGATTGAGCTGGAGTTAGCGACAAGCTCCAGAAACTCCTTCTGCTGAGCTTCAATAAGAGAGTCTTTCTCCTTCTGACAGAGCTCGGCCATCTTGGATCGGGCATTGATGATCTCCGCCTCCTTCTCAAGATCCATTTGCTCCTCCTATAAAAAACAAAATATAGTCAGATTTTATAATAATAATAATAATTTGGGAGGCTAATCATTCTTACTGGGCTACCTGGGTTAGGGTTAGGGTTAGGGTTGAAATATGAAGGATGTATGCGTGATTGAGTTGCAGGCTTTCATGGGCGCCCTTGGCTGCTAGCCACTTCAACCCATTTATGATCATGGAGCACAACCTGAGATCAAAAGTGTTCAATTTTTTGTGGAGTTAGGAAGACTGAACAACCCGGAGAAAAACCCTCATAGCATAGGAGAGAACCAACGCACAACTCTACTCACAAAATGACCCAAGCTGGGATCGAATCTGTGCCACATTGGTGAGACGAGAGTGCCTAACACACTTGCCACCTATGCCCCCAAGAGAGGTAAAACAATCGACTTCAGTCTAATGGTATTACAAATAAAGTAAGTAAACCGAGTACTAAACAAAAGATAGGAATTCCAGTAAGATAGATAATAAGACTACAAACAAACAGACAGATGGACTGACACACCAACCTGTTGGACTTGTTCTTTCAGGTGACGTTGTCGTAAGACTTTGTAGATGATGTTTTCTGCTTTTCCATTATCCTCAGTTTCCAGTGATTGCACAAGGGCTGGTCGTTCTGCTCCCTTCAACTACAAAAACCAAGATGGGAAGTCTTATAATTACTGTCATTCAATTCCAAAAACACTTTTTAATCCGAGTAAATCACTAATCTAAATCTAATGACCACACCCAAACTGAGAGACCACACCAACATACTTTATGACCACATCTATTTCTAGCAATTCCAACTACTAACTATTGTGGAATACACAGCTTGTATCGGCTTCACTGTATGGATCTACATGAGTGATTTGTGACCACACCCACTTTGGGTAACCACACCTACTTTGGATAACCACACCTTGGCAAGAACCACACCCCTTTTAGCAAACTTTCAGCAACTTCATATATTTCTTGCGTACTCTCTGGTGTTTGGTGACCACACCCATTACTGATGACCACACCCACTATAAGTGACCACACCCATGACTCATGACTTCACCCACCTGTTTGTTGCTGAGTTCATCTCTTTCAGCTTTTTGCTCCAGTATTTCTTGCGTCATCTCTGCTTGGTTCTTCTGTTGAAGTCGTTCTTTGTGTTGACGTCGTTTCTCTGCGATTCTGTCTGCGAGGGCGGTCTTCTGTCTGCTCTTCTCAGAGTCCATGCTCTGGGCGAGCTTCTCCATCTAAAAAATGAATCCAATCAAACAGGATGGTATCTTGATTGCACTGGTAGCGGCTCAATACTAGCCAAATATGAGTTACTGATTTATAAAGACTTGAATTGTACATAGAACGTCTCTAAAGAGGTACAGACAACCATTTTTGTGAAGATTGTGTAATAGTTGACTAGTGTTTCCGCGATTCAGTTCTTACGTTCTTCTGATGTTCGTCTACCATCTCCTTGCCCTGTTCCTCAGACATCGTCTTTCTCTTCACCTGCATCTCCTTCTCAAACTCTTTCTCTTGACGAGACAACAGCGCCCTCTTCTGATCCTCCAGCTGCTCCTCCACTGATGCGGTTGCCACAGTGAGTTCTGCATCCAGGTCCTCATTGAGCTTGGTCTGTTTGGCTTGTTGGGCAATGTCCAGGTTGGCTTGGCGCTTTTCTTGCTGGGCCTGGGTAAGTAGCAAACAAATGCATCAACTTAATAGGATACCCAGCATGTTTAGCGGCAGGTGTATATACGGAAGTAAATAAATTATAGCATTCTTGGCAAAACTGACTTACGTTGTGTCATTCGCTGTGATAGTACACAACATACCTATGACTGACGCAAAGAAATGATCAATTCCATCTTGCCCAATCTTTTTTGATACATAATCTTTTCATGTATACATGTAACAACCTGTTAACAACCTGTTAACAACCTACTAAAAACCTGTTAACAACCTGTTAACAACTTGTTAACAACATGTTAATAACCCATTAACAACCTGTTAACATCCTGTTAACAAATCGTTAACAACCTGTTAACAACCTGTTGACAACCTGTCAACACCCGTTAACAACCTGTTAACAACCTGTTGACAACCCATTAATAACCTGTTAACAACCTGTTAACACCCATTCACAACCAATTAATAACTAATTAACAGCCTGTTAACAACCTATTAACAACCTGTTAACAACCTGTCATCTTACCAGTAATCGTTCCCTCTCTTCCCTGGCCTCATCAGCCATGACGTTACTATTGATCGTATCAATGGCAACAGCGCCCTCATCTGTTCCCTTCAACACCTGGCAGTCAAACAAACAAAACATATAGTAAATATTAGATAGGTCATAAAGACAAGAAAACATGTCATCTGGTAATTGCTAGAGATCAAAGAATCCCACATTGGTCAATTGCGCAATAAAACAACAAAGAAAAGAAAATATTATATTCTCACTTAACATTTGAACAGTTTAATAGTTACTTATACTACAACAATGGGAGACTTTTGACAACCGGTCTTCAAGTCAACAGCGCACGTGCACGCAATTGTGAGCATGCACACGTTGTTTTGCGCCTGTGCTGTTGTGCGTGCGATGTTGACTTGAAGACCGGTTATCAAAAGTGTCCCATTGTAAATTGCATAGTGTTTGGACATTTAAGGGGAATAATACTATAAAAATGAATACTAAATTAAGAAAACCATGAATATTTGACTCAATCAGAGATATTAATTGTCTCAAATACACACTGATATCATGTTGTTATATTCTAAGAATCACACCTGTTTCTTGGTGATGTGGTCTAATTCCTTAGAGACAGCATCTTCAGCTAGCACGTTTTCCTTCAGTCTCTTCCTAGCAGCCAGCTTGGCCAAGAGATGTGCTTTCTGCTCATCACGGCTGGAGGATATCTTATTCTGAGCTTCATTTACATCCTTGAGATAACGCTCGATGATGGCGTTCTTCTCTGCTTCAGTTTTTTCCTCCTCTGTCGTCATAAGTTCCTGCCAAATCCAATTTTAAAATGGAAGTATTGATGATGGGGCTGCTTGCAATTTTCATTTATCGGCTAGGCTATGCAGACGTGTTTGATAGCAACAAGTTCTTTTCCTGAAGACAGACTGAACAATATGCTAACAATTTGCAGTGTTGGAGAACTCGTACTCGAGTACAACTCGAGTACATGCAAATACTCGGCCCGTACTCTATGAAAAGTACTCAAAAATAAAATGTACTTGGCCTGTACTCCATAAAAAGTACTCGAAAATAAATGTACTTGGCCCGTACTCGATTCCATGTACTTGGACTTTGGGTGTACTCGGCCATTTAGTGCAAATTTCATTTTTTTGGGGTTACAATTTCACAGTTGATTTCCGATAAATTACACAATGGGAGTATGAAGATCATATGGAGCTAAGTATTGAGTATAGAATCCAGCGTTACTGACACGCTAACAATCTTAATGATGGATACCTACCTTGATAGCTTTCTCATGTTCCTCTTTCTGCTGTTCGTTGGCCAGATTCTGAGCTACTTCCATGGCAACCTGAATGCTTCGTTGCTGATCCGCATCCATCTGAGACTCGGCCACTGAAAGGAAAGACGAGCAAGAAACTTCTAATCCTCTTCTAGCTCAAGAAAGATTTCAGGATTTGTATGGTGACAGACTGTGGGTTCGAATCCAGCCAGGGGCTAGTGGTGCTTGCGTCCTTGGGCAAGACGCTTTGTCACATGTTGCTTCTCTTCACCCAGGTGTAAATGGGTACCTGTAAGGGTAGATATAGCTTTGTGCTTGATTGGCCTTTGTGCGCTATACAGTAGCCGGGGGCTGTATATTTCCCTGGAAGTTGAGATTCTTTCAGGAATGTAAGTGGGGACTGATGACCAGGGATGATAATGGTAAGTACCATGATCTAGATGGAATGGCGATTGTAGGAATGCCGGATGAAATCATCTTAACACCCAGCCAGGAGGTTTGTCTGAGTATCTTACCTTGCACGTATTGCTTCTCCTCATCGGTACCGGGTTCGATTCCACCCGGGATGCTGTGTTTCTTGGAGTTACGGCGCTTGTTCAGACGATCTTTCATCTTGTTTTTCAGGTTTTTGTTGCCACGGTTCACATCCTGGGTAGTCTGAGTAGAAACATCAAAAAGGAAAAAAAACTCTTGAAATACATGACACCATAACTGACAAAGCTAAATTTTGCAATGTACTGATGAACTGATTCACTTCAGTGTATTCTAGATGCCAAATCCCCCATGTACTGTTCTCATTGCTGCGAGTATTGATAAAATGATCCCTGGGATATAGCAGTATGTGAGTGGTTTTATGGCTTCTGACTGCCAAACAAATAATTGACTATTAGGGACACCACCACCAACGTAGGGCTGGATGGCTAAGTTGGTAGAGCACCTATACAGTATTCAGGAGGTTGCCGGTTCAAATCCCGCTCCATTTTTCTTTGTTCACCTGCCAGTAATTATATAAAGACATATTTCCCATGAACTAAAATGCACGATTTAGCTGACATTTTCTGATAAAAAAATTGATATGTTGTCCTTTCCAATTACCTGAGTGATGGCATCCACAATGTCTGCAACTTTAGGCCCTCTATTGGCCAGATTGAGCAATCTCATCTTTTCCTCCATTTGGGCATCCAGGCCGTTCCTCTTCTTGTTCAAAAACTGTCGAGAAAAGAAATCAAATTTACGTAAAAATTTACAGAAAGTTCCAAACTTAAACATTCATCCATTACAAATTCCTATCCTTCTCAATTCTTCCAACTTTCACTATAAAACCTCCTAACAATCAAGACTTCCAAATTTCACGTATCAAATTCTCCCAAATTGAGAAGCCTTGAAATTCTCCCAACCTCAGCACTGATACACAAATTCTCCCTACCTCTTCATCTTCCTCTGCATATCCTTTCTGCAGTTCTGCCATCAGTTGTTGTTGCATCAGAGCCAGCAGTTGGATTTCTTTGTTGGCCTCTTCTTCATCCATGAGCATCAGATCAGGGACAACGTCTTCGCTTAGACCCTCCTGCTTGGCCTCTTCAATGTGCTTCCTGTAATAGAAATGAGCCATCAAGGAATAGGTTAGGAGAATTTCACATATTACACACAAGAACTGCGATCGATTATCGATTATCGATTATCAAGCAAGTCCATACATTGCATTTGCTATATCAAAGTTGACTGGGCTCAACATTGCTTATCTCCTGTGGGTTGATTTTTCTTTGTCTTGGTTTTCAGTTTTCCAAGGGTTAATTTCACCAAACTCATCGTACCTTGATATCAATCGTAGGACGTTTCATGCATTGCAGTCCTACGTGGGATAGGCCCCCTATGATGGGTTATCCTTCATACCTCAAGCTACAATCGATCCCAGGGCTTCGTGAAATCGATCCCAGATAAATTGTATCTCTAAGAAGTTATTGCAGTCTGGGTCTTGATTGCGTTGCTCTTGGCAATTTCACATCAAGGAACACTCAGGTTTGTTCATGCACAGAATCGTAGGTTTGGTGGAAACTTACTTGTGGAGACTCTTCTTAGCCTGTGCTCTACGTGCCGCTAGTTTCTTTTGCAGTGATGTCAGCTGAGCTTGCTTGTTGGATTCTATGCCTTCACATACCTTGGCAGCCTGCCAAAACAAACCCAAATAAGGAATGATACATGATTTGAGTAGAAGATTCCACAGCCATCATTTACTCACCGAGTCCACCAACTGATATGGTTACTCACCGAGTCCACCAACTGATATGGTTACTCACCGAGTCCACAAACTGATATGGATGGTTACTCACCGAGTCTAAAACTCATACAGATAGTTACTCACCGAGTCCACAAACTGCTTCATGAGTTTTTCCTTCTCTTCTTCTGAGTTTGCGTCTTTAAGTTTCTTCTTCAGATCTTCCTGCATCTCCTTCAACTTGGATTCTTTGTTAGCTTCAGAAGCCTAGACAATCAAAGATAAAGGAAAATACAATCAAATGATGTAAGATACTGTCAACGTAAGGCTTAACGTGGGAGGACAAGGATTAGTAAAAAAGAAAATGAAAGAAATACGAATCCTAGTTTATAGGACATAAAAGATAACAAATGACAGGTAAAGGTCATACAACAGCAGCACACTTTGAATACTTCACACTCGACAATCTTCTTAGTGACAAGAACAATGTAAATAACTTAATTCTGTCTCCCATTGGTTATCCATGTACTCTTTTCAATTTCAAGTACCTTTGCAAGTTATCGTCATGTACTAGTCACTCAAAATACAGGAAACATAGGGTGATGCTAAATGCCAATCCGTGTCAAATGCCACTCATGATTGGATAGATACGACACGAAGGACTATTCTAATTGGCTGATTCAAATCATAACAACGTTTCTGATTGGCTAATTACCTGGACAACAGCATTGATCTCCTTGATCTCGTTTTCCCGCAGACTGTTCTCAAGTTTGACGGCTTCGATGGTCTGTTTCTCTGATAATGACTTTGCCATTGCGTGCTTGTCGTCATCGGTCAGCGACACCAGGTTGCTACGGACAACCAGGTTGCTACGGATATCACGAGAGCTTTGCACTGAAAGATAAAAGAACAATTCAAAGCAATTAACAATGGTGAAATGCAAGCCTAATTTGCACATTATCTATCTCCCGACCAAAATCATTAATATTAATAATTCAAAATTAAATGGAGATTTTTTGGATGAAATCTAATAGCAAAAATTTCAATAAAACATAATAAACCTAGAAAATGATTTTACAGTTCGTTCCAGTAAACATATTCTGAACATTTTAGATTTGTAGAACCATCCGCCATTTTGTGTTGCTAGGTGAAATACATCCCATAATATGATGTAGTTGTTGATACTCACGTGACATTTCTGATCTTGCATGTACTCCTGGAGCAGAAGTTTGCACAGGAACTGCCAAGGAGACGCCTCCTGGCTGTTGAGGGACTTGTAACTTGTCTAATTGTATCTTATTCACGTTGTACTGATCGCCTTGTACGACGTTGTGAGTAGTGGATGAGGCAGCCATCTTGCTGTACTGAAATATGACGCACAAAGTAAAATCACTAATGAGGACAGGATATCATACAATGACTTTGATCTTAGATCAGTTCAAGACCAGAGGCCAATTTCATAGAGCTGCTTAAGCACCAAAAACATTGGTAAATAAAATCATCTTCAGATAAATTCAGATAAACATTTATTTTATACTTCTCAATGAAATGAAATATGGTACATCAGATCACATAGTTATTAATGGAAAAATAAATATTCTTTTGAATGTTATGCTCAGCAAACAATGGTCAGATACAAGTCAAAAGCAGTAAACATCACATAACAATTTAGTTGGCAACCCTGTTTGATCAAGGAAGAATTGTCATGCTTAAGCAATTTCTGTTCTGTAGATGTTCAACACTCAATCTTGATATCCTCTTATCCTAAAATTGACATATCCATTAAGTATTTGCAAACAATTGAGAACAATAGCTTTTGTAATAATGTTCAAATTTATGTTGGAATATTTCACTTGGGAAAGTTTGAACAAAAACCAGTCCCTTCAAGAATAAAACAAGGGAATAAGTGCATTAAAATCGACAAGCGCGGAGTGACGTCATTCCAACTCACCGACCTTGGAGCCGATGAAAACAAAGCATTAAGTTGTATGGTTTTTAAGACAATAAGCTGAGAGGATTGTGTAATTTTAGTATATTACATGCAGTGAGATATATAAAGAGACGATAAAGCTGTATATCAAAGTCGAAGAAACACCTGTTATAATTGACTACTGGCTGGAACAGGTGCATATGCTATGAACACAGCCAGAGATATAGGATATGACATTAGTACAGCTATACATACATGGATCTTGGTATCACCATCACTGTCTTCACCACCAGCCAGCCCCTGTAACAGCTCAGCAGATAATGTGAAGTGTGCTCCCTTCTCAAGCATACTGATGATCTGTCTCAATAGAGGGATGATGTCGCGGCTTGATTGTTCCGTCAGGTTACTGTCACCGTAAACACCTGTCATTGTAGCATCGTAATCACCGGCTAGGAAGGCTGTATTAGACAGCACGGCCTGTTGGACACAAACACAAGAACAGTTCAGGTTTGGATCACTGTCTTAGATAAATTGGCCTGTTTGTTGAAGAGAAAGTATGACCACTTGGACATTCAAGAAAACTGCTAAGCATATGGAATTAGTTGGAAAAACACTGATAACATTCAAATATTACAAACACCAGAAAGTCTAATGGAAGCCATTTTGGATTTTATATTTCGTTCTTTATTCAGAACATATTCCTGAAGACTAACCTTAGCTTCCAGGCTGAGTAGTTCACTCTTCTCTCTAGAATACTCCAGTGATGAATGGTCTTCATCTAGGTTCTCCATACGAGTCAAGAGTTGTTCTTTCAGCTCAGCCTGGAGACGAGCCTTGGCTTGACGATATCGGATCATGACGGCCGACTCCGCGTCAGGATTCAGGGCATCCTACGATTGATTAAAAAAATGAAGACAACAGTGAAATGTTGAACTTAATAATGGCACTTTGCAGGTAGTGACACTGTAAGGGGTCTAGACTAAAGTGGACTAGCATTCTCAAAACAAAAAACCTTTCTCCAACTTTGTTTCCTTCTTAGCCTTCAATTAAAATCCTGCTGGGATCAAAACGAGTCAGGCCCGCCTAAATCCAATCATTTTCAAAGCTAATGATTAAGCAGAGTTGCTGACTTGTGACTTGATTTGGACTTGCAAACAAAGACTTGTTGCCAACCCAATTCAGATGCTACTCGAGCAATATTAAGTTAACGACGGCAATTGGCAATATTTAACAACCATTTAAATTTCGAAAATTGCTTCTAGACTTTTCGATGATTTCGCAAGAACTGTCTAGTTTCTTTAATAAGCAGATTAAGGCAGCACATTGGGTCCTTTCATCTATATTCACTGCCAATTATTTGAATCAACCAGTTGGTAAGAGGAAGCCCATAGTGGACTGCCATACTCAAAATTAAAAATACAAACTAATTTCCAAAGGAATGAGTAAACAGGCAAATAACCTGGAGATTCTGTATCAGACTGCAAAAGGAAATGTACTTAAATTAAAAAAAATAGCGCCTCTTTAAAATTTTATAGCAATAGCGCCCTCTATAGAATTTGATAGCAAAAGCGCCCTCTGTTGTCAATGTCGATTCATTATTTAGTTAAATTCTGACCTGCAGCTCAGCCAGTCTCTCCTTGTACTTAGTCTCTTCTGTCTGTAGACGGTTGTAGATCTTACGCACTGTGTCAACAAACTTCTGATGCGAGGCGTGGTGGCGCTCTTCAAGCATCTTCTCCATGTCGTCGCCTGTCACCATGACGACAAGATGATGATGATTAATGAAAGCATAATGTAATATGGAGCTTATTCAGCACAAAAGAATGCTTAGCACAAAATGTCCTGCTCAGTAAAACAAACCACCATTAAAAATTTAATTTGATATTCATGGTCAGCAAACAGCCAAAGAACAATCACAAGTGATACAAAACACATGGCAATTTTGTTTTTAATCCTGTTTTTATCAAGACAGGAACTTCATGGTAAGAAAATTTTTGCGCTAAGCAGGGCCGTGAAATTGGCCCCTGATGCGTGTTAAGCCATTATTTGAATGCTATATTTCCTGCTTACCTTGGGTGAGAATATTCATGACATGCAGTGGCAGCACATTGTTCAGTTCTTCCGTAGTCTCAACCCGTCTCGTGACTTCACGTTTGTTGGAATCTTCCAGAGATTTAGCCGAATCGCTGAAAGAATCGAGCGCCTCCTCAACCTAATACAAAACAGACAAACAAACAAACAAGCAGACTAACTGACAGCACGATAAATAAGACTTGAAGCTATGCATGGTGGAGGTACTAAAAGAAGGTAGGTTTGCGGTGACACCATGTAATCTCTTCTGTGAGAGTGTGTGGTTCTGAGAAGAGCCAGTGGTATTATCTCGACGTTCCAAACAGTGAGCTCTGTTTGTCTTCAGGAGAGTGACTCTCTCGTATTCTGTTCGTCCTTAAAGGACGAACAGAATACGCTGTTCGGACAAACATATCACACTGTCCGGACGAACAGAGCACACTGTTCGGAACGTCGAGTTAATACCACTGGTTCTTCTCAGAACCAAACACTCTCACAGAAGAGATTACATGGTGTAAGCGCAAACCCAACCTCTTCTTTTAATAGATAGATATGTAGGCCCTACCGTACAGAGCAATTATGGAATAGACATACAAACAGAGACATCCCACCAAGTATAAAGACCTCTACCTTAGACACTTCAACATTCTCTATGTCTAGCAGCAGCTGACTGGACAGTTTGGACTCTTGGGAGGTAAGCTCCTCCTCTCGCTGCCGCTGGCGACGCCAGAAGCCACGCCTAGCGATGTTCTCATCCTCCAGCATGCCGACCTGTTTAAAACAAAAACGAAAAATGATTGTCGACACTTCAAACCTCATCATCTTCGCTTTATCAGACTGAAATCGTTTTCAAATCAAAAAGTCTTAACGATGCCGCTTAAGAATGAAAGAGAGAAGGAAGCAACTTACGGCACCAAGAGGTGGCTTCTTCTTCTTGTCAGCGGATACTGTTACTGGGACAACCGTCTCCGTCTCAGGATTGACTCTGACTCCGGTGATGGGGCTGAGGTCGCCCGTGACTGAGTCAACAGCTTGACGACCGATCATGATAGGAACAAGACCTGAGGTTGCAGTGACAGATACAAACGCAATGATGATAGAGTATTATTAAGCCATCTGCGAGTTAAATCTGAATAGTATCTGGTGAACAGGCTTCTTTCAGTGCACATAAATGCCCCAATTTGAATTTCCCAGACTAGAGGCTCTGTTGCTGTATCACATGATTTTTTAACCTAGTGTAATGCAAGAAGATTTATTATTATTTGTTATCCGGCCATCAAGTTTGCCTAAAGTATGAACTAGGTTTCACTAAGTTTAACATTCCCCTTAAGATGGCCAGAGTATACAGGATGAAATGTTGATTTTTTTATCTGGCTCTTTTCAGAGCCACACAACTTGAACAGAGTATCATTCACGTCTTATGATACGTCTGCTGTACCTATGGAAACCAACTCATGGGAAGCGCAGACGTGGTCGGCCTAAAACTACATGGAGAGATGTCATTCAGAGAGATCTCTCACTCCTAGACACTGGGTGGTCAGTTGAAGATGCAGAAGTGGCAGCTCAAGACCGGTCCATTTGGAAGTTTTTCTCAAGTCAGGCAGCAAGTGCAGATAATGCATGAAAAAAATGCATGAAGCTTTCCAGTTAATTAGTTAGTTATGATCATGGTGTTACCTCAAATCAATGGACTGTTCCGGCTCACGTGTGTTTTACATACCGCATGTGACCGAGTTTGACCGAGGCTTTTGTGGTCACCTGATTAAAAGGCGTCCACCAATTGGTCAATGCGCACAGTTTGATTGACAGGCTGGAAAGGTCCATTCTCTTAAGGTTTCACTAAAGATGAAGAGCTCCTAGACTTACCGTCCCCTTCTGGATCCTCCATGGTTCCTCCCAGAGGGATGAGGGATCCAGTCTTGGAGTTCCTCTCCACTCCTAGAATAGTGACCTCTTGACCTGAGCCTCCTGGATCACTCATCTGAGTCCCCACGAGGATCGGCAGAATCTGACCGGTCGATGTGTGTTCATACATTCCTGTAAATCGATTCAAAACGAGAAAGTTAAAGCACTCCACGTCAAGGAGGTAACTCTTCACTTTGAGTTGAAATTTCAAGTATTCATCACTAAAAGGAAGAAGGAAACAACTACAAACCTGGTGAGCCGCCGCTGACAGCCAAGATGGAAGCACGCTCAAGACGTCTCTGAATGTTATGGATAGCTCGGATGTTGTTGATACGGCAACGCACCCTAGACTTGACCAAGTCCTTCACCGCAGTCTCGAGTTGGCTCTGTTCATGGCGACAGTTCATTCCCTCCGGACCTACCGAGACAAAATAATACCAATCAATTTAATAATGACGCAGAGATAGGCCACAGCTGCGATACAGGTTGACATCTGCAAGAGAGACGTAGAGGCTCTGGGCATCAACATAAAAACCTGGGAGACTTCTGCCTCAAAACCAAGAAACCTAGAGACAGGTGGTCACCAAAAGCCTCTCTGACTGCGAAGGGACACTTGCCCAGCAGTTTGATGCCAAGAGACAAAGAAGGAAAGCATCAAGCCAGCCAGACAACCCCCATCCTATAGCCTTTATAGAGTGTCAGAGGGACTGCCACTCTCGCATTAGGCTGGTCCGAGAAACCTGGAGACAAATGTCACCACTTGCCCAGCAGTTGCCAAGAGACGAAGGAAAGTATCAATCCAGGCAGACAACCCCCACCCCACAGCCTGTGTCTCTATAGAGTGTCAGAGGGACTGCCACTCTCGCATCGGGCTGGTCAGCCACACCCGACGTTGTTCCCGAACCGGACCAACATCCCAGAATGCAGTAGCTGATATCACAAAACTTTTAACAACATAACTTACGCAACATTTTTTCTGCCTTTGGTTGCTCAAGTTATGCCCGTTTCACGAAACTTACGCAACATTTGTATGTTGCGTAAGTTACGCAACATTTCATGAAATCGGCAAAAGGACTATAGTCAATCGAGACTGAAGGACACCACGCACGTATAAGAACAGGTTTAGCTTGAAATGCTCGATTCAATTAATTCACAGAAAAAGCTTTCCCTAAAAATCCAAGATGCAAGATGGCCGATAAAATTCAAGGAAATTCCAAACAATTCTCATAAATCGACAGAGTACTCACCAACAGCTGCATCGAGATACGCCTTGACAACCTCAAGTATACGAATCTCGCTGGCCATCAGACTCCCGTCCAACAATGTCTGGTAACCACCACTAGAGGGCAGTGCTTCGTTGTCATGGAGACCAGCACTCTGGATCAACACCTGGAGATTGCTGAGAGGATCCACAAAGCGGTCTCCGGTAACCATGGTGACGTAGGCATTATGGGTACTGCCATTTGGAGGCTGTAGGGTACCGCCAACTGGAATAACATCTCCTGTTTCTGGATCTATAGCCACACTCAAGACGGGTACCGGCTGTTCACTGCTGGGATCAATCATCACAGCACCAATCTCGATGGGTACCGGGAGACCGGTAACAGGATCAGTGTGGGTACCAGCTACTGGGTATGCAACTCCAGACTGTGGGTGTATGGTTACCGCTACGATGGGGCATTTCAGACCGGTGTCCGGGTCTGACATCGGAGCGTTGAGTTTGAGTTCACCGGAACGCTCGGTGGTTGTGAGCTTGCTGTTGACTGGTAGACCAGTGTTGGGGTCGGTTGGGAATGGTATGTAGGGGATCAATGGTTCGTCCAAGCGGAGAGATTCACCTGGTGGTTACAAAAGACAGAAATGAGAGAATCAGTAATCAAATATGACATTGTTGAAAGGAAGTGGGCCTGTTATGAAATGTTAATACCAACTTCATCAATCATAGGCATGTAACTGAAACCAAAATGACTATACCAGGAGTTGAACCTTAAACCTCCCAAAGGAGTACCAGTGCTCTACCATCAAAGCTATCCAACCTCATAACAGAGACGTTCTCAGCGTGCCAGTCAGACGCTATATTAGTGCCATTAACTGCCATACCAGCACTCTACCATCTGAGCTATCCAGCCCCAATGATTGGGCTTCTAACACTCGCTTCTGCTATGTCTTATTAGGGGTAGAAAACATGCACATTATAGTCTACACAACACATTTTTTTTATGTAATTGGCGCTTAATAAAAAATCAAATATTTTGAAGATTTTGTTTTTTCTTTTGCATTTTATTTGGGGGGCTAGACAATTTTTTATTTTTTTTTTTTTTTTTTTGGGGGGGACTCAAGGCCCTCTACCACCTCCCTCCCCCCCCCTGCGCACCTGGAGCCCCCCCTAAGACAAAATCCTGGGTGCGCCGGGGATCCCTATAGTCAACTGTCTTTGCTCAAGATGTCAGGCCACGTTACCTATGATTAACTACAGAACTTATTGTGCATCAAGATAAGGCAGGTACTACGAAGGATCATATTTAGGAATACAAACATTTTCTAATGAATCAAATGAACAGATGAAGAACGAAATAAATAATTTGACTCTCCAAAACTTACCAACTGTGAAGTCCACTGTGTGTATGAGTCTGGATGTGACTGGATCATACCCTACATTGCCTTGGATTGGTAGAACATTACCAGTCTGTGGATGTACGAAGTAATCCGGAGGGATGTTCTTGACTGTTCCATTAGCCAATAGCATGCGAGCGTCACTGTTTGGTACGACCAATCCGCTGGTCGTATTCTGATGAACAATGTCTGTACGTTGAATACTGCCATCTGGACCTATACAAATGAAGTATCATAAAAATAATTAACACCAATTTTAATACAGCCTTTTAGAAACCTGGAGCAAAATTCATAGAGCTGCTTAATAAGCACAAAAATTGCGTAAGCATGAAAAATCTTCTTTGATCAAACAGGAGTGCCAACCAAATCATGTGATGTTTACTGCTTTTGATTTGTATTCGGCCGTTGTTTGTTGAGCGTAACATTCAAAAGTAGTTTGGGTCTGGCATACTGATTTTATTTACCAAGGTTTTTGGTGCTTTAAAGCAAATTTTGGTGCTGAAACAGCTCTATGAAAACTGGTCCCTGGTGGACAGAGACTGCTGTATGTCACATACATCAAGGGGATATTAGGGGGACAGCGATAGAAACCTGGATGGGAATGTCACAGCCAGACTCACTGCTAAAAGGGCTCGATAAAGACAATTTGTGGTCGACCGCCTTGCAGCCTATCAAATAACGATGATGCTGTTCATGGCAGCCCTACTCAAAAAGGAAGATGAGATCTCAAAACGATTCTTCCCTGACTGATGGTGATCATGATGTCTTACCGAATATGTCCTCTCTATGGAGTGGCAAGTTGGAATCAGGTGCAACTAATGAAGCACCAGTGCCTTGTCCTAAGACACCCCAAGCACCGATACGTTGAGCTTCAGCTGAAACCTCGCTGGACATACGACCAAGTAGAGCTCCAACACGACGTATCACACTGAGGGGAAAAACAGCAATTAATAAAATTGGTAATTAATATGGCTAAGGCTTAAATAACTCAAAGGGTCTCTACGAAACCAGGGGTCGATTTCACGAAGCCCTGCGATCAATCGTAAAGATAACCCATCGTAGAGGACCTATCCTACGTGGGGCTGCAATGCATCAAAAGTTATACGATTGATAGTAAGTTACAAAAAGTTTAGTGAAATCGACTGGTGAACTTTTTGGCAGGCAACTTACTGTTTCTGTGAAGTATTGTCAAACTCCTCTTCCAAACTCTTCTTTCCGCTTGTCTTACTCTCTGTGTACTCTTTCAGAATGCGAACGGCTTCCCGAAGAGCTGACAGATAGGACACCTTGGGATGAAAAGATCAGAAAATGCAATTCAGACAATGTAGAGAAGAATGTAATGTCAGGGATGAGTTTAAGAAATACAGACTCCACCTTTATACACAGAAAGCCAAACATATTCCAGCATTTTATAGAACAGTGGCCCAATCACTGGACACTCATTTTCATTCTCCAAGTACCCTTTAAGTTTGTCTGACTGACCTGGTGCTCCTCTCGGTTCTGTTCATCTCCTTCTTTGATCTCGAGCTGTCTCTTCAAGATGGCTTCAAATCGGAAGCCAAGCTCCTTACGCCTCTCCAGTTCCATTTCGAGCTGAGGACAGCAAAGTTTGCGTATGGGTAACAGGTGTATAAGTAAAAAGTGTTTAAAAAACAGGTGCATGGGTTTAGTCATCTATGCTTTAATACAGAACATATCAACTATGAACACAAGGACTTAGGCTTCAAGCCCATTACATTCTTTGAAAAATCGGTGAGGTACCTTCCCAAACCACAATCACCTTGCCAAATTGACTGCATCATATCTCAATTTTAAAACACGAATCTCAATTTAGAAGTTCTTATGGCAAATTCTTTGGGCTTGAACAATGTCTTCCCATAAAGCTATGTGCAAACAAAGCTATAGTGTATAATAGCTCCAGCCCAATGTTCAACAGTATGCACCATCCTTTAGACATGGAGTCCTACCTCTTCATTCTTGCGTTCATATGCCTCCAGATCTTCATCGGTTGCAAGGGCGCTGCGTCCCTTCAGGTTCATCTTAGCCACCCACAATCCTTTCAGATTCTCAGCCTGGTTGCAAAGCTTCTGGTACAAGGCCTTGGCCTGCAATGGAAGAGACGAGATAAATTCATCAGGTGTTGGACCAATTGAGGAGAATGCGACATGCTGCTACTTGGTGATGCAAGGTTTTCTTTCTTCAATCATACCTCATCTTTCTGTCGTCCAAGCTCGGAGGTGACATGCCTGGATTGTTGGGACAGGTGTCCGTAGAAGTCTGCCGTACTGAACGCCTCAAAGTCCACCTGTTTGTCATAGTCCCAGTACTCGTCACCTTTCACTTCAACCGATTCTGAAATCATCAGGGGACAATCATCAGAATATGTTAGAATAGATGTGAATAGTTATCCTTCTTTTTGGAAATAAGTTCTCTTTATGTGTTAAGTGCATACTCACTAACACCCAGTTGCACCCCTCACCCACAATCCTCACCTAGTTCATCCCACTTACCATCAATCATAGCCCGTCCATCACCATTTTCTAGGTGCCCATCTAGTACCCGGTTGCACCCCTCACCCACTAACCTCACCTAGTTCATCCCACTTACCATCAATCATAGCCCGTCCATCACCATGTTCTAGGTGCCCATCTAGTTGCCCAGTTGCACCCCTCAACCACAAACCTCACCTAGTTCATCTCACTTACCATCAATCAGCCTGTCCATCACCATGTTCTAGGTGCCCGTCTAGTGCTCGGTTGTACCCCTCACCCACAAACCTCACCCAGTTCATCCCACTTACCATCAATCATAGCCCGTCCATCACCATGTTCTAGGTGCCCGTCTAGTGCCCGGTTGTACTTCTTGACTGGGTGTACGACGGATCCCTTGGAGGCGTAATCATCAAAGTTGTGATTCTGGATCAAGGCGCGATACTTGGGTCTGATGTAGGAGACTTTACCCCAGCCATACTTGCGGAACAGAATCTGTTCAAAAACAGAGTTCATAGAAAAATTATGATGATTGAAATAACCTGTGGTCATCCTAAGTATAGACCTGGAAGGTAGCCATAGAAGAGGACGCTAGCCCAAGACCTGGTCTGACACCAGTCAAAGACTGGACTTCCCTCTCTATGCCGGAACTCCTCCAGAAAGCCACCAGTAGAGATGTTGAGAAAGGAATAACTGTTGCTGAATCCCTCGAGCCCAACCGCACTCCCAGACGACCAGCCCGGTCATGAGATGAGAGAGTAAGAGTGTGAGTGAGTGAACCGATTGTAAAGAAAACAACAAACTCACCAAGATGAAGACGAGTAGAATGGTCAGAATGAGAATTAATCCCAGCACCAGACCAATGGTCAGCCAGTCAGGAGCCAGTAGGATAGACTGACCGACAGCTATACCATTCTGGACGATGTAACGAGGTGTTGCCGGGAAGTAAGGTCCGTCTTCTGAACACTGGGCATTCTCGGCCATCACTCGCACATACTGAAAGACAAACAAATCATCCGCAATTATTCCCAAAATGGTTGTGAATTTCTACAAAATTCAATATAACCATTAAATAGCCACAAGGGAAACTGACTGGATTAATTTCTTAAAGGTACTATCATACTTTGGTAGCATACCAAAACCAAAATGATGGTGATGGTAGAAACATACCGTTAAAATATTTCCACTTAAACTTGTGTATTTTTCCAGAAATTAGTCAAACAAAGGCCGAAATACTTTCCAACATACCATCTTTCTCTCGGGATTGCTACTCAGTGAGAAAACGTAGACACCAGGATCCACAAAGCGATACGTGAAGAGGGTCGTTGATGTGCCGATCTGACTCTGTAACTCTTCAAGCTCGCGGAATCCACCATAGTCAAACTGCTCATTGGTATTATACAGATTCTCCCTACACGAATATGTTCAAGAAAAGCAAGAGTACAGTAACGAGAATTTGCCCATAAAAGCAGCAAAATCCAAACAAAACAAAGCCTTCATCATACTAATTCTTTGTAACGGGTAACAATAATAAATTTAGCAAGTTAGATTTTAGGCTATGCATGGTGGACATACATAAAGGTTTTCAGGTAACACCATGTGACAAATATTATCTCTTTTGTGAGTATGGGGTGGCTCAGAAAAGAGCCGGGTAACTTGACATTTCGGCCAGTATGCTCTGGTCGTCTTCAGGAGAATACTGCAACACCAAAATCACTTCATTAAATTCTCAGCTCAGAACAAGTTTAAGATCTTTGCTTTTTTTTACCAATGATCTTTCCGCAACCCTACAGGTAAAGAGAATCTCATTACATTGTGCCATTAAAAACTTCACACCATCTGAAATCTGGGTACACTTTTATGCAAATTCTCCCAACTGACCTGTAGTATACAGGATAATTCTGATTATCCACGTAGAACATCATGGTTTCTCCATACTTCAAGCAGACTGCAGGATCAGAGATGCCAGTGAATGTGGAGCCATCCACACCGGAGCTTGACATGAGCCGTCGTGCGCCTGCTCGGGTGGAGTTGTCTGAGAAGGACAGGAGACGCCGACGTGACGATGAGGCATAGGAGGTGGTGCCGTTGACGATGGTTGCATTGGAGAGGCCTTTAGCGTTGTCTACAATGAGAGTTTGCAGCTGATCTGGAGCAGGGTCGTACACACCTAGGAAACCAGCACCTGTAAATGGACAACAGCGGCAACATTTAGGACTTTAGGACTAAGAAAAAAGGTTATCAAAGTCACGCGATGTGGTGTAGCTTGAGCGATGTTTCAGCTGCTGGAACTGCTAGCCTTCATCAGGCAACTGATGAACTTTATTGAAGCATGCAGTTCACATTACAGAAACGAGCCCAGTCTTTTAAAGTTTTCACCAACCCCAGATTCTCGGGTTCGTGCTCATGAGGACCATGTTGAGACAATCCTTCAGATTACAGCCACATTGTCACTCCCAGCTGGCGTAATCAGGGTCCCTGGTGTAATCACATCGGGGGTAGATTCCACGAAACCCTGCGATCGATCGTAACTCGAGTTACGAAGGATAACCCATCGTAGAGGGCCTATCCCACGTATATTTTCTTAAAAGGTCATTGTAACTATTTGAGACATAAGTTCAAACCATTAGTGGAATTTTACTGTGTAAAAAATTGGCTAGACTTACTGCTTGACTCTGTAACATGGATGACCTTCTTGCTACCGTCCAGAGCCTCGCATTGATCAGCCGAGATAGCATTACGGGAATTGATGACCTTGGTCAAACTGCTGGAATAAATCTTGGTCTGAAATAAAAATGAAATTACAAAAAAAAAAATAATTTCCACGTGGAATAAAGACAATAAACTGAACAAACCATCTTCTCCATTGTCCAAAAAGCAGTCCAAGACTGAAATGTTCACAGATTTACTTATAACTTTTAGGGTATGGAGATGGTGGTGGTAGAAACATACTGTTAAAATATTTCCACCTGAAATGCTGTATTTATCCAGAAATTAGTCAAACAAAGACCAAAAACAGTTTTGATCTCGGGGTTAGATCAAGACCATTCTTTATGTTTTTTAAGAAAAATTGACTTGGGTTTTCGGTATTTTCTCTGAACTCAGATGTTTGGTTGAGTTCAAATATTCACAGGTTTATCATTTCATGTACATGCGGGATCAGACAAAGTGTAAGTGCTGTTCTGTGACCTTAATAGCAATGTTGTACACATTAAACATGCTACAGAAGCAGTTATCTTGTTCCATTGATCTCGTACTGATAAGTATCAACAAAGAACAAACAGATAGACCGACAGACAGACCAACACACACTGCTCACCTGTTCCCCACTTGGGTACTCAATACAGATGAACGGAGGATCCTCGCAGACCAGAACGATTCGATTCCGTTGAGCAAGACGACATTCCAAGTCACATATCTCCTGTAGATCGTCCACTTTACACACGCAGATAGATAATGTCACATCATAACCAAGATAGTCATCCGGAGTTACGCATCCACCCTGAGAATGACAACAAAATCACGTTTACTGGTTAATTATAGTAAAATAAAAGCATGGGAACGATTACCAAGCACGAGAACAAAATGATGTTATTAGTTTAATAAAACGAACATGCCGGGATGCACAGATAATGTCTGCTAAAGTGGTTGTTCGTTATAGTGATTTAAAAAAACGTAAACAACGTAAAAAATGTATTTGGTATGTATTGTACACAAAGTTTGAAAACCAAGGATGATGTTCGGTATAGCCAAATTTTCAGTATAGCTGCAGTGCTTGCTATTGTGGTATTCCACTGTAGTAGAATAAAAGCCATCTGAATGATTACCAAGCATGACAACAAAATGATTTGACTATTGCTAAGAATGTTGCTAAGAATGATGCTAAGGATGTCCTATATTTCAACGCCAGTTGATGTGGTAATTCAGCCACAGCTACAGCTACAGCTATAGCCGTCAGCCGTCAATTTGGGACAAGATCTTTGATTCTAAACAGTTGTCTAGAATAGTCCAACTATACCATCGACTAGTCCATCCTCTGTCCAATACAGGCCTAGTAAGTCCAGCTACCATGGTTCTTTTGCCAACCCTCTCCAGACTGTTGCTCGACATAGCGCCCTCTAGTGATGGATAAGACTCTTCATTACCTCATTCCGGCAGTACTGTTCCCATCCCGCAGCGTCCAGGCACGTTCCATTCTGGTTACGGGAGGTTCCTTCTGTGCAGATATCGTAGACTTCCTCCACACAGTCTTGCTCCCGTCCAACCAGTGTCTGGTATCCTTGCTTGCATAGACACTTACGATCGCTCGGCTAAGGAAGGAAAAACAGTTTCATTTTGGTCTTTGGTTATGAGCTGAGAAGAAAGCACATTAAACCAGAGATATGGGGATGAACAGACCAGAGACCAATATCATGGAGCTGTTAAGCACCAAAAAAATGCTTACATGTAGCACAAAATGCCTTGCTCAATAAAACAAAGCAACATTAAACATTCCATTTGATATTCATGGTCAGTGAACAACAGCCAAAGAACAATCACAAGTGATACACAACACATGGAAATGCTGTTGTTAATCTCGTTTTAATGAAGACAGACATTTCCTGGCTAGCAGATTTTGTGCTAAGCAGCGCTGTGAAGTTGGCAACAGGACTGTACCACTGTACCACCTACAGATATAGAGGATTGAAGCCTAGCCTCAAGCCTGGTTTCGTAAAGACCCTAAATCACTCTGGGTTTATAATTATATTACCTGGAATTGCTTGCCAGCTCCAGTGCACACACACTGTGACTGACCGATCTCGGGCTGGTAGGCCTCAGCACCACAATGGAAACAACCTCCCTGTCCTTCTAGATGATTGAAATGATCTACTGGGCAGCTCAGACAGTTACTGAGAGCCATACCATACTCTGCATCATTGTAGGTAGCTACAGGACATGGTGTCTCAATGGATGAGCCTTCTAGACAGTAATAACCTGAAGGAGACAAGATTTCAGGCATTGCACGGTGACAATTGGTACGTGGATCGGTTTGCGGAAACACCATGTAAGAATCGTTCGTACTTTCCCACTTCGTATATTGTTTGCACTTCTCCTGATGATGACTATGAGCAGGCTAGTCAAAACGTTGAGACCTTATGAGAAGTGCAAACGAAATAAGAAATGCAAAAGTACCAACGATTCTTACATGGTGTTTCCGCAAACCGATCAACAAACCTGAAAGAGAGTTGACAAGAACCAAATTGAAGACCACCCTCCATTGGAATCTGATACACTTTGTATCAAATATCTGGTTTAGATCCCCTGATTGGAGGATCAGATCTGGCAACTAGTCTGAACGCCAACTGGATGAAGGCCACTATATAGTTAATAGATAAAAGCAACGAGAATACTTACCAACTGGACATGGGTATGAGTTGGTGACATTGACACCATGGTTGGTATCATTGCCTTGCGGTGTATCCGTCGTAGCCCCTTCTAAACACACCACACCTGCCTGGCAGATGGTACAATTAGCTCTATCAGGTTCATTGCCGTACGAACCAGATGGGCAGATCTCACAGGTATTCAAGAAGGTAGATCGCCGGGAACCGTCTTTCTCACGGTATCCTAGCGGGCATTTGATGGGCGTGATGGCGCCAGCACACGGTGAAGTATCACAATCATCACCGCAGTAATGACCTGCTGGACACGGTACAGGGTAGCTGGAGTTGACCGGACAGTAGAAACCATCTGGGCACGGTTCCTGGGTCAAGGAACGGTTACAGTAATAACCTAAGGATGAAAACAAGAAGAGATAAGTAATTATGTTTGAGTGGTTTCATGGCTTCTGACTAGCGAATGAACAAAAAAAAATTGAAAATTGGGACACCGCCAACATAGGGCTGGATACATGTAGCTTAGTTGGTAAGAGTGCCGGTACGGTATTCCGGAGGTCACATGTTCAAATCCTGCTACAGTTAATATTTTAAGTTCACATTTCAGTAAATTAGTCATTATTCAATTTTTCAATATTCAATATTTCAACAATGTGACCATCGATCTTTTCAGATTGTACAAATACTCACAGTTCTGGAAAGAAGCAGGGTTTTACTTGAAGTTCAAGCCGGTAAGTTCATCATAAACAGTGGCTAAAGCTCTTTTAAATTCATTACTGATTTAATAAACATTAGTAAGTTTTTTCCCTCTAATTTATACCGTCATTGTTAATCCCAGTTCCCTCAGCAGGATTCTTCCCACCCTTTTGTTGTTTGCTACCTTTGATCTTGCCTATCTGACCCCTCTTTGTCTGACCACTCTAACCTACCCCCACCTTCCAACACCACTTCTTTTTGTCCCGATCCTCTCATCCATTCATGTGCATCTTTACATGCATGTTCTTGTCCTCTTGTTATTTAGCAGTTGAGAAAGATCCTGCTAGGATCAAAACGCATCGGGCCCTCCTAACTCCAAGCATTTTGTGTATTTCAGGGTCAATTTTGGCTGATGAGCAGTTTATTACTTGTATCAAGTATGGTTTTATACCATTTTGACAATACGTTTTGTATAAACAAACCTGGTTGGCAATCTCTTTGTTCCCATGATCCTTCAGGGCAGAACTGTCCATCTAAGCACTCGGTACCAAAGCTGCTTGCTGTATCATTAGGACAGTAATAGCCAGCTGGACACAGTGTACACTCCTCCTGACCTTAATGTGGGAAATAGATATCAAGGGAATTTAGAGTTAAAGTTTATGTAAAATGAATGAGTAAGACTTGCGGTCACACCATGTATAATAATCTTTTAGAAAGATGTGTGGTCCTGAAAAGGACCGATGAGAGTGGATTCTCGATGTTTCAACTAGTGTGCTCTAGTCGTCCTTTTATGCTGGATGATGTTCATTCAGGTGTGATGAGTGGATTGCGTAAGATCTTGATGCTGATTGGCTGAGTCGGTGGAGCGTGCAGGACTGTGGAGAAGTGGCCGCCAGATGTCACTGATGTGAAACCCGATGTTTTGTGGGACGGTGTCGCGTCCGAAGTTTATGTAAAGAAATCCTCCACAGGAACTGGGTGGTTTGAAGAACATGTTGACTCCCTTCCACACATAGCTGACATAAGACAGGTGTCATGACAGGTGATATTTAAACAGATGAGGTACATGAGGTATGACTTACTCTTAGCAGCCTCTGTATCTCTATAAGTCCCGGGTGGGCATGCTAGAGGCTCTGGAGTCGCCACTGGACAGAAGTATCCCAATGGACATGGACTGGTGGTGTAATCCGTCATAGCTGTCAAACAAATTCAGAATATCTTTAATATAATTACAATACTTCTTGTATAGTGTATAAATCTGTCACCAACTGAAAGGCACAGGGTAATGAATGCTCACTTGACTTCAGTTAAGGTTCTTTGTCTTAAGGTAAGGTACGGTTTGTGGTGGGACCATGTACAAGAATCTCTTCTTAAGTTCTGAACATTGTACTCTCTTTGTCTCCATTTCTTCTTCTTCTTGAAAAGTATCTTCACTACAACCATCCAGTGTTGCACACAAAGCCCAAAGTGAAAGGTGTCCAAGACATTCAGTACGATTCTTAAAAGATGGCACAAAGTAGGAGATGTTCCACAGTTTGTTCCAACCCACATTGGCAGTTGGGATTATCATCAGTGGCATATCACCATTTCATCAGGAGGGCTCTAATTAATCAAAATTGCCAAACATCTTGGCTCAAAGAGGTGGAGCCACGTGGGCCTTTATACAAGTTAGGAGTCTATGATCACAAAGGAGTTTTAACTACAGACACAGGTGATCACCTACCTGGTTGATTGCACCAATACCCAGCAGGACAAGGCTGGCAGGTGCTGGAGTTTGTAGCCTGAGACTCAGCAGAGTACGTCATGTTTGGACAGGCTTTAGGATCCTCGTTAAATTCACAGTAATAACCTGCAAAAAGAAAAGCGTCAAAAGTATGTGTGAATCTGATTTAGGATTTGAAGCACCACTGGTAATCCTGTCCGATTTAAGAGAATAAATTTGCATAAATTAACATAAATTAATTATATTAGCCTACCTGGTGTGCAGGGCTCGGCTTTGATGCTGTCTACTGTGCAGATGTATCCAGCTGGGCATTGAGTACACTCTGCTGAACTCTTAGCACCTGGTTCAGTGATGACCTGTCCAGGCTCACATACGGACACATTCAGAGCACCTAATTTTAACAAAAATAAACATTAAGGTACAGTACAGGATTGGTAAAATAAATTTCAGGGTATGAGGATGGTGCTGGTAGAAACATACCGTTCAAATATCTCCGCTTGAAATGGTGAAATGTATCCAGAAATTAGTCAAACAAAGACCGAAAACAGTTTTGATCTCGGGGTAAGTTCAAAACCATTCTTTATGTTTTATATAAGAAAAATTCAGTCGAGCTCAAATTGAGCAAAATTGAGTCGGGTTTTTGCTATTTTCTCATGACTCAGATGTCCGATTGAGCTAAAGTTTTCACAGGTTTATAGTTTCATGTGCATGCTGGGTCAGCCAAAACATGAGTGCTGTTATGTGACTTTTACCAATCATGTATTATACCTTTAATAGAAGGTTACATGTCACACTATATAAATAGCAAATTTACTGGTCAGGGGTATCGAGTCAAAACCAATTCGGCTAATCAAACATCCTATCAGAGGTTCAAGCCATAAAGACACACGTCTCTTACCCTCTAAGCAGTAATATCCAATAGGACATGGTTCACCCATGACAGGATCACTACCATCAGGTGTTGGAGTGTTTGAGCCTGAATAACAGATGAAACCAGCCGTGCACGGAGAAGCAATCCGCCCACCAAGACAGTAACTCCCTGCAAGACAAATACACTGTACTATTAGGGCATGGTATAGGCTACTATGACACAGAAATATAAAGCCACCAAGACAGTAACTCCCTGCAAAACAAATACACTGTACTATAAGGGCATGGTATAGGCTACTATACCACAGCCAGCATATAGGCACATGGTATATGAACTTACCTGTAGGGCACTCAGCACACTGTGATGCATCTACTAGCCCTCTTACATGATCCATGGTATAGGTACCATTAGGGCATGGTATAGGCTACTATACCACAGTGAGCATACCATGGTATATGAACTTACCTGTAGGGCACTCAGCACACTGTGATGCATCTACTAGCCCTCTGACATGATCCATGGTATAGGTACCATTAGGGCATGGTATAGGCTACTATACCACAGTGAGCATACCATGGTATATGAACTTACCTGTAGGGCACTCAGCACACTGAGATGCATCTACTAGCCCTCTGACATGATCCATGGTATAGGTACCATTAGGGCATGGTGTAGGCTCTATGGATCCTTCAGAGCAGTAGGAATAGGCACTGCAAGGTTCAGGCACGCTGGTGTTGACCATACAGAAGAAACCAACTGGACAGATCTCACAATCAACCTCTGCCATGGATGGTTGATACGTGCCTGTGGACGAGACGATGTCACATAAACGTTTAAAGGTAGTATCATACTTTGGTAGCATACCGAAACAGAAATCTTCACAGATTTACCTATAACTTACAGGGTATAAAGATGGTGATGGTAGAAACATACCGTTAAAAATTGTTCTGCCTGAAATGCTGTATTAATACCCAGACAAGAGTAAAACCAGTGACCAAAATTATTTTTGATCTTTTAAAGATCAAAAATAAAAAATAAAAAACTTAAGAAATACTGTGGCCATTTTTCACTGTTTTCTTAAAAAGTGGCCACCGTATGGGACTGACATTTTCACAGTTGACTTTTACTGTATCTTCCTTGATATTTGTGCCCATGAATCTGTATTTCATTGAAAAAAAAAAAAAGTATGATGTTACCTTTAAACTTCAACCTATAAAATTGCCTGTGAAAATCTTATGTTTGGCATGGAATAATGTGGTAGGCCTCACTTGCCAAACAGTAAAATATCTGTGCAAAAAAATAAAACAAAAAACAATGCTGTTTGCCACGGGCCAGCTTGATCATTTGTAAATCACCCTTTTGAATAATACCAATCTCCACAGATTCTACATTTATTTATTCTTGGGGAACTCATGTCCTCCTCTGCCACCACAAGCGGGTACAACACATACAACATGCCTTGAATTTGGTTCTGAAAAGGGTATATAAGGCCACTTTTCCATTGCAAGGGGCACTTCCATTGGAAAATCATAATGTCTATGGAAACATTTGAAGGGGCACGAAGGCCAAGAACCAAGGCCATGGCCTCCGTGGCCTCCGTTAAATTAAAGGCTTGGTACAAGGCATTTTCATGTGATTATTTACACTGGTTGGGTTTACGACAAAGATTCGTGCACAAAAGCAATGACAACAAAATTGACACACTTTTCCCAAGACTGGTGAAGCGCGCCCTCTTGATATTAACAATGATTTAGTCAAAAGTCTCCCATTGACAACTTGAGATTCCTACCTGGGTCACAAGCCATTGGTGTAGCCGTCTCATTCAAGCAGAAGAACCCGGCGGGACACTCATAACCAAGAGGCTCATCAGAGTCAATGACAGCGTCACTAGGGCAGTAATATCGCTCTGCACATATGCCAGTAGGTTGGGACAGCCCAGTACCAGCGCAGTAATGACCTGCTTGGCACGGCACACAGTCATCGATGGATTTACCCCCTCTGTTGGGATTCATGGTCCCTGGTTGACAAGGGGTGGCAGAGTGGGTACCTGGAGGAACAAACAAACAAACAAACAAACAAGTCAACAACAACAATAAACAAAATGCATAGATGCGGTCCAGCAAAGATTAAAATATGAATAAATAGCGGTGATATCAAAGATGTGGGGTGTTGTGACCTCGTGGTCTAACAAACAAACAAGTAAACAACAATAATAAAGAAAATGCATACATGTGGTATTCAATGAATTAAAATATACACCAGTACCTTATACAGTGTGTCCCCCAAAAACGATACCCATTTAAAATAACAGTATATGAAAAGAAATTGTATTCTTTCAGCTATTTGATTTTTAGTCTATTGCATTCACTATCTCACTGGGTAAATTCTGACCAAGTTTCAATGCAATCCATTCATGCATCACTGAGCAATTACTGATTGTCTTGAAAAGTCCATTTTGCTGCCATTACAAATGAGTGACAGTTGTGGTCATCTTAGCATTGGTCTGTGTGTAGTGAATGTGGGCAGGCAAGACAAATGCATTTTTACAGATCACAACTAAGAATAGTAAGATAACCACCATTGCCACTCAATAGGGCTCCACGCTCGAGCGATTTATAGAATACGCCCTTCATATCGACAGCTATAGTTACCTGGATGTTCGGCCAAATTGCATAAAGTTTACGTGTTTGTTAATAATTGTGCAACGTGCGCCTTGTTTGTCTGAACATCTGAATGTGACATCACGAGCGCGGAGCCCTATTAAATCACTTAACATGTTCTAAATGAGACGCAACAAAGGAACCATTGTATTAAATTATTTGATACATTGTAACTTCACACAATGCTTACCATTTTCACAGTAATGACCGACCACACATGGTTCATTGGTACCGTCATCAGGACTCGATGTAGCCGCTCCAGTGAGGCACAGGAATCCAGCATCACAGTTACCAGTAGGCCATGACAGAGCTGGTGTCTCACAGTACATGCCTGTCAAGCATTGCTGGCATTCTGACTCTGCTTTGATGGAGGTTAGGTTATTGAAGGTACCTGACATGGTTAAGAGTCACAGGAGACAACGTTAATTAGACCTCAATATTCGGAATGAACACTAAGGGCCTGTTTGTTTAATAACGCACAGGATCCCAGATCTGCGGATCCACGTCCTATACAGGGTATGCTATAATGGGATCCGGATCAGTAGAATCTGTGATCCAGTATGTTACAAAACAAACAGGTCCTTATTAGTAAGATCTGGTTGAATGAGACTTTAGACTTTTCACAGTGAGTATGGTTTTGCTCATGATTAGCTTTCCAGCTTCCCATAATTAAACAAAAAAGATGATTGGTGGTGTACAAAATAATATACTGACACCACCTCGGTTTCTTGTTTTACTTAAAAGAGGGCGCCATTCAAACCTGCGTGCTCGTTTTACTGAATAGCCTACACAACACATTTTTTATTTAATTGGCATGTTATAACTGAACAGATCCAGTATTTTCCAGCTTTTTTTTGTCAATTGCATTTTTTTTTAGGGGTGGGGGAGGGGATAGACACAATTTTTTAGGGGGTCTCAAGCTATTGAATCTTACCAGGTTGACATGGTTCCCCGTCATCACCGGTTCCCTCTATGCAGTAATATCCCATTGGACATGGTAGAGTATCATTCATTCCTTTCTCTGGACAGGTCTTACCTGAAAATAAAACACGTCCAAAACGGAATGACATTTGAGCCAGAACAAAAACTTAAAACAGGATGTTCCGTACTATTAATAAATCCATTTAATCAAACCCAAATAACTACATAAATATGTAAAGTGGAATAATCAAGACATGCTGGCAACAAATTCAATCTTTACTAAATTTATCAATTATTAATTATTAATCATTTCTTTTAATGAAGTCAATCAAATTTTACTAGCTTTACCAATTTATTTCTATCATCCGAATGTCATATGACTTTTTGACTATTGCAAAATATAATCTGCACAAAATCCACCAAATCGTTGGTTATCTTGCAAATTTCCAATGATAATAAAATTTGTATGTGAATCTGTTTGCGGAAACAGCATGTAAGAATCGTTCGTACTTTCACACTTTTATTTCGTTCGCACTTCTGGTGAGGTCTCAACGTCTCGACTAGCCTGCTCTTGTCATCATCTCCTGACTAGAGCAGGCTAGTCGAAACGTTGAGACCTTATGAGAAGTGCGAACGAAATAGAAGTGCGAAAGTACAAACGATACAAAGGAATCACTGAGACCTAGGAACGATAGGTCTCCTGATGAGGACTAGAGCTGGTTAGTTGAAACGTTGTGACTTTTTTTTAATACAAGAAGTGCAAACGAAATAGAAGTGCGAAATTACCAACCACCGGCGCACCCAGGATTTTGTCTTGGGGGGGGGCTCAAAGAACATTTTTCTCCCACAAAACATTTTGTGACTCCCCCCCCCCCCTTCCTCCTCTCCCTTTCCCTCTCCCCCCCCTTTTTTTCGTTTTTTTTCTTCTTTTTTTTCGTTTTTTTTTTTTTCAGGGACCCTCTTGGGGGGGGCTCAAGCCCCCCGAGCCCCCCCCCCCCCCCTGGGTGCGCCACTGTTACCAACGATTCTTACATGGTGTTTCCGCATACCGATCCACATACCAATTGTCACTATGCAAAACCTTAAATCTTTCATAAAATATTTAACAGCCAGCTTACGTACTTTCTGGGCAAGATAGACATGCTCCCAGTCCTACATGAGGTGCATATGTTCCTTCAAGGCACGGTATCTCCTGTGGTGCTCCTGATTCACAGTAATGACCGATGGGACATATATAACCTCTGACCCCATCGGATGGGTCAGGTATGTCTGAGCCTCCGGTACAGATGTAACCGGCGTAACATGGTGGTGTTAAACCTGTTAACAGACAAGATACAGGAAAAAGCTTAACACCGAAATTCTTACGGGAAAAATGCAAATAAGCCAGGAGGAGTTATGAGAGCTTGATGTCTTATCCATGCAAGATCTTTCTCAAGTGCTGAATAGAATGGACATCAGAACTTGTTTGTTTCGGTTTTTTTCAACAGTGTTCAACACTGTCACTGAAGTTATACGTAAATCTGTGAACATTTCTGTTTGGGTATGTTGCCAATCCTGTATTATACGTTTAAAGGTAGAATCATACTTTGGTTTTTGTCAAAGAATTACAGATTCGTGGGCAAAAAATATTAAGAAAGATACAGTAACGGTCATCTGTGAAATTTTCAGTCCCATACAGTGCCAACGTTTTGTGAAAACAGAGAAAAACAGCCATGTTATTTCTTAGTCTTTTCCCTTTTTGTTTTGATCTTTAAAAAGATCAAAAAGATTTTCGGTCTTTGTTTGACTAATTTCTGGATAAATACACCATTTCAGGAAGAACAATTTTTAATGGTAAGTTTCTACTAGCACCATCTTCATACCCTGAAAGTTATACGTAAATCTGTGAACATTTCTGTTTTGGTTTCTTACCAAAGTATGATACTACCTTTAAGTCTTTTCTCTTTTATTTTTGATCTTATAAAAGATCAAAAATAATTTTGGTCACTGGTTTTACCCTTTTTTTAGATAAATACAGCATTTCAGCAAGAACAATTTTAACGGTATGTTTCTACCATCACCATCTTTATACCCTGTAGGTTATAGGTAAATCTGTGAAGATTTCTGTTTGGGTATGCCTTAAACCAAAGTTTGATTCTACCTTTGAATAATACGAGGATACAAAGGGGTTTGAAGACTTACCATTCTGTGAGCTGTTGACGTTACAGTAATGTCCGACGTCACAAGGAGCACAAGCTGAGACATTCGTATTGCCCTCTCCTGAGGATATGGTGCCTGCTGGGCATGGAGTGGGCTGATAGCTTCCTTCAACACAGTAACTACCTTCAGGACAACGGTTAGGGGTAGGTGTAGCATCTCCACCTTCACAGTAGTACCTGAAAGACGAGAATGGGTATTGATTTAGATCTTTCTGTAAAATGTGTATGGTATCTCTACCGTCAATGAAAATCAATAGAGAATAAAATGTTATCCTTAGGAGTAGCATTTCCACTTTCATTATAAAATCTGGAACATGACGTTATAGATTTTGTCATTAATATTTATTTAAACCAGTGACATTTTAAACTGCAATGCAGTAGACCTCAGGCACTATGGTGGACTTTTAGCCAAAATGCACCAGGGGGTTAGGGTTACAGAATGTGGCATAGGATACTGCACAGTGTTGGACTTTGGCAGATTCAGGAAGGTTCCTAGCCAAAATGCCCACAGGGTTGGGGTTACAGAATGTGCCATAGGGATACTGCACAGTGTTGGACTTTGGTAGATTCAGGAAGGTTCCTAGCCAAAATGCCCAGGGGGTTAGGGTTACACAATGTTCCATAGGGATACTGCACAGTGTTGGGTTTTGGCAGATCCAGGAAGGTTCCTAGCCAAAATGCCTGAAAGGGTTAGGGTTACACAATGTGATATAGGGATACTGCTCAGCATGTGTAATGGCTGTCAGTGCCAGATGTACTTTGGTCTCCTACTAATCCTGAACTTACCCAGCGTAGCACAGGTCCTCTGGTGCACTCAGTCCCTGTGAATGGCAGTAGTATCGAGCTAGACACGGCTGACACCAACTGTCATTGATAGCATTAGTCAAGTCATTGAATGTACCCGGTGGGCAGGGGTATTCATTAGCTCTCTTAGTGACTGGTGGACAGTAGTAGCCAGTCGGACAGTCAGAGCCGTTCAGATGCACGACAGCTGCGATGGTGTTATCACAGAAGTAACCTTTAAAGAACAAAAATAGATGAAGTTACAAATTTTGTACTTAAAGGTAATATCAAACTGAGTTTTTTGTCAAAGAAATGCAATATCATCAAGGAATATTATAGTAACAGTCATCTATGAAATTTTCAGTTCCAAACGGTGCCCATTTCTCAGGAAAACATTGAAAAACGGCCACGGTATTATTACAATATTTTCATCGTTATTTTTCATTTTTAAAAGATCAACATCGTTTATGGTCGTTGGTTTTACTAATTTCTGGATAAATACAGCATTTCAGGCAGAAATTATTTGAACGGTATGTTTCTACCATCACCATCTTTATACCGTGTTATATGTAAATCTGTGAAGATTGCTGTTTCAGTATGCTACAAAAGTATGATCATACCTTTAATGGCAAATATTTTGAAGTGAACATTTCTGAACAACTATAATCTGCAATAATCAGTACATAGAATAAGTAATTGTCACATCCTTTTATTGTTTGACAAACAGAATGTTTATGCATTCTGACTTGTTTGACAAACAGCGCCCTCTACGGGTGACACATATAGCATATATACAGCAGCAGCTTACCCTCTTCACATGGAATGCAGGATTCTTTCCCTACTTCATCTTGATAATAACCGTCTTGGCATCTCTCGGGAAGATCAAGATTCTCCGTACAGTAGTGACCCGCTGGACATGGGTACTCCGCAGGTGTTGGGGTGGTCTGACCAGGGGGGCAATAATACCCTAAAAACAGGTGCATGGACAAAATGAATGTGGCAGGTTGAAGTACCATTATTCAATATGAGCATTCTACAATAGGACACCACCATGAGTTTGCAACACTACGAAAATACCAGTGAAATAAATGACAGCCTCCTTTAGCTTCCCATGTGCAACATTTTGCATTCATGGCATGGCATCACTTTGGCATGGATGGCAAGTGCGTAAGGCACTCGCCTCTCACCAATGTGTCCCAGGTTCGAATTCGGCTTGGGTCATATGTGAATAGAGTTGTGCGTTGGTTCTCTCCTATGCTACGAGGGGTTTTCTCTGGGTTCTCCGGTTTTCCTCCCTCCAAAAAATTCAAACACTTTCGATCTCAGGCTGTACTCCGTGATCATATATGGGTTGATGTGGCTGGCAGCCGAGGGCGCCCATAAAAGCCTGCTACTCACAGTGAAGTCGCATCCTTCGCAATTCAGCACCCCAGCTGCCAGTAAGGATGATTAGCCTCCCAAATTATTATTATTATTATTATTCATCACATGGGCATTTTGTAATAAATGCGTCGCATTCTTTAATGGTCGCATGGTGCAGTGTTCTAATTTTAAAAATGTACTCAGGATGTACTCCATGTCTTTGTACTCGAACTTGGCCCGTCACTGAAAATCTCGAACTCGTTTTTTTGGGCCCAAATCTTGATTTAAAAGTACTCGGACTAGGCCTGTACTCGGCACTGTGTGTACTGGTATGACTCGCCCAGAGGGCATCCACATGACACGTGGCTGGGTCAGATCGTTATATTGCTAGGATGGGGATGGGTCGTGTGGTCACCTGGGGGATGGCCATCAGAAGACCGAAAGGAGTACCGCGCACTCGAAGGTAGATGCAGCAACGCGTTACCCTGGTGCATGCATGCTCCCACTGATTGATTAAGTGTTCAATGTACATACCTGGTGAACATATTCCACTTGTTGTATAAGCTCCGATCTCGTTACAGAAATACCCTCCCTCACATGGCAAGCAATCTTCAGGCCCATCTTGACCCGTTGCGGGGTTGTACGTTCCATTGGAACATGGTTCAGGGACATCAGTCTCCTCCGGGCAGTAACGTCCGACTGGACATTCACGCTCCTCTGGACTCGATGACCCTTCTGGACAATAGAAACCTGGATTGCAGTTGCCCGATGGCGCTGAGAGACCAGTGGTGTTGCAGTGTTGACCAGGGGTACAGGGTTGGGGTTGGGCTTGACCACCAATGCAGAACTCACCTGCTTGGCACTCACCTCCATTCACAGATGGCTGCAATGAAAAATTCAACTTCATAAATATCTCAATGCAACAGTGGAGTTAAAGGTACGTATTATTATTATTATTATTTATTTCTGGTAATGACACCAAGGATTCCTCAAAAGCGCCCTAGACACTGTGGCTCGAAAGCCTGATGAAACCTTTTATGGAAAGATGATGAGAAGAATATACAGTTTTACAGGTGGGGGGAAAACCCCAGAGTATAATATTTTGGGTAAAACCCACAGAATCAGGTAGGGACTGCAAACCCAATCCACTTGTGGACCGAACCGGACTTGAACCCGGTCCAAAGAGGTGAAAGGTGAGGAAAGAACCGCTACGCCAACCTGACTCTCCACAGTATTCGAAGATTCCCCGGCCTACTCGCTGAAGATCAACAAAAATATCCCCCAACACGTAATGGTGAATTGACCAATCAGGATTCGGCTCTAGGTCATGAATATTTATGAGGTAGACTATAAATAGTACCTACCATAGATTCATTAGCTCCTCCAGAGCAGTAGAACCCAGGGCTGCATTCTCCAGTTGGGTAACTATTACCGTAACCCTCACAGTACCAGCCCGGTGTGCACGCTATACAAGCTGCATCGTCCTTCTGTAATGTGAGATTATTGAAGGTACCCGGCCGGCATGGATAGGCATAGGGATCAGGTGTATTGAGAGGGCAATAGTACCCGGATGGACACTCATTGGAGGAGTAATCTGTGGTATTAATGTAGCAGTAGTAACTCAATGGACAAGGTAGACATGATGATTGTTGCACTTGATCCTGGTACTTTCCAGCCTCGCAGCCTGTTCAAGACAAAAAGAAATTCCATCAGGAGAGTTGTATCATAAAATGTATTCTTACAAGGGAAACTTACTGAATTTTTAAATCAGTCAGTTTTCCTTGTGGTTACTTGATGATTATATTTAATAAAAGCCATATACCCTTTGAGTGATTCCCCAAGTACTGTTCTCAGGTTGCAGCATTGCTGTGAGTATCGATAAAATGATCCCTGGGATATAGCAGTATCTGCGTGGTTTCATGGCTTCTGATTGCCAAACGAACAAAGATAATTGACTATTAGGGACACCACCAACGTAGGGCTGGATAGCTCAGTTGGTAGAGCACCTGTACTGTATTCAGGAGGTTGCTGGTTCGAATCCCACTCCAGTCAATTTCTCTTTGTTCACCTTTCAATAAAAACAAAAATTAGTTTGAAACCCAGCAGACGTAGAGTCTTGGCTGGCTTACCTTTTGGATATTGAGATCCTGTGGGACAGTAATGTCCTTTAGGACACACATCTCCAATGATTGGATGGACGGTACCCGTCGGGCACTGGTCACCAGCCAACATGACGGGATCCTTCTTATCTACTCCCGATACACAGTAGTACCCAGCATCACAATCAGCAGTAGGCATAGTCAGGTTAACACCCTGGCAATACATGCCACCGTCACACGGTGTACACTCAGAGGCCGCAGCCAGACCGTCTGACTGACCGTAGGTCCCGGCTGGACAGGGCTGATGGTCGTGACCGGTGCCATTCGGACAGTAGAATCCTCGCGGGCAGCGATGGTAAGAGCTTGACCCGTCGCCTTCAATGACCAGCTCTGGTATACAGTATGATCCTGCAGAACAAATTGACATCATTTTTAATTGAATTTCTGCTTTATAAAAACAATGCTTGGAGTTAGGAAGGGCTGCTGTTTCGATCCTAGCAGGATCTTTATCGAAGGGTAAATGACAAGAGGACAAGAACGTGCAAGTAAAGATAAACATAAATGGATGAACTGTGTACAATCTACCAGTAACCAATACTAAACTGAACTAGAACATGGCTGTCATGGCTCGCTGCAGCCTTACGTGCAGTTACAAACATGATAGCCAAAAAAAAAAAAACAGTTTTCTATTGTCTTTCCAGATTAAAATAATTAATTTGAAGTATAAACTGTAATTTGAGGTTGTAGAGATGAATTTTATTACGTTCCAAAAATATGAAGCACTGAAAAACTTCAACTTTTCATCTGAATAAATTTTTTTAAAAACATTTTATGCGGACGTTAATTAAAGAGGTTTTGATACTTACCCTCTGGGCATATAGAACACTCTGAAGCGCCCTCGTAGTCCACATGAGTACCAGCTACGCATTCCTGTGGTTGCGCACTCTGTAGAGGGCAGTGTTTACCTTCAGGACATAGAATCTGGTTTGGTTTTTCTGAGCCAGATGGGCAATAGTAACCAGCCTGACATGGACCTGTTACCTTAGTGTTTGCTGCATGTACAAAAATCAAACAAAACATCTTTATTGAAAAGTGAACAAAGAAAAATTGATAGGAGTGGGATTCGAACCAGCGACCCCCTGAACACCATACAGAAAAAAATCTTTAGTTTTTCTTTAAATAACAATAATAAATCTTAAAAATTTTCCCAAAGTTCAAATAGCAAATGTATGAGAAAAAGTGTAAGAAGCATTAAAAAGAACCAAACATAAATCATGGTTTAAACCGAACACTTGACAATATTATGATTTGATTCAAAGTATATTCAAGAACTTGGACTTAGGAGGGTCTGACACGTCAGGCCCTCCTAACTCCAAACATTTGATATACATATGTATTTCAGGTCATTTTGGCTGATGAGCACTTTGTAGCAGTTTATTACTTGTATATTCAAGAAGTTAAATCCAGTAAAGAAATACTGACAAGAATAGACATACCTACAATAACAAAATAAAGACAAAGAACAAAAGGTAATGAAATAGACTGTGTACCCTGTCCTTCGCAGTAAAATCCAGCCGTACAATCCAGGCACTCTGATGCAGCGGCCAATCCGGTCTGATTGGAGAATGTTCCATTAGGGCACGGGGCGGGATTAAAGGTTGTCCCCTCGCAGTAGTACCCCTCTGGGCAAATGGTCTGATCTGGACGGGTCGACGACTCATCGCAGTAAAATCGGGGCAGGCAAGGTCCGCTGACTGCAGTTTGGGCTGGTAAAAATCAAAACGATCACAAACAATTGTCAGATTGTGGAAGTGCGAAGGTGCTGTTATTAAAAGGAGTCGTGACCAGGAGAAACTTAAAAACTTAGTAAAAGAGGACCTTTGCCCAGTTGTGTTTTGTGACCTGAGCCACATTTCATGAAGCCTTACGATCAATCGTAACTCGAGTTAGAATAACCCAAAGCATCCTATGTAGGGCTGCATGGTCCTGCGCGATTGATAGTTAGTTACAATGAGTTGGGTGAAATTGACCCCAAGCACTGTAGAAATGTGGATTGGTTTGCAGAAACACCATGTAAGAATCGTTCATACTTTCGCACTTCTATTTCGTTCGCACTTCTCGTAAGGTCTCAACATTTCAACTAGCCTGCTCTAGTCATCATCAGGAGTCATCATCAGGAGACTATAGAAAACTAGCAAAATCGTCTCAAAATGTTTTGGTTCAAGGTAAATACTAAATACTTCCTATTTCTAGTAATTTCAAGTTAACGAAAGAGATGTACGGTTACAGGAATGGGTAATTCCACGGTATCTATTTTTCTCTTTTTTTGCATATTTGCATGCATTTCTAGGAATTGTGAAGTTAAATATTAATGATTTTTGGTCGAGAGATAGATAATATGCAAATTAGGCTAACCCAAATTCACGCTTGTTGAGTGCACTTGAAAAACTTCATGCGCAGGCTCAGGAAAACTTGTGGGATACTTGCTGATTCCAATAACACATTTAGATTGATTGATCGAGGAATAATAAGTCAAAGTCACTGAACATGAGACGTGAGTTATCATGGAATTGTTCTCCAACTAAAATGATTGATTTTCTTGCGACTTCGTCCCCGCATCTTATCTTAATACTTGTGCAGCATGGACACATTTCAATCTACCTGTTTCATTGCAGAAATATCCAGCCGTACAGTTCAGGCATTCCTGGACTGATTTCAGTTTAGATGCTGGGCTGAAGGTTCCTTCGGGACAGGCATCCGGTTCAACTGTGCCCTCCATACAGTAATACCCAGCAGGACATGCATCATTCATTGGACCTGATGAATAAATGAATAAATTATGAATTATTCATATCACATTAGGCCTAAAAAAAATAATTTTGTGTTGCCCTCAGTGACCGACCGTAAAATGCCAAAACTTTGGCTCGGGATTTTTTTTTTTTTTTTTTTTTCTCCGAGTCCTAAAGTATAAAAACTCACCATTTTTGACAGAAAATGTAAGATTAAGCAGTAAAAAAGCATGTCTCCTCATAATGACCCAAGACCATTGATTTATAAACCCTGCTGACCATACATCCTGTATTTATTCATAAATGTTTGAAAGTCTGCCAAAAAAAAAAAAAAACAATTCGACCGACCGACCCAAAATGTTAATTTTTCCACTTGAGGGCAACACAACAATTTGTTTTTTCAGCCTTATGTAGCTTCAACCATAAGATAAATATTATGTATGCAGAATAAATGAATAGATTAAGCACCATTCATCAATAGATAAAAGTTTTATGATAATCTGATGGTGCAATTATTACAGAATCAGTCAACTTCACATGGCCTGATTGGATACAATTTCTCATGAATATTTATAAGCTACTGAATATTCATATTAATGGAAGGATACTCACCATCTGCTGGTGTGGTGATAGCGGCACCTTGCTGGCAGTAGTAGCCAGCTTCACATGGTCTTATGGGATAGACTAAGCCTGGTTGATCACACGCCATACCAGGGAGACACGGTGTACATTCAGATTCACTCTTCAATCCTGGTCAAAAGAAACAAATACGAGGGAGTTGATTTCTACATCAAAATGAGGTGGAATAGACCCTTTACTTCACTAAATCCACAGCCAGGTTTGGCAGTATTTGGATGGATTCAGGACTCTACCAAAAACACTGCTGCAGGATTTCAATGGACACAGACAGTGTTGAAGCCATGTGTCCTGTTATCCATCCAAATCCACAGCCAGGTTTGGCAGTATTTGGATGGATTCAGGACTCTACCAAAAACCACACTGCTGCAGGATTTAAATGGACACAGACAGTGTTGAAGCCAAGTATCCTGTTATCCATCCAAATCCACAGCCAGGTTTGGCAGTATTTGGATGGATTTAGGACTTTACAAACCAACCATGTACTGCTGCAGGATTTCGATGGACACAGACAGTGTTGAAGCCAAGTATCCTGTTATCCATCCAAATCCACAGCCAGGTTTGGCAGCATTTGGATGGCTTCAGGACTCTACCAAAAACCATATTTTACTTGGTTAGGGGGGCATCAATTAATTATAAATCATTATAATGAGTCCGCGAGTGTTTTATTGTTTTCTATCATCATAAATACCTGTCAAGTTATTGAATGTTCCGTAGGGACACGGATACTCCTCAGCATACGTGGTACCATTCAAGCAGTAATACCCAGAAGGACAGGTGTACGATCCGTACCAAACCACTGGACCAATAGTAGCGTTACAATAATGCCCCTCCGGACACTCCTTACAATCCCACCTCCCTACGTCATCTTGGTACGTTCCCGACGGACAAGGCTCCGGGTCGCCTACACCCGTACCGCAGAAGTGACCCTGCGGACAGGTGTACTCCCCGGGGGTAGGGGTGATCTGTCCCTCCGGACAATAGAAGCCTTGTTCACATACAGAGGTCGGTGTTGGGAGTCCCTCGCGGTCGCAGTACATCCCTTTGGTGCAGATCTTGCAGCTGGTGTTGGCGCTCTGCTCGATGTTGTCTTGGTAGTAGCCGATGGGGCAGGCTTGGGGCTCCCAGGAACCCACGGGGCAGTAGTGTCCTTGCGGGCAGATGTTACCGGTGATGTTATCTGTAGGGTTGCTGATGGATGCGCCAAGAGTGCAGTAGAAACCTGATGACAGTTGATGGAAAGGAAGAAGAAGAAGCAACACATGAAGATATACTATGAGATAAAACTTTCTTGGGAAGCAGGACTTCTCTGGAAGACCTTTGTGTATAAACCAAGCCAGCTCTGTACCATATGAACCATGGTGGGGCTTTCCGATCCTCGACTAGTTTCATAAAGATATACTTTCAATGCGAGTAACTGCGGCAAACCGCTAAACAGTGACCTGAAAGATGTCAAATATTCGGAGTAAGGAGGGGCTGACATTTCAATCCAAACATGATTTTTCTAGAAAAAAAAGAGCCTTAGAGAATGATCCTACTAGTATCTAGGTTCAGTAACGGGTGTGATTAGCCTTTCAGGAAAAATCCTGAAAGTAATAAAAAAAATCCTGAAAAATTTCATAAAATTGGGTTAAAATCGATAAAATTGCGAAAATTTTGGTCACAAAAACTCCGCAAATCAAGAAAAAATCCTGATACATCACACCCCTGCAGTATTACGGAAAAAACTGTAAATACAGTCCAATGTGCTGTTTCATTAAATCATCACAAGTCTACCACGTACCATCGATATTTGGTAATTTCTGTGCAAATGATCTAATCCTTTGGGATTTCTTATCACAAGAAAAATCAAGACTCAACGTCTAGTTCCGACAGTAGAATTTATATCAGAAGAATCGGCAGAAAGTATGTCATGGATAACTTTTACAAGACGTGAAGCTGGAGACTCTCCCCTTACCCTGAGAGCACTGAAGATGAGGGGCAGCTAGTCCAGCTCTCTCACAGTAGTAGCCAGGATCACATGGTATAGGATAGTCAGTCCCACCTGGACAATACTCTCCAAGATCACAACGACCTCCGATAGATGGATCCATTGGAGTCGGACTTGACGCACCTTGGATGCAATACCAGCCATCGCTAGATGAGAGAAGTGAAATACATGATGCATTAGATTTATAAACAGCGAGTACTTTTACTTGGCCCGTACTCGATAAAAAGTACTAAAAAAAAAATGTACTTGGCCCGTACTCGATTCCATGTACTCAAATTTTGAGAGTACTCAACCTTTTTATAGTCAAATGGTCAATTTCATCTTCGTTACAATGATGTACTCAGTGTAATTTACTCGGATTTGGGGACTCAATTCCAACACTGGTTCATTAAAGTGGCGTTCAAATGTAGTGTTTATTATAGTAAATTAAAGAGCCATATTGGGTATGTTTTGTTCACAAAAATTGGGAGCCAAGGATGACGTTCGCTATAACTAAATGTTCGGCATACCAGTGTTCATTATGCTAGGAGTCCACTGGGCCGGCTCCAGTTGGTGCCAATTCGCGCCAAAGATTATGTGATTGGCGCATAGTGCCGCAACTTGGAGCGAACCATTACATTCTAGTGGATTCCAATAGCGGATTGTTTGCGCCATTTGGTGCCACTTGGTGGACACTTCGCGCTGATTGCTTGATGCAAGTGGCGCAACGAAAATTTCAAACATCAATTTTTTGCGCCATTACGGGCCACCACGAGCCAGTTGGGAGGCAGTTTGAGCCACTGCACGCCACTAGGCACCTTATTGGCGACACTAGGCGTCACAGCAAATTGCATTGGCGTGAACTAGCACCAACTGGCACCGGCCCAGTGGACTCCTAGCATTGGAAGCGTTCCACTGTACCTAGACTCCACGTTAGAAGGACAGACTAAAAGAATCTGAACATCTCACCTGCAATTGGACGTAGGCCAATCATTTCCACTGCCCATACAATAAGACCCTGCTGTACAAGCAACACAAGCTGATTGGTCCACCTGCTGAGGCTGATTATTGAATGTTCCTGGTGGACAAGGGAACTCGTTGGACATGGTGGTGTCGTTAGGGCAGTAATGACCCGTTGGGCAGATGTTATCGACGTAGGTGGTGGAGTTAGACAGGCAGAAGAATCCTAGAGACAATGACGGAAACCAGGAAACAAAATCGTATGAGTACCAGTGACAAACAACATACATACATGAATTGTAGGCTGGTAATCAGTTATTGCTAAGCCGACCTTTTCAATGGGAGTTTATGAAATGGAGGCTCAGGCTCTGTCTCAGGCTCCGGATCCATTTCGTGAATCCATTCTGAAATAGCGGGTATGAAAATAGAGGGTTTGGGCTGCAGTTCTGAAGTAGATTCTCTGGTTTGAAAAGGAAAACAGAGCTTCAGCTTCAATGAAAAACCACAACCTATATTTTCAACATACAGATGTCAGAGCTGGAGCCTGAGCCTGAGGCTAAGCCTCAGTTTCGTAAATGATCTATGTTTTAGCATCTTGTGCATTAAAGCTTTATGATATCGGCTAATAATTGGCGCTTAATGTAAAAATTGTTTGAAATCCTGCTTACCTTCTGGGCATACTTGACATGTTCCCTGTCCTTCCTGGTCTTGATACTCGCCAGCATCGCAGCCGATTGGAAGAACAGTCCCCACTGGGCATCGGTAACCTCTCGGACACACCCCTCCGACCCCGGTGTGACCCCCGAGGATCGGACAGGTCGCAGGGTAGGTCTCGTTCTCAGAGGGATTGTTAGGGTTGGATCGGTCAACGCCTGAGTCGCACCAGTAGCCTTCATCACAGAGGTCACTGTAGGATGTGGCTGCTTGGTCAGGACAGTAGTAGCCGCCCGGGCAGTCGATACACTGCTGCACCTGTTATGAAAGAGCATAGATAATTAATTGATGAAAGTTTCAAGTCTACATCATGATCATTTCACAGTAACAAGTCTCATGGTCTCTTCACAGTACAGCTAGGACCGGAAGGGGTGCCTAGTCCACAGCAAGACAGCAATGAATGCCTCCACCCCTATGTTGTGGAGAAACCAGTCCCTCACACTGAAACAAGACTGATGGTCTCTTCACAGTATAAATAGGACTTGAAGGGGTACCCAGTCCACAGCAAGGCTGCAATGAATGCCTCCACCCCTATGGTGTGGAGAAACCAGTCCCTCACACTGAAACAAGACTGATGGTCTCTTCACAGTATAAATAAGACTGGAACGTGTACCTAGTCTGAGTATTTTGTAGGACTGAGTCAACATGAACACAGTTACTGATGACATAAATAGCAATAAAGACATGTATACGTACCTTATATAGATTAGTCTGGTTGCTATAGGTACCAGCCGGGCATTTGCTCCAGTCCAAACCAGTTCCATTGGGGCAGAAATATCCAGCGGGACAATCAGCAATACCAGACGTAAGATTCTGGTTCATAATGGACTCATCTTCTGGTATGCAGTAGAAACTACAGCGAGAAATACAAGACAGGAACGTTAGTACTTGAAGACGAAATTACTGATCTAGTACGTAAAAAGCTTGTTTCTACTTGGCAAAATGAACAAAATAACTGACTGAAATTATACGGCGGTACCCGCAGCGATATTGGATTTGATTCACCCTGCAGACCCCAGCTAGCTCGGTGGCATAGCAGGTAAGGCATCTGCACTAGTAAGCAGGAGGTCGTGGGTTAGAATCCCACCTGAGCCAGCATGTGATTTTGTTCACATGCTCTCACAAGCACTGACTAGGCAGTGCTCATCCACATCGGTGAAGGGCAAGCCTAATTTGCATGAAATTCTACAGTTTACACTTTTGGGGTTGTTGATCATGAGCCAAAGGTTCGTCCCTGTTTTTGTTTTCCTTTTCAGTTTCAGTTAACGGTTAGCAGAAATTTGTAACCAGATAATTAAAACTGGGTCGGTTAACCTTAATAAGCCGGATAAAAATCCCAGCACTACTTAAAGACCTACCCTCTTGGACATATCTTGCATTCGTACTGTGTAGTTCTATCTGTGTAGAATCCGGCTGTACATGCTTTGGGATCCGGAGATCCTTGAGGGCAATGCAGACCAATGGGACACTCAATAGGATTAGGAACGCTAGAACCTACAAACACAAACAATCATTCACAAAATGAACAACAAGTATAACTTTCAGGGTATGAAGATGGTGCTGGTAGAAACATACTGTTAAAATATTTCCGCCTGAAATGGTGTGTTTATCCAGACATTAGTAAAACAAAGACCAAAAACTGTTTTGATCTCGGGGTAAGATAAAAACCGTTCTTTATGTTTTATGTAAAGAAAAATTGAGTCTGGTTTTTGCTATTTTCTTGTGACTCAGATGTCCGATTGAGCTCAAATTTTCACAGGTTTATCATATCGTGCACATACTGGATCAGACAAAGTGTGAGTGCTGTTCTGTGACCTTTATACCGATCACGCATTATACCTTGAAGACACTTGTAATCCTGCTTACCTTCGGGGCAGTAGTATCCTTCCATACACAGTGCTTCCTCTGCAGTTAATCCAGCCTGTTGACAATACCATCCTGCAGTACAGTTCCTACACTCGCTCTCTGCAGTCAGCCTAGTGTCATTAGAGAATGTCCCTGCTGGGCATTTCTCAGGTACTGAAGTTCCGTTGCCGCAGAAAAGACCGGCAGGACAGATGATCTGTTCTCTGTCGTCCGAACCACGCTGGCAGTAAAAGCCGGCGTGGCAGTCACCAGCAGGTGCTAAGAGTCCATCCTCATCACAGTACTGACCTGTGTGTGTTTAGTGCACAGATTCATTTATTAGGTGTCATTGGTAAGGTTGTGGGTTCGAATCCCACCACGAGGCAGCACATATACATGTGGTGATGTCGACAACTCCACTCAAAACTTATCAAACTTATAATTTATTAGGTGTCATTGTTATGAACGTTATATAGGCGGTATGACAATTGTACGAATAAGCAAAAGGTTGTGGGTTCGAATCCCACATGAGCCGGCACATGTACAAGAGGTGATGTCGACAACTCCTCTTAAAACTAATAAAACCCAGATTCATCTATTAGTTGTCATTGTTATGAATGTTATCTAGACGGTATGAAAATTGTACCAAAAAGCCAGAAGTTTGTGGGTTCGAATCCTACCTGAGCCAGCACGTGTACATGTGGTGATGACGACAACTCCACATAAGACTAATAAAACCCAGAATCATTACCAGTTATTAGGTGTCATTGCTGTGAATGTTATCTAAGCGGTATGACAACAATTGTCCTAAGAAGCAAAAGGTTGTGGGTTCGAATCCCACCTGAGCCAGCACATGGAGTGATATTGACAACTTGTCTTTATAAGAGTAATAAAACCAAGTCCTGGTGAGTGGGCCAATTAACTTTCAGAGACCAATCTGAATGGAGTGGGAATACACAGCCCTGGCAAGCACCAAAAGCACCATGGCAGGATTCGAACCCACAATCTGTAGACTAACATCAAGATCCTGAGTACGACACACCAGATCACTAGGCTAGACATATGACACTGAGTTATAATATGTATAATATTAATTACCTGCTAGGCAAGGATCACACTCCGTTACATTCATCAGTTCCTCCTCATTACTGAATGTTCCTCGTGGGCATGTGATAGGCTCTGTCGTACCCTCCGGACAATACTGACCGACTGGACACACGTTTGCATCATTACCCTGATTGGGTGCGGCTATCTCAGCACCGGTCCGGCAGTAGTAGCCGGCCGAACAGAGTGTGTATGGGAAGGTCAAGCCAGGCTGACCGCAGTAATAGCCGCCCAGGCACGGAGCACATTGACCGGAGTTGGCCAGACCGGTAGCGTTGTTGAATGTACCAATTGGACATGTGAACTCCGTAGCAGCGCGGGTACCATTGGGACAGTAATGGCCTGTGAACGCACAGAAATCAAATGAACAATCAATTCACATTATTACCAGGGGCCAATTTCAAAGAGCTGCTTAAGCTTAAAAAAAAGCTAAGCATGAAAAGTCTTCCTTGATCAAACAGAATTACCCAAACAAATTTTCACGTGATGTTTATTACTGCTTTTGACTTGTATTCAGCCATTGTTTACCGAGCATAACATTCACAAGGAGTTTTGGGTGGCATACTGATTTGATTTACCAAGGTTTTTGGTGCTTAAGCAAACTTTGGTGCTTAAGCAGCTTTATGAAATTTGCCCCAGGTAAATAAGGTTAAGGAGCAATATCTCTGATATGATGTCCATGTTTTAATACACCTACAGACCTGTGCCATTTACATAGACCTTTCTTTTACTTAATACAAACTTTGGCCCGTGGTTGGCATGGGCGGCCAAATGTTGCAAATCATTTTGTCTTCTTGACAGACGTCGTGACCAAATTCTTAATTTTTTTTAAAAACTTTCTATAGCTGTAAAAAAAATACCAATCATTCAGCTTGTGTTGTTTCCATTACATTCAGCAAAATCTTTCAATGAAACATAGTGTACAAATTGTGTTCAAATTGTGATTATTTCTTATGCCCGGCTTTGATGGCTTTCCATAGTTTCCGTCAACTTGGTTGGCAAAAACTTGGGCCGTGAGGTTCCCCCCAAAAGGTCTATAGCCCTTAAATTATTGCACATTTACAGCTAATAAGGGAAAACACCTTAAATTATGTTAAAAATTTTCAGATTTTGGGTATAAAAGAATGCAAGTCTAAGAATGCAGCAAGCAGTATCTTTATCAAAGGGTTGAATTAATAATGTTGAAGAATTTGAAAAATTTTGAGATAATTTGAAACAGTCAGCTGTGACAATATGCAAAATAACATCAAATATCTGAAAATCACGTTCTAGTTGATTTTTACTTTGTTTCCTACTTACCTTCAGGGCAGATGTAAGTAGTATAGTTGACAATGGGTCCATTAGTATCATCACAGTAGAATCCTTCAGGACAGGTCTTACAGGTCCATTGTTCAGGTTCATCTTGGTATGTACCAGCAGGACATGGTACTTTATCATCTACACCTTCCTCACAGTAATATCCGGCCGGACAGCCGTAGTCATTGGGAGTAGGAACAATCTGACCGCCAGGGCAGTAAAATCCTATGTAATTGCAAACGGGAGAAAAGGATGATTAATTATGGTAAAGAAACTTTAAATGAGGAGGATAAATCTCTTAATACATCGATCCAGAAGGCCATGCCCACCATAGTAAACCTAATATTTGATAGGCCTATTCATGGTCAGCGAAGAACAGGCAAAGAACAATTGCAAGTGATACACAACTCAAGGAAATTTTGTACATACGAAACAAAAGTAGACTCAACAAAAAGTGTGCAGTAAAGAATACAAAATCTAAAACATTTTATTGGACAAAATGGCGGCAATTTGTCTAACCTTATATAACGCAATGTGATTGGTCAATTTGTCAAGGGACGTGGCCTACTAGATCGGTGTATTGTCTGAAACATGGTCGACATTTACAATGAGCACCCATCAAGTCCAGTTGCCTGTCTAACTCTACAGTTGTTAAAGTTGTTCAAGTGTCATTCTACACCTGTCATTCTACAGTTGTTGTATGTATCATTCTACGGTTTGCAATTCTATAATCTTGCATGTGCCATTCTGCACATAGTGTTTTACACCTGTCATTCTACAGTTGTTCGAGTTGTTAAAGTGTCATTCTACACCAGTCATTCTACATCAGTTATGACTATACAGTGTATACCAACCTTGTGTGCAATTGCCCTGTGGGTAAGGCAATCCACTAGCTCCACAGTACTGCCCACCTATGCACTCTAGACAGTATGTGATGTTCTTAGCTCTCTTAGATGGTAAGTATGTTCCAGGTGGACAATCATCCTCTGAGCTGCTACCAGCGATACAGAAATGACCAGCACTACACTCATTACCTACAACAAGAAAAGTCAATATGCTTTATAATGATACAAGTAATATACTGCTCATCAACCAAAATAATGCCTTAATGCCCTGTACTGTTTTCACAGGTGGCAACATTGCTGCGAGTATCGATGAAATGATCCTTGGGATATAGCGGTGTGTGTGTGGCTTCTGACTGCCAAAACTAACAAAGATAATTGACTATTATAGGGCTGGATGGCTCAGTTGGTAGAGCGCCTGAACGGTATTCAAGAGGTCGCCGGTTCAAATCCTGCTCCAATAAATTTTTCTTTGTTCACTTTCCAATGAAAATAATGCCCTGAAATATTTAAAATGTTTGATGCATAATAAATCATGCAGGATACATGATGAATTATGCATGATGCATGATGAATTATGCATGATACGTGATAAATTATTCATAAACTATGTGATTAATGTTGTTCTTACCTCCAGTTCCTGTTGGTTTAGCAGTGATGGATCCATGAGTGCAGTAGTATCCTGCATCACATTCACCTTTAGGTTCATCTAATCCAGCAACATCACAGAATGTACCAAGGTCACATGTTATCTCTGAGGATGAGCCTTGGGGACAGTAGTTACCTGAAGATTGGAGGATAAATGGAGAATCGGTCAAAACTGCCCTACTCGGGATTTGAAATTAATGGAAGCATGAGAGGTAACTGTATAGGTGTCACTGGTCTTTGCCATGGTGGCCCGGGCCCGATTTCATTGAATCCGTTACCATCAGCAAAAATTCTTTGCTCACGGTAGCAGATTTGTTTTGCTAAACGGTTAGCGCATTTCAAGTTTTCTTTTTTGGTAACGCTAAGGACTTTCTGCAGAATGCATATGACAGTGCGTTAGCAGAAAATAATCATGGTTACCCTAGAAATTTTTCGCTAACCGAAAGTCTCGCTTACAGATTCCATGAAATGGATTCCACGCGCAGCAGCGCCCGTAAGCACAAAATTAGGCTGTAACTGATTCCACGAAATTGAAGTTCTGTGTCTGAACACAGCCCTAGATGATCATGTCCTTTGTACTCACCTGCTGTGCATTCGCCTCCTAGTGATGGCTCAGATGGTTGAGCTTCATATGATCCACTATAGCAATACCATCCAGGATCACATAGTCCAGTAGGGTTGGTATTACCACGTCCCTGGCAGTAGGAACCAGCTGTACATTCCACACAGGCAGATTCATTGTGTCCACCTGTTCATGGAAGAGATAATTGATTGATACCAGTAACAGGTGTCGGTGTAATTGATTAACTATAGCAAGTTGCTCACTATCGACCAGAATAATGACATCAAGCAGGAGTTCCATACAGTTAGAGCCAGTTAGATTCCTGGCAGGTTCTTCCTAAAAGTTTAACAATGTGTTAAAGGTAATATCATACTTTGGTTTTTCTCAAAAGAAATGCAGATTCATGGGCAAATATATCAAAGTAACAGTCATCTGTGAAATGTTCTGTCCCATACGATGCCCACTTTTGAGAAAACAGTGAAAAACGACCACAGTATTTTGAAAATCTCTTCACCGTTATTTTTGATCTTTCAAAAATCAGAATTGTTTTGTGGTCAATTGTTTTACTCTTTTCTGGATAAACACAGCATTTCAGGCAGAAGAAAAATCGTAAAGGTGTGTTTCTAACATCACCATCTTTTTATCCTGTAAGTTATAGGTAAATCTGTGAAAATTTATGTTTTGGTATGCTACTAAAGTATGATACTACCTTTAGAGAAAGACTCTGGTAGGTCTATTAATAAGTCATGTAGTCTTGAAGAAATCATTGGACACATAACTGTCATCCCAGTCTTTTTTTAGAGAGTTTTGAACTTCTTACCTGTCAAGTTGTTGAATGTTCCTTGCGGGCAGGGGAATTCAATATCATAGGTCGTACCGTCCGGACAGTAATGGCCTTCTGGACATAAGGTATCTCTGTGAATTAGAACAACAATAAACCAAGATGAAAAAAGCATGTGAAAGGAACAGTGGTAGTTAGATATGATCCAGTATGTCAAGCTACCAATGTTGCCCGGTGAAGGCTAGCAGTACAAGCAGCCGAAACATCGCTACCAGCAACACGAAATTGGGGCCTAATTTCATGAAATCCATTTATACCATTCAAAAATATTCTTCGCTTACAGTACCAGACTTTCTTTGCTGACGGTTAGTGTATTTCACGGGAGAGTTTTCTTTTTGGTAACAGTAAGCAAGGTTTTTCTGCAGAATGTATAATAGACAGTGTGTTAGCCGAAATTGGGCCCGACATCGATCACCTTTTTCCTTATCTGTACTTTATAGTGCAATGAGTAATCCTTTCCTTTGTAAGCCAAGCTAGCATTGGCCAAGTGTGATCAGCGACCGTTTGAGGATTGCCGAGAACTCTATGGTTTACCACAGCTGATCAAATTGTTCAAAGTGCAAATTGCTTTTCAAAAGATGTCCAAGTTTTAGTTTGTCGTGCAGTGACATTTTTGAGCTTCTGGCGTAAACTGGGCCCATTATTTGAAACAGCATTTGAGTATGTTGAGAATGTAGACAAGATATTAAGCTGACTTACAGGAATGTTGTATCATTAGCCAGGCAGTAGTATCCAGCTGGGCATATCAGACATGAATCCTGCCCCTCCTGGTCTTGGTACGTCCCCGCACTGCACCCCTCTGGATAAATGGAACCTTCTAGGCAGAAATGACCCAAGGGGCAAATGTCTCCGTAGCCAGTGTGTTCACCTATTGAAAAGGACAAATCATTGCATTAAAAGTAAATAACGTACTTTGGCTTTTGTTAAAGAAATGCAGATTCATGGGTAAAGTATGAACGGTCTAGCGTCAAATTCACAAAGCCCCACAATCGATCATTAATCGAGTTATGAAGGATAACCCAGAGTTCCCTACATATGGCTGCAATGCATCATAAGTCCTACGATTGATAGTAAGTTACGATGAAATCGTTTGGTGAAATTGACCACTAGAATACTTTGTCATGGAAGAAACAACTTACCATCGTAGGTACACGAGTCATTGACGTATGCTGTCGGGTTTGGCCTATCCACTCTCGATGTGCAGAAATATCCAGGTCTACATGAGTTAGTGGGTGCACTAAGGCTGATTCCATCGCAGTAGTAGCCACCTGTTAATACAATCAATCAATTATCAATTAAAGAACTGATTAGAATAACGCTAAGTGCAAAACTTCACCTTCATTAGATAAGCCTCACACACAGTCAGTGACAATCGTGATCACCGCTGTTTTTTTCAAAGTCATTGAAAGGTGAACAAAGAAAAACCAGTGTAGGGCTGGATAGCTCAGTTGGTAGAGCACCTGTACGGTATTCAGAAGGTCGCCGGTTCGAATTCCACTCCTGTCAATTTTTCTTTGTTCACCTTGGGGGTACTGTCTTTAACAAGAGGTTCCATGAACCTTTATTGTCCAAAGAAATACCAATAAGATGCAGAAATGTGAAAAACGATGTCATAATCATCTATCGTTACCTGGGCAACTGGTACATTCTGAGTCGTCCTTCAGTCCGAGTCGTCCACCATATGTGCCCGGTGGGCAGGCCGTCCAGTTCATACCGGTTCCAGCTGGGCAGTAGAATCCTTGTGGGCAGAGGTTGAAACCAGACGAAGAATTCCCTGCAAGATGGAAACAAAAAAATGACATTGTATGGAATTCATTTACGGGCACGATTATCTAAATTTTAAGCAAACTTGATGATTCATTAATCTGATGCTCAATCTTAAATCTGCTGGTTAGATGTCAGCAATTCAAATCATCAAGCTATCAGACCAACCAGGGAACCTGTCGAGGAGAAGCAAGGCTGTCAGTCCTAGAGCTAAAGAGCCAAGCAGCTGAGCAGTCAACCTACCAGCAATACCTCCTTGCAATTCAACCATACATCCTATCTTCCTTGTATCCAATGGACCCTTCCGTCCTGTCAATCAAACCGTGCGCATTGACCAATTGGAGGACGCCTTTATAATCAGGTGACCACGAAAGCCTCGGTCAAACTCGGTCACAAGCGGTATGTAAAACACACACGTGGGCGGGGCTTTAAGAGCAAAGCCGGCACGGTCCATAATCCAGCCAAACAAGAGGTCAGCCAACCAACAAAGCAGGGTTCATCAAAAACAGTCAATAACAGGGTTAATCTTGTGACAATAAATGTTTCAGGATGGTGAAGGGGTATAAACTTGAAGTTTGAACTTTGAATTTACCTTGAATGACCTCCGATGGTACGCAGTAATACCCCTCGGGGCATATCAGGCACTCAGGTTGCTGAGTCAGATTAGAGAATGTCCCAGGATCACAGGGGACTGGAAGTGGGCTACCCTGAGGGCAGTGGAGACCGATAGGACATGGATATTCCATCGGGTTAGGTACACTCTGACCCTCGGGGCAGTAGAATCCACCATCACATTCACCCTCAGGCGCTGTCAAACCTGTGAATTCAACAAATGCAGATTAAAACCGTCATCGTCATCATTAGGTGTAGCTCTCTTAGGTGTAGCCAAATCGAGTATAAAACTGGGTTTTGCTTGGGTCGGGACGGATAAATTTGGAGTTGGAGGATTAAGGGTATTACAGGCAGTGTACAGAATTTGCAATTAGGCCTCAAACAAAAATTTATTGAGTTTGAGACAGAAAATGGACTCAAGAGTTTGTATACAGTGCCAACAGTCACCATGTCACCATAGGAAATCTTGGTTCATCAGATGCTGGGCTTTTCAAGGTAATCAAGATTTAGTGTCTTTTAAAAAGATTGTTCGTCCGAATGATTTAGTAGCATTTCAAAAGCATGTTGTAACTGTGAAGGATTCGGAGGGGGGCAAGATTATTTTGGATGTATTTCTGCTATCCAGATGAACAAAGCATAAAAAGGTACATGAAACAACATCTGTAAGGAAGTTTAAGACCTTCACTTCTGTTTAAGTACCAAATTCAGCCAAAACGCACATCTTTACAAATCCTATATGCTCCCTTTAATATCAGTATCAGTACTAAACAGACATGAAATTGTCCCCTGGAAGCTTACCTGTTTGATTGCAGAACCATCCTTCATCACAAGGTATGCACTGTGATACGTTCCAACGATGTTCAGCATCACTGTATGTAGCTTGTGGACACGGCTCGGGTATGTCTGATCCTGTTATGCAATAACTACCAGCTGGACAGGTAGTATTACGTGCATCCCAGGATCCTATCAGGCAGTAGTACCTACATATATGTACCAGGAGGATATAGTGGTCATTATAACAGGATTACACTACCGGTATTATTTCATACAAGGAGCTGGCTTCCAGACTAAGTCCCACTGACAAAAGTCATCGTTGGCACACAATTTTTCAGCATTGCAGCACTGGGCACGAGAGCGTCACACAATAAACATATCTGGATGTTCTCAAGAAGGACGCAGGAGTGCAAAGCAGCAAAGCACCAGCCAGCTGGCCGGAAGTATCGAAAACCCTAATCAAGGGATGCACATCCTGCAGTATAGAGTGCAGCAGACATAAATTCCTCTGTTGCCGGACAAAAGGCGGGCGGGGACACTGCAGTAATGGCAGATGATTCCTACCCCCATGGTCGCACTGCTGGATCGGTGTATATATTTCCCGAGTTTAAACCAATTGGAGCTGTTCATTTATAGATAATGCACTGTCAGATGGCACATACATATTAGGAAGATAATATGGTCAAACAATAAAACACAGGTGACAGATATACTTGTAATAGTTATTCGTCATAACAGGTGGCTATTATAATAATACTACAGGTGCGTTCTAATCCAATCAATTATTTGAAGACTAGATCAGCAGCTGTCAATTTCAGTGAGCTGCTTAGAACAAAAAGTCGGTAAGCATGACATCTCAGCCTTAATAAAAACAGGATTACCAACCAAATTTCCTGTGTGCAAATTTCCACTTGCAATTGTTCTTTGGCTGTTGTTCACTGACCATGAATATCAAATCGAATTTTCAATGGTGGTTTGTTTCATTGGGCAAGCCATCTGTTTGCTAAGCAAATTTTTTGTGCTAAGCATCTCTATGAAATTAGCCCCAGGTGTCTTACCCTTCATGACATGGTCCACTGGTTACATTCTGACCGACCTCTGAGCAATACTCTCCAGCTGGACACAACTCACAATCACCTTCCTTCTGTAGCATGTACTCATTGCTGAATGTACCCTTAGGACATGGTGTTGGGTTGGCTATACCTTCCTCACAGTAATGACCGGTAGGACACATGTTGGCTTGCTCCCCTAGTCAAACAGAAGATGGCAGGTGTTTTTAGGTATTTGATGGCATCAGCAATGATTGAAATGATTGAAAATAATTAAATCATCAAATAACCACAAGCCGTATCCTCTTTGAGTGATCCCCCATGTATCGTTCTCAGGTTGCAGCATTGCTGCATGTATCGGTGAAATGATCCCAGGGATATGGCGGTGTGTGCGTGGTTTCATGGCTTCTGACTGCCAAACGAACAAAGATAATTGACTATTGGGGTCACCACCAACGTAGGGCTGGATGAATCAGTTGGTAGAGTGCCTGTACGGTTTTCAGGAGGTAGCCGGTTCAAATCCCGCTCCAGTAAATTTTTCTTTGTTCACTTTTCAAAATTCCACCTTCCAGAGATTCAACTTACCTTGTTCTGGGGTTGATGTTTCAGCGTACTCTTTACAATAGAAACCAGATGAGCACAGATCTACAGGATATGACATGCCTGTTAGAGGGCAGTAGAATCCACCTAAACAACCGATGCACTGGCTCTCATCCTGCCGACCTGAAATGAATATTATAAGATTATCAGTGCCAGTGGTGGCTACAGGATATAGAATGCTATACAAGGGCAATAGTCACCTTCTATTGCACTATATTTAGAGGGCAATAGTCACCAACTATTACAGCCCATGTCTGTATTTCAAGGGCACTGATCAGCATCTATTGCAACCCATGACTGTATTAAGAGGGCAATATTCACCATCTATTACAACCCATGTTTGTATTTCAAGAGCAATAGTCTCCATCTTTTGCCCCCTATGTTTGTATTTTAAAGGGAATAATCACCATCTACTGCAACCTATGACTGTATTTATAAGGCAATATTCACCATCTATTGCACCCAATGTCTGTATTTATAGGGCAATAGTCACCATCTATTGCACCCTATGACTGTATTTAGAGGGCAATATTCACCATCTATTACACCCTATGCCTGAAATTATAGGACAATAGTCACCATCTATTGCACCCTATGCCTGTATTTATAGGGCAATAGTCACTGACAGAATCAATGACATCACCACTGATAAGTTCCAGTTCTTACCTGTGAAGTTGTTGAATGTCCCTATTGGACAAGGGAACTCCGTAGCAAACCGTGTCCCCATAGGGCAATAGTATCCCATAGGGCATATATTAGTCTGGTTATATTGCACCACTGGTTCCTCTGTACTATCACAGAAGTAACCAGCAGGGCATTGAAGGCATGATCCTTGTCCTGTCTCATTGTTGTAGGTTCCGTTACGGCAACGTGTCGGTTCGGCTGATCCAAGTTCACAGTAGTAACCAGCAGGACATCTGTAAAATTAAAACCAATCAAAGAACATTTCCTTTAATAATTCTTACTTTTGCTATTGCAATTTTTTTTTAATAATAACATTATATCTGGTTTGTGGCAAGCTCATATAGCATTGGATAGCTCAGATGGTAGAGTGCTTGTATGGCAGTTAATGGTTTATATGATTTCTGACTGGCACCCTGAGTAAAGATAGCTGACTATAGGGAAGCCCCATGATAGGATGATAGGGCTGGATAGCTCATATGGTAGAGTACTGGTATGGCAGTTTATGGATTCTGGCTGGCACCCTAGACAAAGATAGTTGACTATAGAAAGACCCCATCATAGAACTGGATAGCTCAGATGGTAGAGCACTGGTATGACAGTTAATGGGTTATATGGCTTCTGATTGGCACCCTGAGCAAAGATAGTTGACTATAGGGAGGCCCCATCATAGGGCTGGATAGCTCAGATGGTAAAGCACTGGTATGACAGTTAATGGGTTATATGGCTTCTGATTGGCACCCTGAGCAAAGATAGTTGACTATAGGGAGGCCCCATCATAGGGCTGGATAGCTCAGATGGTAGAGCACTGGTATGACAGTTAATGGGTTATGTGGCTTCTGATTGGCACCCTGAGCAAAGATAGTTGACTATAGGGAGGCCCCATCATAGGGCTGGATAGCTCAGATGGTAGAGCACTGGTACGGCAGTTTATATGGCTTCTGACTGGCACCCTGAGCAAAAAGAGGCGAGTATAAGGAGGCCCCATAAGAGCTGGTAATACTTTTCAACCAATATCCATTCCAAGCAAAATAGCAGACAACCAGTCACAAACAATGTATATCGCCCAGCATTTTACCCGGTAACCCGTATGTGAAATAAAGGCAAATACATATTTTGATCTGTAACTGGTGACTCACCGGTACTCTGGCGGGGCTGATACATTCTGTCCGCTTGGGCAATAGTAACCAACATCACACGGTCCTTGTGGTAGATCCAATCCATTACCGGGACAGAACATCCCTTGAGTACATGACTGGCAGTCTTCCTCAGCGTCATTCTGGGTGCTATTCAGGAACGTTCCTGTCTGACAAGGTAGGGGCTCGGATGACCCTTCTGGGCAGTAGTATCCCTTAGGACAGACGTCGCCGGTCACTCCGTCCATGGGTGTGGATGTATTGGCCGTCAACGTGCAGTAAAATCCTACATAACAATGAAAAATAGATACAATTAAGAAACTGCTGCAAACTGCTAATCAGGCAACAAAAAAAACATAATTTTTTTTTTTTAAATGCCTGGAGTTAGGAGGGCCTGATGACACTTTTCGATCCTAGCAGGATCTTTATCTTTTAGCCTTCGATAAAGAACCTGCTAGGTTCGAAACTTGTCAGGCCCTCCTTACTCCAAGCAAAAATGAGACCCGTTCATTGTAAAAACTCGCTCAAAGTTCATCAATACACTGATCCAGCAGGCCACGGCCCTTGAAAAATTGACCAATCACAACGTGTTATTTAAGATCCGACAAACGGCACACATTACAAAACTCTGCGGATACTTGTGAATTTGTTATGTACGATGTATCAAACTTCACAAAAATGTGCGAAGATATTTGTGGTGTGCGATGTCCCTCCTGCGCCACCATTTGTTGCCGTCTTGCGCATGATATACATAATTAATTTCACGCTGTCAGTAATGTAATGAGTGCCCAAAGTGTCATGCGTCATGGCGACCAAAACATCTCGCCCTGGGTACAAAACCACACTATATGGACTATTGGACTTATGTTTTGTGGGAGTGTTTTTCAATTTATTTGTAACTTCAATTCATTTTTCCCTTTTGGTTTTGGTAATCTTCTTTGTAACATTTTAAGCCTTTTAATTGTTTTTTTTTTATTTTGAATTTTTGGAATTGTAATGATGTATGTAACTAAATTTCTCTCCATTTTTTTAATGTAATTTTATCCATTTTTTTTAAAGAGCTATGAGATTGTTTTACAATGTGAAGCGCTTCTTAAGAATGTATTTATTATTATTAAAATTATTATTATGTACAGTACGTATTGCTACTCACCAGCTGTACAGTTCCCAGTGGGTTGGTCGAGACCTGGGGTCAGGCAATATGTACCAGGATCACAGTCTAGCATTCTATAAGCTCCTTGAGGGCAATAGTAACCTGGTTGACATATACCACCATGGGCGGAGTCCATACTGATGGAGGCGTTTGCCATACAATACCAGCCTGTAGGTATGAGGAGAAAGAACACAGAACGGTTATGAATGAAATGAAAACAATTTCATGGTACTGTGGCCTAGTGGTCTGGCGTGTTGAACTCAAGGTCTTGTGGTCAATCTACATATTGTGGGTTCGAATCCAGCCATGGGCTAGTGGTGCTAGCGTAATTGGGCAAGACGCTTTGTCACATATTGCTCCTCTTCACCCAGGAGTAAATGGGTAGCTGTGAGGGTAGAGATGGCTTTGGGGTTTGATTAGCCAGTTTGTGCGCCTTACAGCAGCCAGGGGTTGTGTACTCCCCAGCGAGATGAGATGCCATGGGTTAGCCATAGGCTAATGGTGCTTGCATCCTTGAGCAAGACCCTTTGTCACATATTGCTTCTCTTCACCCAGGAGTAAATGGGTACCTGTGAGGGTTGAGATGACTTTGTGTGCTTAATTAGCCTATGTGCGCTTTACAGTATAAACAGGCCTGAATACTCCCAAGGGAGTTGAGATTAGTCACCAGGGCAGCTCAGACAATCACTCTGTGATGTAGCTATAGAATTATCTACAGAATGTCTACAGAATGCTGACCAGTATAACCTACCTGGTGCACATTGGGCTGTAGGGTTTTCCAATCCTTCTTTGTCACAGTAATAACCACCAGGGCAGCCCAGACACAGTCACTCTGTGATGTAGCTATAGAATTATCTACAGAATATCTACAGAATGCTGAGCAATATAACCTACATGGAGCACATTGGGCTGTAGGGTTTTCCAATCCTTCTTTGTCACAGTAATAGCCACCAGGGCAGCCCAGACACAGTCACTCTGTGATGCAGCTATAGAATTATCACAGAATATCTACAGAATGCTGAGCAATATAACCTACCTGGTGCACATTGGGCTGTAGGGTTTTCCAATCCTTCTTTATCACAGTAATAACCACCAGGGCAGCCCAGACACATTCACTCTGTGATGTAGCTATAGAATTATCTACAGAATATCTACAGAATGCTGAGCAATATAACCTACCTGGTGCACACTGGGCTGTAGGGTTTTCCAATCCTTCTTTGTCACAGTAATAACCACCAGGGCAGCCCAGACAGTCACTCTGTGATGTAGCTATAGAATTATCTACAGAATGTCTACAGAATGCCGAGCAATAATAACCTACCTGGTACACATTGGGTTGTATAGGTTTTCCAATCCTTCTTTGTCACAGTAATAGCCACCAGGACAGCCCAGACAGTCACTCTGTGATGTAGCTATAGAATTATCTACAGAATATCTACAGAATGCTGAGCAATATAACCTACCTGGTGCACATTGGGCTGTAGGGTTTTCCAATCCTTCTTTGTCACAGTAATAGCCACCAGGGCAGCCCAGACAGTCACTCTGTGATGTAGCTATAGAATTATCTACAGAATATCTACAGAATGCTGAGCAATATAACCTACCTGGTGCACACTGGGCTGTAGGGTTTTCCAATCCTTCTTTATCACAGTAATAACCACCAGGGCAGCCCAGACAGTCGCTCTGTGATGTAGCTAGAGTGGTATTGTAGAATGTTCCCGTTGGACAGGGGAACTGGTACATAGACTCAGTTCTTACAGGGCAGTAATGACCCACAGGGCACGGTTTGTCATCGAAGGAAACGGATCCTGAATTGAGAAACAAAACAAAAGTGTTCTAGTTTAAAAATGAAATTGTATACATTTAAAGTATTCCCACTGAAGTACTAGTATTTCTTTCACATCTCAATATTCAATAATCTTGTGAAGTTTGAAATGACTTAAAGGTAGTATCATACTTTGGTTTTTGTCAAAGAAATTCAGATTCATGGGCAAAAATATCAAGGAAGATACAGTAACAGTCATCTGTGAAAATTTCAGTCCAATACGGTGCCCACTTTTTGAGAAAACAGTGAAAAACAACCACAGTGCTTCTTAAGTCTTTTCACCTTTATTTTTGATTTTTAAAAGATCAAAATAATTGTTTTTGGTCATTGTTTTTACTCTTTTCTGGATAAATACACCATTTCAGGCAGAAAAATGTCAACGGTATGTTTGTACCAGCACCATCTTCATACCCTATAAGTTAAACGTAAATCTGTGAACATTTCTGTTTCGGTGTCTTACCAAAGTATGATACTACCTTAAATTGAAATCCTGCTTACCTTCTGGGCAGTTATAACCCTCTGGACAATCCAGACAAGCTGACAAGCCTGTTACATTAGCATAGCTCCCGGCTTCACACGCAGTGGGCATGGACGATTCCTTGGGACAGAAATGACCGACTGGACATACGCCTCCCACACCAGTGTACCCACCGGGCAGTTCACAGGTGCCATTGATGAGGGTTGGAGAGAGGTCATCTGGTTGGGCTCGGTCAACACCGTAGGTACAGTAGTAACCTGAAAGTGGAAAGTATCATATCTGAGATTGATCTTGGCGCAGCCGTAGAAATTTGTTTTCAGATAATATATACGGTCATCAGCTTTGATCGACTATTTTGCAGGTCGACTCAAAACTCACTAGCTGATTCCAGAGGCCAATTTCATAGAGCTGCTAAGCACCAAAATTTGCTTAAGCACCAAAAACCTTAGTAAATAAAAATCAGTATGCCAGCCGAAATTCCTTGTAAATGTTATGCTCAGCAAACAATGGCCGAGTACAAGTCAAAAGCAGTAAACATCACATGAACATTTGGTTGGCAATCCTGTTTGATCAAAGAAGACTTTTCATGGTTAAGCAATTTTTGTGAAAATGAAATTGGCCCCTGTTTAGCTGAAAAAAGGTCTGTTTAGAAATCGTTCACCAGTTCAATATATAAATTTTTCTTGGCCACTTTGTTAAGCAGCATGCTTCAGTGCTAAGCGTATTCTCTGTGCTAAGCAGGTTTTGAACTAAGATAAGATTAACATCGCCCTTACCTGGATCGCAGCTATCTGTTACACTAGTCACTCCAAGCTGATCACAATAAAACCCACCAAGGCATTGCTCACATTGATCCACGGTAGATAAACCAGTCTCATTACCAAATGTACCATGGGGGCATGGTTGCCAGTCAAAACCGGTACCCGTCGGGCACCAGTATCCCATAGGACAGGCGTCGACCAGGTTGCCCAAGACACAGTACCTGAAAGGACATAGGAAATGCACATGTTTGATCACTGTCTTAAAGGTAATATCATACTTTGATTTGTGTCAAAGAAATGCAGATTCTATGCATATTAGGCACTAGTAAGCAGGAGGTCGTGGGTTCGAATACCACCTAAGCCAGCACATGATATTTCCACGTGCATTCAGCAAGCACTGAGTATACAGTAGGGCAAGCCTAATTTGCATAATATCTATCTCCAAACCAAAATCATTAATATTCATGAAATGTAGATTAATTGGCAAAAATATCAAGGAAGATACAGTAACAGTCATCTGTGAAAATTCCAGCCCCATGCGGAGCCCGTTTTTTGAGAATACAGTGAAAAATGCTCATGGAATTTGTTATTTTTTATCTTGGAAAGATCTTTCAAAAATCAAAAACATATCCGGTCATTGTTTTACTAATTTTTGGATAGAAACAGCATTTCAGGCAGAACAGTTTTAATGGTACATTTCTACCAGCACCATCTTCATACCCTGAAAGTTATACATAAATCTGTGAATATTTCTGTTTGGGCATGTTACCTGTGCTCTACCGTTAATGATAACAATTAATTGATAAATATCGATTATGAATTACCATCCTTCTGGGCAAATGAAGCACTCATCAGCATGCGTCTGGTTCATATAGGTCCCATTGGCACATGGGATAGGCTCTGAAGAATTGAGTGGACAATAGTGACCGATGGTGCAATTGTAGTCATATGGCCGCGGTGAACTTTGACCCGGTGGGCAGTAATATCGAGGCTCGCAGGGTCCAGTAGGATACTCAAGTCCTGAGGAATACAAAACAATTGCAACATCAAATGATACATTCTTTTTTATAAAAAAAAATATGTATTTGCAAAGGAATATTAATCCTAATAACAGAAATTAGGAAGTTTGAAATAGGTTGTAGGTTGTTCATCGGTCTACGATTCATTTTGGTCATCTGATTACATGTATGTTTTTTTTTCAATACAAGTTTCAACAAACTGCAGCAAACTGCTCTTCAACAAAAATAATGACCTGAAATACATCAAATGCATGGAGTTAGGAAGGCCTGATGTTTCGATCCTAGCAGGACCTTTCTCAAAGGCTGCTTGGAGTTAGGAAAGCCTGATGTTTCGATCCTAGCAGGATCTTTCTTTCTCAAAGGCAGCTTGGAGTTAGGAGAGCCTGACATTTCAATCCTAGCAGGACCTTTCTCAAAGGGCTAAATGACACGAGGACAAGAACATGCAACTTAACATACACAAACAAATGGACATTCTTGTCCTCTTGTCATTAAGCATTTTGAGCAAGATCCTGCTAGCTCCAAGTATTTTTCTTGAAAAACTTCTTAAATAAAGAAAGCCTTGATCATGGGCCACGCAATATGAAAGCAAAAGATGAAAATGATTTAAGATTTGTGATATATCAGATGGTAGGATTTACCTCTTGTCTGGCAATAACTTCCTTCAGTACACGGTGTACACTGACTAACATTCATCAATCCTTCGTATGGATTGAATGTTCCTTCAGGGCACTCTGCAGGTACATCAGACTCAGTAGGGCAGAAGTGACCCACTGTACAGATTATCTGAGTACGGGAACTGGATCCAATAGGACAGTAGTATCCCTCTTGACAAGAACCTAGAATGAAATGACAAAATGAGGAATTGTTGGACTATTTCTAAAATGTGAAAGTGTGTAGAGTGTTAAAGAAACGAATGCTTAGGCGCCGTCTCAGGCTCCGGCACCATTTGGTGAATCCATTCTAAAATAACGGGGAATTAAAATAGAGACTTTTGGCTGCGGTTTGGAAGTAGATTTTCTGTTTTGAATAAGAAAACAGAGTTTCAGCTTCAATGAAAAACTACAACTTATATTTTCAGCATATTATGGATGTCAGAGCTGGAGCCCGAGCCTCCGTTTCGTAAACCCCCATGTATTCACGCTGTATTCATTTCTTTATTCATTTGTTTATATTTATTTTAAAATTATTTATTTCTGGTATCAATGAAACTAAATATTCCTGAAAAGCACTGTATTCCCTGTATCTCAAAAGCATGATGAAACCTTCGAAGAAAATAATCGTATCAGAAGATATAGAGTAATAATTTCACAAGAAAATTTGACACATTGCCTTCGTAGCATAAATTATATGCATGGCACGTTCAACTTGACTATAAGTAATAATGACCCCTTCTGGCCTGTCAATCAAACTGTGCGCATTGACCAATTGGAGTCGTCGTTGTCCATTACCTTGGTCAAACATCGGTCACATGCACTTTGCAAAACATGTAGCGTTGCTAATGTCGGTGAGGCTAAAAAGCAAAGCCGGAACTATCCATTATCTTAACACAAGACAAATTATTGATTTATAACCATAAACATTTTGAATATAAAAACAAAAAGCTTTGTTCACAAAAAGAAGCAGGTGTTTTTTTCAATCTGACTTGCATACCTTCGACACTAAGGAGTCCTTCACTTTCACAGTAGAAGCCGGCTAAGCATGGTGTACAACTTGAAACATTCTGCAATCCATCTGTTGCACCAAATGTACCAGGTGGACAAGGGTATGGCTCTGCAGTGCCTTCAGTGCAGTAGGAACCTTGAGGGCAGATGTCGGCTTGGCTGGCGCCCTGCTGCGGGGTACCAGTCTCGGCATATTGCTTACAGAAGAAGCCGGCTTCACATTGTGCAGTTGGTGTAGTTTTACCAGCTTCCTCACAGTAATAGCCACCTAGAGAAGACACGTAAAAAGTCAATCAGACATTAGGCTTTGGACATCGGCACGAGAACAGTGATCTCAAGGCAGGTCATTCAAAACCTACATAGACTAGCTAAAGAAAGACACAAGGCTTCAAGTTGAATCTGACATACAAGCATGCGCAGAAGACCGATTAATAGTGTGGGGGGGCCATGTCTGGATCCGAGGTTAAACCTCGAAATAGATGATGAATGGCGATGACATAATGACTGTTGGAAAACTTTTCTCTACTGTAGAATGTAATAGCGTTCCGCACTAATGAAGTCACACCATGCATGCACGCGCACACATACCCCCACTCACCACACGTTTGCATGGCCATGTTGCAATGTTTGTCTGAGGTTCGTGCTATTTTTAGCGCAAGTGCGCAGTGCTATTTGGCCGAAAACGTGGTCTAGTGGCATGGCATCTGCACTAGCAAGTAGGAGGTCATGGGATCGAATCCCACTTGAGCCAGCACATGATTTTTCAGTGGATTCGAAAAGCACCGAGTATGCAGTGCTCATCTACGCCGGTGAAGGGCAAGCCTAATTTGCACAAGAATACAGTACTGCAATCTGTTTATCTTCCAGAACAATAGCCTGAAATACATAAGGTGTTCAGAGTTAGGAGGGCCTGACATTTAGTCTATGTGATAGATGCACTCGCCGTACAGCGAGTGAGCATCTATCACATGCGTGCAGTTTTCCTGATTATTATGCAAACCAACCCAGCACTGACCCATGAAATTGACCAAAAAACATCTTCCGTCACGATCCTGATGGAAATGTTCTCAAAACAGACCTGATCGGCTGGTGTGCCACGTTGCATAAAATTTGCATGCACGCATGTATCAGACTTTCATAGATAGTGCAGTGGTACAGAGTAGAATGGGTGATCCTAGCAGGAACTTTCTCAAAGGCTAGAAGGCTCTTCAACAAGCATTTTTGTTGCCTTAGCTAGTGTCTTAGCCAGAGTTCTTATGAGAAATGTAACTGTAGAACTTACCAGAGCAGGGTATACAGTCAGAAACATTATCAAAGCCAGTGTCATTGCCAAAGGTTCCCCGCGGACATCTGAACTCATCAGATCGTTTGGTTCCAACCTCACAGTAGAAACCTCTCGGACATGTGATGGTATCATTGATGACCACAACACCATAGGAACTGGAGGAGAAATGGTGAGCAAGATCAGTCAGTGAGGGTAGGAGGATAGAAACAGGAGGTTGGGAATGAATTGACACGTTGATGTTTCATAAGGCTGTCTGCTGGCTCGATGACATAAATCTCCTGGGGTCGATTTCACCAAACTCTTCGTAACTTACTATCAATCGTAGGACTTTTGATGCATTGAAGCCCTACGTAAAATAGGCCCCCTATGATGGGTTATCCTTCGTAACTCGAGCTAAGATTGATCGCAGGGCTTCGTGAAATCCACCCCTGATATGATAGACTACTACTGGCAACATCATTACCATGGAAACATCATTACCAAAGAAACATCATTACCATGGCAACTCATCTAGATACGGTTTCATAGTGGATATCTGGTAGATGGTGGGCAATACAAAATCAGGCCTTGATTTTTAAGGAGAGTGAGAGTGATCACTCTCCTCCGCTCTCCTAAATATTTTACAAAGAGAGCGAAAAATACAGAGCTCCTTAACGATTAAAGGAGAGCTTTTCAAAACATTGTACAGGTTTTCCTGCTTAAACACTTAATAATATTAATATATTTTTTTATAATCTTGTTCAACAGGACAAGCAAAAGTTTGCAGGTTCTCTTTTTCCGACAAAATAATGCGAAAACTTGGTTTAGCAAGAAGAAACTGCTCTCTTTATTCACTAGTATTAGTAGGCCCTATGTTGATTTAAGGAGTTGGATTCACAGCTCAAACTTGATTTTTGTTAGTGAGAGCAAATTACTCTCCTAAATTCTCTACGTTGATTTAAGGAGAGCGATTTGCAGCTCTTCTCATTTTTATTAAAATGAAGGCTTGATTTTCCAAAAAAACTTTTAAACAAGACTAGGAATATATCAGTTTACGTAAGACAGGAACAGATTACAGGTGTACATGGAAACTGCATCCTATAATGAATTAGAATGATGAAGCAGGTGTATGTACATACTTATCACAATAGTAGCCTTTAGGACATTCCTTGCACATCCATCTTGCAGGTTCATCTTGGTACGTCCCACTTGGACATATGATCGGATCATGAATGCCGCCTGGACAGTAATGACCGACTGGACACTCATAGGCCTGAGGGTCAGACTGACCACGAGGGCAGTAGTAGCCTTGCGAACAGTTCCCTGAAGACAACGACAAGGAGGAATCGAAATGAAATTATCATCGGAATTTTGCTGGCAAGTCCTGGGGTCAATCAATCAATAAATCAGTGGGAGTATGTGACGCAGCAGCGCGTTGCTGCATCTACCTTAGAGTGGTACTCCTTGGGTCTTCTGATAGCCATCCCCCAGGCAGCCACGCGACCCATCCCCATCCCAGCAAAAAAAACGATCTATCTGACGCAACCACGTGTCATGCGAACGCCCTACTGGGCGAGTCCTTCCAGTAGGTTCTCTCATAGAGAGAATTTGCCTGGCAGGATCGCTCGCAGGGAATCTAGCCACATGACTTAACAGTCGCATCTGGCGTTCACGTATCATGCAGGTAATAGGTCTCATCTGACTCTCCCCAAGATACCTTACTACTTCTCGGACAAGAGAAGCATTCAAGACACTATATGGGCATTTACAAAACGGAGGCTCGGGCTCTGTCTCAGGCTCCGGCTCCCTTTTGTGAATTCATTTTAAGGTATCAAAAATAGAGCCTTTTGGCTGTGGTTCGGAAGTAGATTCTCTAGTTTGAAAAGGAAAACAGAGCTTCAGCTTCAATGAAAAACCACAACCTATATTTTCAGCATATGGATGTCAGAGCTGAAGCCTGAGCCTGAGCCTGAGCCTGTGCCTGAGCCCGAGCCCGAGCCCGAGCCGAGCCGAGCCCGAGCCCGAGCCGAGCCCGAGCCCGAGCCCGAGCCGAGCCCGAGCCCGAGCCCGAGCCCGAGCCCGAGCCTGAGCCTCTGTTTCGTAAACACCCTATGACTTACCGTTAGGCTGTGTCAGGTTATACTCTCCGCAATACTCTCCATCTAGACAGTTGACACAATCGGTGAGGTTTTCATTCTTGGAGTATGGAGTGAAGGTACCCGGTGGGCAAGGCTCAGGCCACTTAGACCCGGCCGGACAGTAGAAACCAGCAGGACACTCATCACCCTGGACGCCATCAATGGGAGTACCGGTAGTAGAGGTTAAGATACAGTAGTAACCTGCATCACAGTCAGCTGTGGGTGTGGCTAGGCCAGCTATCTGGCAGTATTGACCTCCGGGACACGGGATTGGTGATCCAGAACCTACAACAAAAACACATACTTAAAAGTCATTGAAAGGTGAACAAAGACAAATTTAATACTGGAGCAGGATTCAAACCAGCGACATCCAGAATACTGTACTGGTGCTCTACCAACTGAGCTATCCAGCCGTATGTTAGTGGTGTCCCTAATAGTCAATTATCTTTGTTTTAATGCACCACAATTTTAATGCCCGAAAACACAAAATTCATATGTTTGGTGAGGAATAATGTACTAGGTCTTGCTTGCCAAAGTAAAAACTTTTTGCACAAAACAATATGATGTTTGCCACGCGTCGGCCACCATGATTGTTTGTAACTCGCCCTTTTGATGGCCAATCTCCACAGATTCTGCATTTGTTTGTTCTTGGGGAACTTGTGTCCTCCCCTGCCACCAAAACCAGGCACTGTACAGTATGTACCAGACATTTTCATGCACTCATTTTATGCCGGTTGTGTTTATGACGAATATTCATGCACAAAAAGACAACAAAATCAACACACTTTTCCCCCCGGGACTGGTGTAGCGCTCCCTCTTGAGATTAACAATGGTTAGTCAAAAGTCTAACATTAGGAACAATTTCTTGAAATGTGTTACTTGACAATAAAATGAGACATGAGAAAGGATGGGAATAGTCGACGAACCTCTTGGGCAGTAGAATCCCGGTTGACACTGTCCCCCATGAGACCATGTAGTAGCATTAGAAGCATCTCCGGAGCAATACCAACCCTCATCACATTCATCCGTGTAGTTAGAGTTGCCTGATCCTTCACAATATGTACCCATAGGACATGACAGACAGGCCGACATATCCTTAGAGTTCTGATGAGGGTTGAAGCTTCCAGGTGGGCAGGGATTCTCAAATGGGTCTTTTGTTCCTTCTGGGCAGAAGTGACCTAAAGAGTGTGGGAAAGGATAGTGTTTATAATAATGAACTGGTTTGATATGGGTCGAGATTCTTAATTGGTCATTTGGTGACTTCAAGTAAGATTCTTGAGCATTGTTTGGGCCTTTCTCAAATCTCGACTCTGGCCCCGGCTCCATTTCATGAATCCATTAAAAAAATGATGGGTATCAAGATAGAGCTTTTGGCTGTACAAAGTCCTACGATTGATATTAAGTCACGATGAGTTTGGTGAAATCAACCCCAGGGCTTTCACTGCAAATCAATGCAATATACATGTAAGCACTTACCAACTGGACAGTCAAATTCTACATAGTGTGTGGTTTGAGCCAAGCAGTAATAGCCCTCCGGACAGGGGAAGCACTCGGCTTGACCAGTCAGATTGTTGTAGGTTCCAGAATTACAGGCAAACGGTAGAGTAGAGTTGGCTGGACAGAAGTGGGCGACTGGACATATACCACCCTCACCTAGTAGAGTAAACAAGATACATGTTGTTAGGAATATCAAGTCATCAATGTGAGGCTTGGCACAGAATGTTAGATCTGCTGGAATCATAGACACAGTATCATAAAATACAGACTACTCTGGTGGAAATCGAACCCAAGTCCTCTTACTAGTGCAAATGTTCTTTCAGCAAACCTGTTGGGTTCAACAAGTTAATCTATCAAGTTCTTGTTTCTTGCTTTAAAAGGGCTTGATGTGTGTTCACCCTAGCTGAATCTTTCTCAAAGTTTGTATTTCGTTTGAATTTTGACCAAGTTGGCATGATAGCATTGTCTGTAGGCTACTGACACCGTTTAAAGGTAGTATCATACATTGATTTTTGTCAAAGAAGTACAGATTCATGGGCAAACATGGAAGATACAGCAACAGTCATCTGTGAAAATTTCAGTCCCATACGGTGCCCACTTTTTGAGAAAATCGTGAAAAACGGCCACAGAATTTGCGTTTTGATGTGCGTTTTGGCTGAATTTGGTACCTAAACAGAAGTGAAGGTCTTAAACTTCCTTACAGACGTTGTTTCATGAGGTTTTTTACACTTTGTTCATCTGGATAGCAGAAAAACGGCCGAAATAATCTTGCCCCCTCCAAATCCTTCACGGTTACACCACGCTTTTGAAAATGCTACTTAATCGTTCGGACGAATGATCATTTTGAAAGACACTAAATCGTGGTTTCCTTGAAAAACCCAGCATCTGATGAACCGTGATTTCCCAAGTTGACTATTTGCACTGTTTACGAACTGTCAAATCCATTTTCTGTCTCAAACTCCATAATGTTTTTTGTTAAGCCTTGCAAATCCTGTACGCTGCCTTTAACAGTACAATGAATAAGATCTTGACAAGAAAACTGCTGTCTAGACCTACCAGTGAAGACGGTCTGTTCGGGGCAGGAACAATTGATGGCATCTGAACTAGCTCCAGGATCTTGACGATCTACTCCTGATGTACAATAGTAACCTGGGAGATGACACGGGATGTAAGGAATGTATGTTATCAATAATGCTTGCTTTCTGGTTAAGAGCCTTATTGATTAGTGGTAAAGGTCACAGAACAACACTCACACTTTGTCTGATGCAGCAAGTTCATGAAATGGCGGTAGAAAAATAATTACCAAGCCCAGCCTCAAGCCAGGTTTCGTAAAGGCCCCTAGTGTTTGGTGAAAGCCAGCCCTGGACTTTCCAATGGCCAGTCTAAGCCAGGGGCCAATTTCATAAAACTGTTAAGCACACAAATTTGATAAGCATGACATTTCTGTCTGAATAAAAACAGGGTTAACAACCAAATTTTCACGTGTTGTGTATCACTTGTGATTTTTCTCTGGCTGTTGTTCGCTGACCATGAATATCAAATGGAATTTTCAATGGTGGTTTGTTTTATTGGGCGAGACATTTTTGTGCTAAGCAAATTTTGGTGTTTAAAAGTTTTATGAAATTGGCCCCAGGTTATGTTAACACTGCTGACTACCTCCGAGTATTTGCTCTTACCTGGTAAGCAGCCACCTGATGGAGATGTCTCATGTGGTCCTGTACAATACTGTCCACCATCGCATGCTAAGCATTCAGTCACATTAGTCAATCCTTGTATGGGATTATATGTACCAGCTGGGCATGGCTGCCAATCAGATCCAGTTCCTGCCAATCAAATCAATCACAAATGTCATAAATCAATAGGGTATACAGAGAAATCATGCACCCAAACTAGGGCAATAGTGGATGTAATAGGTGGGCACTATAATCCCTACCATGGGGCAATAGTACTCATCAGTACATGACTGGTATTAAAGCTAATGGTGCAACAGTATGTGTATCAGGTGGATAGTAGATTCCTTACTGTAGGGGCAATAGTAACCAGCGGCACATGACCGATAAGCTAATGGTGAAATAGTAACAGGTGGATAGTACAATCCTTACCATAGGGCAATAGTAACCAGCGGCACATGACTGATAAGCTAATGGTGAAATAGTAACAGGTGGATAGTACAATCCTTACCATAGGGCAATAGTAACCAGCGGCACACGACTGTAAGCTAATGGTGAAATAGTAACAGGTGGATAGTACAATCCTTACCATAGGGCAATAGTAACCAGCGGCACACGACTGTAAGCTAATGTTGCAATAGTAACAGGTGTATAGTACAATCCTTACCATAGGGCAATAGTAACCAGCGGCACAAGACTGTAAGCTAATGTTGCAATAGTAACAGGTGGATAGTACAATCCTTACCATAGGGCAATAGTAACCAGCGGCACACGACTGTAAGCTAATGTTGCAATAGTAACAGGTGGATAGTACAATCCTTACCATAGGGCAATAGTAACCAGCGGCACACGACTGTAAGCTAATGTTGCAATAGTAACAGGTGTATAGTACAATCCTTACCATAGGGCAATAGTAACCAGCGGCACACGACTGTAAGCTAATGTTGCAATAGTAACAGGTGGATAGTACAATCCTTACCATAGGGCAATAGTAACCAGCGGCACACGACTGTAAGCTAATGTTGCAATAGTAACAGGTGTATAGTACAATCCTTACCATAGGGCAATAGTAACCAGCGGCACATGACTGATAAGATAATGGTGCAATAGTAACAGGTGGATAGTAGAATCCTTACCACAGGGGCAATAGTAATAGTGCAATGGTGGATAGTAGAATCCTTACCATAGGGCCAATAATAATAGTGCAATAGTAACAAGTAGATAGTACAATCCTTACCATAGGGGCAATAGTAATAGTGCAATAGTAACAGGTGGATAGTCCAATCCTTACCATAGGGCCAATAGTAATAGCGCAATTGTAACAGGTGGATAGTCCAATCCTTACCATAGGGACAATAGTAACCAGCAGCACATGGCCGATAAGCTAATGGTGCAATAGTCAGACAGTGTAGGTGTAACAGGTGGACACAATAATTCTTACCATAGGGGCAATAGTAACCAGCAGCACATGGCCGATAAGCTAATGGTGCAATAGTTAGACAGTGTAGGTGTAACAGGTGGACACAATAATTCTTACCATAGGGGCAATAGTAACCAGCAGCACATGGCCGATAAGCTAATGGTGCAATAGTCAGACAGTGTAGGTGTAACAGGTGGACCCAATAATTCTTACCATAGGGGCAATAGTAACCAGCAGGGCATGACTGGTAAGCTAACGATGCATTGTCAGGTGTAACAGGCAGGCAATAGTATCCCTCAGGGCAGATATTACATTCTGAAGCTCCGATGTAGTCAGTGTATGTCCCCGGTTCACATTGCTTGTAGATGGCACTACCATTAGGACAGTGGACACCGGCTGGGCATTGGTACTCGGTAGGATTAGGTACACTCTCCCCTCCAGGGCAGTAGAATCCGCCCCAACATTCATCCACAACTACAGTCATACCGCTAGTAGGACAGTAGAAGCCACCTACAGGTAGGGAAAATACACACAATTAATGCTCCATCATAATCAGAAATGTTTCAAACTAAAAATGTTGTACACGATCGAACGGATATGTTGGTGGTTTTAGTAAATTGCAGGATACAAGGTATGCGCTTTAAATCAGGATACAAGAGGAGAAATGTGTAGGAAGGTTACTTTTAAAGGTAATATCATACTTTGGTTTTCATCAAAGAAATACAGATTCATGGGCAAAAATACCAAGACAGATACAGTAACAGTCATCTGTGAAAATTCCAGTCCCATACGGTGCCCACTTTTTGAGAAAACAGTGAAAAACGGCCGCAGAATTTCTTAAGCCTTTTCTCTTTTATTAAGATCAAAAATAATTTTGGTCACTGGTTTTACTCTTTTCTGGTATAAATACAGCATTTCAGGCTGACAAATGTTAACGGTATGTTTCTACCATCACCATTTTGATACCCTGTAAGTTATAGGTAAATCTGTGAAGAATTGTGTTTCGGTATGCTACCAAAGTATGATACTACACATTAATACAAAAAGTGCTTTTTATTTCCCTAGTAGATATCGGGACCAATTGTTCACCAATTGCCTGTTGTGATGTATGACCTTTGATAACAAAATATGAAGCTGGATTGTGATTGGTCAGACTCACCTGTGCAGTTATAACACTGCGATTGCGATGACAGTGTTGGTACGTCAGACCATGTACCAGGGGCACATGGCTCAGGTACGTCGGTACCCTGCTCACAGTAATGACCTTCTGTACACGGCTGGTACTTTGCATTATCAGCGCCCGATGCACAGTAGTAACCTGTGTGTAAAGAATGATAAAAGGAACCAGTGAACATGGTGAAATGACCTACAGTACATGGCTGGTACTTTGCAAAATCAGCATCTAATGCTGATGCCTGGTCAATATTCGTATATTGTATAGCTACTCACCAGGGTCACATAAATCTCCCACACTGGTCATGTTATAAGCACTAGTGCCCTGATGCCTGGTCAATATTTGTATATTGTATAGCTACTCACCAGGGTCACATAAATCTCCTACACTGGTCATGTTATAGAAGCACTAGTGCCCTGATGCCTGGTCAATATCTGTATATTGTATAGCTACTCACCAGGGTCACATAAATCTCCCACAATGGTCATGTTATATAAGTACTAGTGCCCTGATGGCTGGTCAATATTTGTATATTGTATAGCTACTCACCAAGGGCACATAGATCTCCCACACTGGTCATGTTATATAAGTACTAGTGCCCTGATGGCTGGTCAATATTTGTATATTGTATAGCTACTCACAAGGGGCACATAAATCTCCCACACTGGTCATGTTATATAAGCACTAGTGCCCTGATGGCTGGTCAATATTTGTATATTGTATAGCTACTCACCAGGGGCACATAGATCTCCCACACTGGTCATGTTATATAAGCACTAGTGCCCTGAGGGCCAGTCAATATTTGTATATTGTATAGCTACTCACAAGGGGCACATAAATCTCCCACACTGGTCATGTTATATAAGCACTAGTGCCCTGATGGCTGGTCAATATTTGTATATTGTATAGCTACTCACAAGGGGCACATAAATCTCCCACACTGGTCATGTTATATAAGCACTAGTGCCCTGATGGCTGGTCAATATTTGTATATTGTATAGCTACTCACAAGGGGCACATAGATCTCCCACACTGGTCATGTTATATAAGCACTAGTGCCCTGATGGCTGGTCAATATTTGTATATTGTATAGCTACTCACAAGGGGCACATAAATCTCCCACACTGGTCATGTTATATAAGCACTAGTGCCCTGATGGCTGGTCAATATTTGTATATTGTATAGCTACTCACAAGGGGCACATAGATCTCCCACACTGGTCATGTTATATAAGTACTAGTGCCCTGATGGCTGGTCAATATTTGTATATTGTATAGCTACTCACAAGGGGCACATAAATCTCCCACACTGGTCATGTTATATAAGCACTAGTGCCCTGATGGCTGGTCAATATTTGTATATTGTATAGCTACTCACAAGGGGCACATAAATCTCCTACACTGGTCATGTTATATAAGTACTAGTGCCCTGATGGCTGGTCAATATTTGTATATTGTATAGCTACTCACCGGGGTCACATAGATCTCCCACAATGGTCATGTTATATAAGCACTAGTGCCCTGAGGGCCAGTCAATATTTGTATATTGTATAGCTACTCACCGGGGGCACATAAATCTCCCACAATGGTCATGTTATATAAGCACTAGTGCCCTGAGGGCCAGTCAATATTTGTATATTGTATAGCTACTCACCGGGGGCACATAAATCTCCTACACTGGTCATGTTATATTCAGGGCAATAGTGCCTAGCATCACAGCTCACACACTGATCCCGGGAGACACGCCTTATGAATGGATTGTACGTTCCAGGTGGACACGCCTCGGGCGTGGCTGTTCCGTTACCACAGTAGAAGCCGGCTGGGCACTCGTTAGCATTGCTGCCTATGGTTGGTGTGGGCGTGTCAGAGCCACTTGTGCAGAAATAGCCTACGGAGGACGACAAAATGATTAGTTTTCTTTGATGAATTTCACGAAGCCGTTTCAGAGTTTCAAAGATGTTTCGATTTTTATCTCGTATCAAGTTGAGAGGACATCTTACCTGCGTAACAGTCCCCAGTTGGTTCAGATAATCCTTCGGTCTCGCAATACTGGCCTGCTCGACACGGCTGACAGTCATCTAGCTCAATACGATGAGTCAGGTTATTGAAGGTGCCATTAGGGCAAGCGTATTGAGTTGCATACTTGGTGTTTGCTGGACAGTAAAAACCTATTGGTAAGAAAGAAGGAACGGTAATAATAATAATAATAATAAACCACTTTTATATAGCGCAAATCACAATCAAACATGTCTCTAAGCGCTTGTAAAAAAGAAGAAGAAATAAATAAACATGGACATCTAGAAGGATTCACATAAACACAATCAAAATACTAAAATAAACCACACAATCAATTTAAGAATAGATGTGTTTTAAGGAGCGTCTTAAACTGTTTTGCCAGCTTGCTTGATGTACTCAGGAATTATAGTGTTCCAGAGTTGTGCTGCTGTTGCTGAAAAATCTCTATACAACCATATGATTTTGTTGAAGTACGGAGGTACACCAATTGAGACTTTGATGAGGACCGGAGGTTTCTTGTAGGATAGTATTGTTGAACCAATGACTGAAGATAAATTGGACCCAACCCTTGCAAACTTAAAAATGTAAGACAATATGGTAGACAATATGAGAGTCATATATCAGTGTGGTGTGTCTTCAATCTGTGTGTTTGTCAGTATGTCTATCTATTTGTGTATTATACCTGTAGGGCAGTAGCTGTTCTGGTATAGTACCACAGGTTCTATAGTGTTATCACAGTAGTAACCGGCTGGGCACTCCTTGCAACCAGACTGTCCTATCTCATCTTGGTACGTTCCTGATTCACAGCGTACTGGTTCAATGGAACCAACCAAACAGTAGTGACCTGCAGAGATAAAATAAACTGCATTAGTATTTGCACTAAAGATTCATCATGTTCATGGGCAAAAATATCATGAAAGATACAGTAGCAGTCATCGTGACATTTTTGGTTACATACGGTGCCCACTTTTTCAGAAAACAGTGAAAAACGGCCACAATATTTTAAAAACCTTGTCACCGTTATTTTTTATCTTTAAAAAATCCAAATTGTTTTTGGTCATTAATTTTACTCTTTCCTGGAAAATACAGCATTTCAGGCAAAAACAAATTTAACAGATGTTTCTACCATCACCATCGTTATACCCTGTAAGTTATAGGAATAAAATCTGTGAAGATTTCTGTTTCGGTATGCTACTAAAATATGATAGTACCTTTAACTAATCAAAGGCTTGTCAGGAAAGAAAGCTCTTGTACTATAATCTATCAGTTTCACGGACATGGAAAAGTAATACCTGTCACTTCTTACCCTGTGTACAATTGTATGCATCCGGTGTTGGCTCTTCCTGTCCCGGAGGGCAGTAGTAACCAGCCCAGCATTCACCCGTTGGTATGGGATTACCCTCACCGGAACAGTAATAGCCAGCATCACATGGCAAGCAGGCTGAGCTGTCGTTGTTATGTGTGCTGTTCAGATATGTGCCTGGATCGCATAGCTGTGGAGAAGCGGACTGTAGAGGGCAGTATGTTCCTTTAGGGCAGATGTCACCTACGAAGGAACAAGGATATATATTCATGAAGATTAAATGCAGTCTAATTCATGTCATTCAAATATAAATGAGAAAGCAAAGATGTCTGGCCGTAGGATTTAAAATTGTGACCCTATGAATACCATTTTGGTGGCTAACAAACTGGGACCAATTTCATAAAGCTGCTTAAGCACACAAATTGCTTATTAAGCATGAAAAGTCTTCCTCGATCAAACAGGATTGCATGCCAACCAAATTTTCATGTGATGTTTAATAATAATAATAATAATAATGGACACATGTAATGCCCCGGTATCCGCCAAGCATGACACTCATGGCGAAATTTAATTTATTATCCCTGGTCATCAGGCCATAATTTACATTCCTGAAACCATTTCGACTCCCTAGGGAGTATACAGCTTTGGCTGCCGTATTCAGCACACAGAGGCTAATCAAACCACAAAGCCATCTCAACACTCCCAGGAACCCATCCTGCTTCTGATTTTAGTCACTGAGAACTTGTTTGACTGGAAAGATTTATGGTAGCGAATTAAATTTTGTAGTAAAAGAACAAGATCTAAATATGGAGAGGTAGTACCAGTTCTAGAGGCCGGTGATGAGGAGCTGCCCCAGAGTGCCTAGACTTGCACAGACCTATAAAAGATAGACGTAAAGAGCCTTACTCACCAGTCATTCCATCTTCGGGGTTAGGCACAACAGCCATCAATGTACAATAGTACCCAGGATCGCATAACCCTGATGTCTGATTCAAACCATCACCAGCACAATACTCTCCCCCTGGACAGGGAATAGCATAGGATGCACCCGCTGGGCAGTAGTAGCCTGCAAGACACATGTTACCACCATCTCCAGAGGGAGTAGCGGTGGATGAACTACCAGTGCAGTAGAATCCACCTTGGCATATGTCAGTAGGGTATGTCAGTCCCATGCTAGCACAATAGGATCCACCTGTTGCATCAATCAATTATAAAAAACAGGTCTTATTAGTGTCACATTTGAATATATAGCACACTTCTTATCAATGAGTCTGTTTATGAACTAATAGCTGAGCATTCAACTTCAATGTTCTTGAATCTGATGAAGTCGTCATTGCTACAAAAGCTTATGCAGTTTTAATAATGTACATGTAGTTATTCTCAAGTTAAAGGTACAATACATGATTGGTAAAGGTCACAATTGGTAAAAAAGGTCACAGAAAAGGACTCACACTTTGTCTGATCCAGCGTGAACATGAAATATTAAACCTGTGAACATTTGAGCTCAATCGGACATCTAAGTCACGAGAAAATATCGAAAACCCGACTCAATTTTTCTAATAAATCATAAAGATTGGTTTTGAGTTTACCCCAAGATAAAAAATGTTTTTGGTCTTTGATTTACTAATTTCTGGATAAATACACCATTTCAGGCTGAAATATTTCAACGGTATGTTTCTACCAGCACAATCTTCATACCCTAAAAGTTCTACGTAAATCTGTGAACATTTCTGTTTTGGTACGTTACCAATCCTGTACTGTACCTTTAATAGTTTTCATGCGCAAGAACAAATTATTAATTGGTACAACATATAAACTGGTAGATTCCCGTACCTGTGCATGGAGTGCAAGCACTATCATTGGTGCTCTTGGTCAAGTTGTTGAATGTCTTAATTGGACAAGGGTACTGGGTGTCTGACTCAGTGCTCTCTGGACAGTAGTGACCGGATGGACACGGCTTATCACTGTAAGCTGATGACCCTCGTGGACAGTAGTATCCTGCCCAATGATAAATAAAAAATGACCATTACATATTTATGCATATTCAAAGCAATTATTATGACATAAAGGCGATGATGGGTTGAGGTCAAAGAATGGGCAGATTTCTGTTGATCATCGAAAATCAGAGAAATTTAAAGAAATCAAAATACCATAACTCAGTAGCGGATCCAGGATTTTCCAAAAGGGGCGAAAATAGCGACGGTTGCCTTTGGCTGTGATCAAAGCTAGCTTATTTTGTCTCTCCCCCCTCTTTTTCCTCTCTTTTTGAGTCTTTCTCCCTCCCTATATATTGTTTTTTCCTCTAACTCTGGTTAACACACACTTTAATCTGGTTAACAAGACAGACATGCCGTCAAACTCTGTTGATTACTTTAACTATAAACTCTGGTTAACATACACTAACCTGGTTCAACCGGCAGACATGCCTCCGTACTGCATTACTTACTATAACTATAAACTCTGGTTAACACACACACACTATAAACCTGGTTCACATGGCAGACATGCCTCCATACTCCATTTCTAACTATAACTAATAACTCTGGTTAACACAAACTAACCTGGTTCACATGGCAGACATGCCTCCATACCCCATTATTAACTATAACTATAAACTCTGGTTAACACAAACTAACCTGGTTCACATGGCAGACATGCCTCCATGCCCTCTGATGGCGCATAGCTCCCAGCTGCACAAGGCTCTGGAAATATGGTCCCTTCTTCACAATAATGACCGACTGGACACTGTCCACCGTAACCAGTCTGTCTGCTGTCATAATACGAGCAAGACGTTGCATTATCCCCGTCTGGTTCCGGCCTGTCTACACCAGACACACAGTAGTATCCAGCTGAACATGGGTTGGTTTCTGATGTCAGATGTTCACTGTCGCAGTAGTATCCTGCCTTGCATGGTATGCACTGATCTATGCTGTAGATGCCTTTCTGATTGCTGTACGTACCTCTTGGACATGACTGCCAGTTTACACCTGTAACATAAACAGGAGGAAATCAAGTACAACCCATTGTCTATCACTCTGGAGGCAATTTCATGGCGCTGCTAAGCACACAAAATTTGCTTAGTACAAATATGTCTTGCCCAGTAAAACAAACTACCATTAAAAATGTCATTTGATGTTCACGGTCAGTGAACAACAGCCAAAGAACAGTCACAAGTGATACACAACACATGGAAAAAGTGGTTGTTTACCCTGCTTTTATTAAGACAGAAATGTCATGCTTAGCAAATGTTTGTGCTAAGCAGCGCCGTGAAATTGGCCCCTGTCATTTAAGCAGGTGGTATTAACAGGTATTAGATCTTTTAGAAATGTATAATTTGAATGTACATGTCCCTAATGACTAGTTTGTGCTTGGCGTTAAAAGTAATATCAAACTTTGGTTGTTGTTAAAGAAATACAGATTCATGGGCAAAAATATCAAGAAAGATACAATAACAGTCACCTGTGAAACTGTCAGTCACATACGGTGCCCAATTTTTGAGAAAGCAGTGAAAAATCCCCACAGTATTTTTTTACAAGCTTTTCACCGTTATTTTGTATCTTTCTAGCTATTTGCGCAGCTATAGGATCTTGGGTTTGTAAATGCAAACACCAATGCAAATTCACGAAATTTGGGAAGAACATTCGCAATGAGATGTCTATGGAGTGCCACTTGCAACATAATTTCAATCACTACAAAGTAAAACAAAATCAATGACTACTAACCTGTTCCAGTAGGGCAATAGTAGCCCTCTGGGCACTGCATTCTAACACCAGGCTCGGGGCAATAGTATCCTTGTGGACATAGATTACATGATGATGACTTGGTCTGGTTAGCTTCTGTATAGTTGGGGCACGGTATAGGATATGCTACACCGCCGGGGCAATAGTGATCTATGTAACACTCATTGCCCGAGGGTTCCCGTTCAGTGGTACCGGGCGGACAGAAATATCCTGACAAGAAAATACAAAGTCAAATTGATCAAACTGTAGCACGTTGTATTTTAATATCGAATGGCAATGAATACCTTCATCTCTATGGTGTGGAGAAACCAGTCCCTCACACTGGAAAAAGACTGATAGTCTCTTCACAGTATAAATTGGACTAGAATGGGTACCTAGTCCACAGCAAGGCAGCAATGAATGCCTCCACCCCTATGGTGTGGAGAAACCAGCTGGTCACACTATTCAAACAGACACCAAATATCCTGACTTTATGAACAACACAAGAAGGAAATCTTACACCACAGCCGTGAGCATACTGCCAGCACCTGTACAATCATTCACTCACCTACAGCACAATCTCCAGTTGGTTCAGTCAGTCCTTCAGTCTCACAGTATTTACCACCAGTGCAAGGGTAGCATTCACCCTCAGATGCCTTCATTGTCTCATTGTTGAAGGTTCCTGTGTGAAAAACAAGTCAATAATTAGGAGGGTCTGAGGTTTCAAACTTAACCCCTTCCGCTCGGGGATCACTGATAGCAGTCTACGTCTTGGCCGCGAGTATATTCATGACTGCTTTGTTGTTATTTCCATTGAAATACATTGAATGAGGGTATTGTCTGGAACAAGAGGTTCTGTGAACTGTTATTGTCCAAAAAAATCTACTCATTAGGTGTGTTCGGTTAGGTCACCTAGTCAGCCCCCGTACAGTTCGATTAGGTCTGACGTCATTCTCAGTGTTCACCCAGGGAAACCACCACTGACCCTGCTCGCGAGCAGAGTCAGTGGTAGGAAACACGTCACACAAAATCAAGATGGCGGAAAGGTAAGCAAGCGTTCGATAAGCCCAGCTGTGATGGCAGATCCGGGTGGCGTGACTCGTATTGACCGAGGGAAGCTACTTGAACACACCTATTGTGGTGCATTTACCCCCTTGATTTTGAATTCATCTGCATTTTCGAGCTGATTGCAATCTTTGATTTCCGAACACAGCTGGCTTTATTGTGTACAGACCGCCTGGAATTCTGTCTTCTGCGCAGCCCTGTCCAACCAGTGCTTGCATGCAATGTTTATGCCAAGCTCCCTGCACACAAAGCCGAGCCAGATGACCTCTATGTAACCGGTGCCTGATAAGGCCTAAAAAATTGTTGAGTTGCCCTCAAGTGGAAAAATAAAAATTTGGGTCAGTCGGTCGATTTTTTTTTTTTTTTTTTTTTTTTTGCAGACTTTCAAACATTTTAAGAATAAGTACAGGATGTATGGTCACCAGGGCTTATAAATCAACGGTCTTGGGTCGTTTTGAGGAAACACGCTTTTTTACTGCTAAATCTTACATTTTCTGTCAAAAATTGTGACTTTTTAGACTTTAGGACTCTTTTGGAAAAAAAAGAAAGAAAAAAAATCCTGACCCAAAGTTTTGGCATTTTACGGTCGGTCACTGAGGGCAACACAACAATTTTTTTTTAGGCCTAATGTCAGAACAAGTATGAAGTATTTAAATCCTACTTACCACTAGGACAGTTAGATGGATCGAAGGTTCCATTGGTGCAGTATTTTCCCACTGGACACGGGCTCTCATCCAGCCTACTAGACCCTTCAGGACAGTAGTAACCAGCTAGACATGGTCCAGCCGTGGTTGTCATACCATAATCTGGACAATATTCACCTTTATAAAAAGAACAAATTACCAAGATTTATTGCTCCAAAAATAATCAGAATAATGAAAAAGGAAAGCAAATTTACATGCATCAATTGTTTTCATAACAAGATGAAATAGTATTCTGTTATTAATTATCTTTTTCGTAGGGGATATAGAATTATGCTAATAATTTATTTCCTGAAACCGATGTAGATATTTCACTAAATCTTTAAGTAAAATGCTTATCTACGTCGGTGTATTAAAAGGTAATAAATTATTGGCATAAAGATTAAATATTTCTGTTCGGCTCTCTTATAATTTTTTTTAAAATGTTTTTGATAAAACACGCTTAAAGATGTTTTGCTCAAAACAAATCCATGAAAAAAGGAAAGTGAAATTTACCTGCATCAATTTTAATCAATTTTTCATTACAAGATTATTTTTTTTGTCGGCTTTCTTATAATTTTTTTTTCATTCTTGATGAAAAATGCTTCATCTCTTCAAAGAATAATTAATTCAAAATTGAAATCATATGAAAAGAAGAGACTGGAAAGTACTAAAAATAATTATACAGTATTAGTTTAAAAAAATTCAAAGGTGAACAAAAATTGGGATTTGATTAAGTTTGATTGTCTACAATGAATCGTTGCCTTGTTACGCACCTTTGGTACAGTTCATACATTCTGATACACTCCTGAGCTTGATGCTATCGGAGAATGTCCCCGGTAGGCATGGTGACGGTTCAGCAGTACCCATCATGCAAAAGTAACCAGCTGGGCAGACGTTTGCATCGGTGGTTGTATTAGGCGTGGAGATCTTGGCACCTTTACGGCAGAAATAGCTGTGGAGGTCACAAATCAAATGTCATTTTTACGACTGAGCTAGGGGACGTGAAGCTTACAATACTCTACCATCTGAGCTATGCAGCTCTATGATGGAGCCTCCCTGAAGTCAACTATCTTTGCTCAGGGTGCAAGTCAGAAGCCATATAACCCATTAACTGCCATACCAGTGCTCTACCATCTGAGCTATGCAGCTCTATGATGGAGCCTCCCTGAAGTCAACTATCTTTGCTCAGGGTGCAAGTCAGAAGCCATATAACCCATTAACTGCCATACCAGTGCTCTACCATCTGAGCTATCCAGCTTTATGATGGGGCCTCCCTATAGTCAACTATCTTAGCTCAGGGTGCCAGTCAGAAGCCATATAACCCATTAACAGCCATACCAGCACTCTACAATTATAAAGCTATAGTCCCAACTTAAACACAGATTTCTTTTTGTACCTGTAAATAGTTTTCTTTATTTGAATGTCTTAAGTCTATTTATCTGGTATGTGTAGTTGCTGTTATTTATGTTAATTTCTTTGCTCTTGCAGTAGGCCAGAGAGATTTGACAATAACCATTGTGTATAGGCCTACTGAGTTAGCCTGGGTATATGTGAATGCCCCATCAGTTGGCCTACCACTTAAAATGCTAATGTGTTCTTTTATTAGTGCCAGGCCTTAGGCCAAAAAAAAAAAAATTGTTTGTTTGCCCTTCGCGACCGACCGAAAAATCACGAAAATCTTGGGTCGCGTTTTTTTTTTTTTTTTTATTCCCTTGTGCAAACTCACAAAATGTCATAATTTGGCAAAAAAAGATCGTTAAAAATATAATTTATACTTTCTCAGAATTTTTTTTAGCGTTTTGAAACCTAAAAGCACCCATATTAAAGCTGAAAAATATTTCAAAAATTCACAAAAATTGCCGTACGTACGAGTTGGATATTGCTTACATGCATCGTGGATCGATCGTACAAATGCTAAACATATTCCGTTTGGCTAATAGCGCTCCGCACTGCATTTAGTCAGACGAGTGATTTGGCTAGCGCGCGTGTTCAAAATCCCCAGATGTCAGAAAAACATGCATGCCCAGCGCCGCGTACACGTGCACAAGCACACGTGTGCATTGTCTGTACGTCTTGTCCAAGACGTTATTTATGCGCGAATCCCTCCAACAAAACTATAAAGACATTGTAAGATGTTGTTTGTTCAAAAAAACAAAACCAAAACAAGAAAAGACAAGAAACAAGAAAAATCAAACATTAAATACTTTGAGATTCTGTTTCCATGATTGTTGATATCCTTTTTTGTGTGTGTTCTGTTTTAGAAACAATGTGGGAATAACGTCCTCGGTTTAATAAATCATTGTAGGCCTATATATAAAAAAAAAAAATTTAAAAAAAATCCACCAACCGGCCCTGCTGATTTTTTTTCCGAAGGGCAAACAAACAAATTTTTTTTTTTGCCTTAATAGCTGTATATAAGGTCCAAAATGCCCAAACTCATCAGAGTGCCATACTGATACAGTGGGTAGTGGTGGTTGGCAGCACGTGAACTTACCCAGCTTCACATAGCTTGGTGTATGTCGTCTGCGCTTCCTCATCACAGTAATACCGACCAGGGCACGGGTTACAATCCGCTGACATATTCATACCAGTACGATTACCAAACGTACCTCGAGGACATTTATATTCAGTGGAATATCGGGTCAGAGGAGGGCAGTAATATCCTGCAAGAAACCAAGAAGAAAAAAACAATTGTAAACCTGTAAAATGTCTGCAATTCAAAAGTTGGATTCAGCAATTTGTTTGGGTGTGAACTAAAATAACTCAAAACTTTCAAATCATTTGGTCAACTGAAATATCAACTCAGAACTTTTCGGCACCAAAGTGGTGAAGACACTTAAGATATGAACAGAAACATTCACAGATTTACGTATAACTTCCAGGATATGAAGATTGTGATGGTAGAGACATACCGTTAAAACATTTCCACATGAAATGGAGTATTTATCCCGAAATGAGTAAAACAAAGACCAAAAACAATTTTGATCTCGGGGGACGATCAAAACCATTCTTTGTGTTGTATGAAAAAAAATTGAGTCAGGTTTTCGCTATTTTCTCGTAACTCAGATGTCCGATTGAGCTCATATTTTCACAGGTTGATCATTTCATGTACATGTTTGATCAGACAAAGTATGAGCGCTGTTCTGTGCCCTTCACCTATCATGATACCTTTATTAATCAAAATAGTGTTTTGTTATCTTACTTACCTTCTGGGCAGAGAGAGTTGTTGAATAGGACCACAGGTTCCTTGGTATTATCACAGTAGAAGCCATTAGGACATCCCTTGCATGAACCCTGAGCTGTCTCATCTTGGTAGTAGCCAGAGTCACATCGGATGGGCTCATGGCTACCCTCGGGACAGTAGTGACCTACAAGGACAAGTGGACATTAGTCAATGTCCATGAAGACGATATTCGAGGTCATTCACCCACGTCACAATGGACCCATATGTTTCACGCACAAGATCACGGATCCTCCAGATTCCAGTTTAGCGTATCCTGCATGGAACGTGGATCCACTGCGTTAAACAAACAGGCCCACAATCCGATGATTTGTTACTAGGCCGCCATATTGGCCGTCAAGCTTGTCTACGTTCCTCCATGGGGATTACAAGCCCAACACTGTACAAAAATGTTTGATCAATGATAACCGCACGTTGCTTGTGCACTGAAGCTTATCATTTTATACCTGTGTGTAATCATTGTGCTTGTCGGCTTGTCGGTTAGCGCCGACTTTCTACATTAGCCAAATGAGAATTCCGTGGGACCTTTTAGAGATGGAAGCTCAAGCTCCAGCTCAGGCTCAGGCTCCGTCATCGATAAACTGAAAAAATAGGTTGTGGTTTTACATTGAAGCTGAAGCTCTGTTTTCCTCCTTTTCAAACCAAAGAATCTAGCTACTTCCGAACCACAGCTAGAAGTCTCTACTTCGATACAAGATATTTTAGAATGGATTCACGAAATGTGCCTGAGCCTGAGCCTGAGCCTGAGCCTGAACCAGAGAATGAGCCTGTCAAGGCTTCCTATTCTACTCTGCATTCTATATTTACCTTCAGGGCAGCGATAGGCATATGGATTATTAATACTCTGACCAGGGGGGCAGTAGTACCCAGCCGTACAGTCACCATCGGGTTGGGTATTGGCTAGACCCTCACAGTACATCCCCTGGGTACAGGTGTAACAATCTGAAACATCTGTATAAGTACAAGAAATAGCAATCAATATCATAATGTATCTGAGCTTATTCAGTGTTACAATAATAATAATAACGGTCATTTATAAAGCGCCTTTCCAAGAAGATCAAAGCGCTGTACATTATTATTATCCCTGGTCATCGGGCCATAATTTACATTCCTGAAACCATCTCAACTCCCTGGGGAGCATACAGCCCCATACTGGCAACCATAGGGCGCACAGAGGCTAATCAAACCACAAAGCCATCTCTACCCTCACAGGTACCCATTTTTACACCTGGGTGAAGAGGAGCAATATGTGACAAAGCGTCTTGCCCAAGGACGCAAGCACCATTAACCCATGGCTGGATTCAAACCCACAATCTGTAGATTGACCACAAGACTTTGGGTTCGACACGCCAGACCACTAGGCCACAGCACCCAACTGTAGTATAACCACAGACATAAATAACCAGTATAGACGGACAATAGAGGGCGCCAGAGTGTAATTCCAGGAACGACCGGACACCATATTAAAAAAAACAATCGGCAAACTTGTGCGTCACATGGTGTGCGCAGCTTACTGGATGCACGTAAAGAATGATGTTCAAAATTTTGCTAAAGATTCTGAAAGAGGCCATTTATCTAGCGCTATTTCCCTCTCATTAAGATTATTAAGTAAAGTTGTGAAAAAGGAAGGATTACAAAAACATGAAAATTTAATCCATATTCTTAAAAAAGATGTCTATGTCATCCCTCGCAAATTTTTCCTGACTGAGGAATCATTTTAAAGGCCAGGAAATGTAGTTTCTAGAAATGCGATTGATTTATTAATAAAACTATCGTTGTGCAAATTGCTTTTTTATAGCATTGCTTCATATTGTCTTTACTCACTCATGCGTGAAGTATGCATCATCATATGAATAGTATCAAATGAAAGCTGAGGAACTAAGGTTTTCAGATATGTGTCATTTATTTATTCAAAAGTAAAATTTAATACTTACCCTCATTGCCTGTTGTATTGCCAAATGTTCCAATAGGACAAGAGGTTGGTGCCTGAATCCCTTCGGGGCAGTAATGACCCTTTGGACAGATGTCACCTGAAAAGGGAACCAGACCAGGATTTTAAGACCTACGAATAACCACTAAAATGTACACGATGACAAACCTTCTGTCATTATATCATCTTTCCCGCCAAAAACATTTTCCAAAAATTCTTTTCTTCCAACTTTTTTTTTGTAGAAAGGAGGGGGTAGCATCAATTCACTTGTACCGCTTACGACTCGAGTGAATTTTGCTTACAAATATTCTTGAACTTGAACAAAATCTTGAAGAAATTTGAACCTTTGAGAAAGACGCTGCTAGGATCAACACTAACAGCCTCTGTCTCTGGGTTGTTATAAATGAATGTAAGATACAAGTCACAATGTAGAAACTCGAAATCAGAGAAAATTATAATAAACCACATCTACTCAGTCCATAGCCTACCTGATGCCACGCCCACTGGATCTTGCACAGAAGCTCCGCCCACACAATAATGACCAGCTGAGCAATTGCCACTGGGATAGTCCAGTTCGTCGCTGCCGCAGTACATGCCGGGCAGACATGACAAAGGTAGTGAACTACCTCTAGGGCAGTAGGTACCAGGCTCACAGCGGCCTCCTTCGTACGTCACGGTCGGCTGGGCGAACCGTGAACCGTTACGGCAATACCAGCCTGGGTCGCAAAGGTCAGTTGGCCAGTCGAGCCCGGGGGTGCCACAGTAGTAACTAAGGTGGATAAAATGCGATATAATTGGTGATGTTACAAGAAAACTGACTTAAAGGAAAAACTCAAGATGTCCATTTGTTATAAACAGATTGCTAATACAATTCTACAAAAATCCAACAGTACTAGCTAGATTTAAAAGGTAGGATGTAGGATGCTACGAACATAACCAACAAATGAAAACACTCAATACAGTGTTCCAACACAGTCCTACAAAAACCTACAAAATCACACAGCTACTATGTATTTGAGTATATTTTGAATGTTGGAATCAATATGTATTTAGAAAGACATCCAAAACAGCAATATAGTGATTAAAGGTAGTATCATTCTTTGGTAGCATGCCGAAACAGGAATCTCCACAGATTTAACTGTAAATTACAGGGTATAAAGATGGTGATAGTAGAAACATATTGTTAAAATCTTTTTTTCCTGAAATGCTGTATTTATCCAAAATATGAGTAAAACCAGTGACCAAAACATTTTTGATCTTTAAAGGATAACAAATAACGGTGAAAAGTTTTTTAAAGTACTGTGGGCGTTTTTCACTGTTTTCTCAAAAAGTTGGCACCATATGGGACTGGAAAATTCTACAGATGGCTGTTACTGTATCTTCCTTGATATTTTTGCCCATGAATCTGTAAACCAAAACCAAAGTATGATATTACCTTTAAACACAGTCCAATATAAAATCCCTACAAAAGCATACCAAACAATTTGATGGATTCTGATTGGCTATAAATGGCATAAAAATGTATACGTACGTAGGGAGACACTCAATGCAGTGTATCAATGCAGAGCGTCCAGTGAGGTTATTAAATGTTCCTTCCGGGCAAGCGTTCGCAAACGCCGTCTGGGTGCTCGCTTCACAGTAATAACCCTCGGGACAAACGGCAGGATCGGTGGTCTGCTCTACGCAGTAGAAGCCGGCTGGACATGGCATGCAAGAGTCTTGACCGGTCAGATTATTGAAGGTACCTGCTCCGCATGCCGCTGGACCATGGGAGCCTTGCACGCAGAAGAATCCTGAAAATAGAAGCAGTAAATGGGAGACTTTGGAACTGGGTCTTCAAATTAATAGCGCAAACTTAATAGCACAAGGCACTCTCCACCTTCAGAGGCTACTATAGGAGTCGGTGATGTAGACCACTTCCCATAAACCAGGTTTACCATTCCATTAAACCAAATATAAACCAGTTTAAACTACTTTACCTACTAGACACTCTCTACCTTCTGAGGCTACTATAGGTGTCGGTGATGTAGACTATTTCCCATAAACCAGGTTTACCATTCCATTAAACCAAATATAAACCAGTTTAAACTACTTTACCTACTAGACACTCTCTACCTTATGAGGCTACTATAGGAGTCGGTGATGTAGACTACTTCCCATAAACCAGGTTTACCATTCCATTAAACCAAATATAAACCAGTTTAAACTAGCTTACCTACTAGACACTCTCCGCCTTCAGAGGCTACTATAGGAGTCGGTGATGTAGACTACTTCCCATAAACCAGGTTTACCATTCCATTAAACCAAATATAAACCAGTTTAAACTAGCTTACCTACTAGACACTCTCCGCCTTCAGAGGCTACTATAGGTGTCAGTGATGTAGACCACTTCCCATAAACCAGGTTTACCATTCCGTTAAACCAATTATAAACCAGTTTAAACTAGCTTACCTGCAGGGCACTCTCCACCTTCAGAGGCTACTATAGGTGTCGGTGATGTAGACCCTTGAGTGCAATACCATCCGGCATCGCAATCAGCTGCATAACTAGTCTGGTGATACAACGGGCAGTATTTCCCGGGATCGCAAACTGTGCAAGAGTCATTGGATGCCAGATGTGTCGAGGCGCTGTATAAAGTACAACAAAATACACACTAAATGTCTACGAACCAACAACAGTGACTGTCCAGTATTAAAATTGATGTTTCAACTAGGAACTGTACTGAATTTTCAAATAATTATGTATATAAGGGCATTTCCACAGTTTTGGGACACTTTGTAATGTACATGTAGGACTAACCCCGTTTCAGACAGTCGTTCTAGCATCGCGTCAAACTAAATAAACTATAAATAGGAGCGACCCTAGGTTGACCCAATTCAGATTTTGGTTTCAAACAGGCGAACTTAATACACCGGAGTACAAGTAGGCTTATAAAAAACAAACAATACACAGAGAGTGGTCTGGACTGTGCTTAGAGTAAGCCAAGCCTCTAGCTCAAAACGGAGCTGCTTGGAAGAAACAGTGGATTGATGACATCAAAGAGTGGACAGGAATGAGCTTTGTCCAAGCCAAGCGTCCAGCTCAAAATAGAGCTGTTTGGAAGAAACAGTGGATTGATGACATCAAAGAGTGGACAGGAATGAGCTTTGTCCAAGCCAAGCGTCTAGCTCAAAACAGAGCTGCTTGGAAGAAACAGTGGATTGATAACATCAAAGAGTGGATAGGAATGAGCTTAGTACAAGCCAGGCGTCCAGCTCAAAATAGAGCTGCTTGGAAGAAACAGTGGATTGATGACATCAAAGAGTGGACAGGAATGAGCTTTGTCCAAGCCAAGCGTCTAGCTCAAAACAGAGCTGCTTGGAAGAAACAGTGGATTGATGACATCAAAGAGTGGATAGGAATGAGCTTAGTACAAGCCAGGCGTCTAGCTCAAAAGAGAGCTGCTTTGAAGAAACAGTGGATTGATAACATCAAAGAGTGGATAGGAATGAGCTTAGTACAAGCCAAGCGTCTAGCTCAAAACAGAGCTGCTTTGAAGAAACAGTGGATTGATAACATCAAAGAGTGGACAGGAATGAGCTTAGTGCAAGCCAAGCGTCTAGCTCAAAACAGAGCTGCTTTGAAGAAACAGTGGATTGATGACATCAAAGAGTGGACAGGAATGAGCTTAGTGCAAGCCAAGCGTCTAGCTCAAAACAGAGCTGCTTGTAAGAAACAGTGGATTGATAACATCAAAGAGGGGACAGGAATGAGCTTAGTGCAAGCCAAGCGTCTAACTCAAAACAGAGCTGGTTGGAAGAAGGAGATAAGGAGATGTGTCCAGATGGTAGCCAGTCGAAGAAGAAGAGGAAGAAGATCGAGGAGTCTGTACTCTACTACTCACCTGTACGTCCCAGGATAACATGGACTAGGATGGTCTGAACCCTCGGGGCAATAGTATCCTTCAGGGCAGATACCAAAGTCTGGATTGGTCGTATCATCAAAGGGTCCCTTCTGTGTAGCTCCTTTGATTGCCCAGAATCCACCTACTATCAGACCCGACCAGGAGGATAGGCCTGGTAACTCACAGTATTTACCTACAAAGACATAAGACGGAACAGAAGCGATTAGGTACGTACTAAAGCAGGTGCATTGATGTGTATCTCACATTGGGGCGTTTGTTTAAGGCACAGGATCCCAGATTTGCGGATCCACGTCCTATGCAGGGTATGCTAAAATGGGATCCGGATCAGTAGAATCCGTGATCCTGTGCACTAAACAAGCAGGCCCATTATAAACCAACATGCAAATAGTAGAATAGATTAAAAGTTATTAAGGGTACAGGACCATACCAGGCAAATAAGATACTAAAGCTACATCCTGGAAAGAAAGTGGGGGATATTTATAACAATTTCAAACTATAAGTCATTTCAAGTTAACAAAGAAAAATTATTAACTGGAGTGGGATTCCAACCAGTGAGCACCACATTGGCAATATCCCTAATAGTCAATTATCTCTGTTCGTTTGGCAGTCAGAAGCCATGAAACCACACACATACCACTCTATTCCCAATGATCATTGAAAATACATGCAGCACTAGCAATGCTGTAACCTGAGAAACAGTATACATGGGGGATCACTCAAAGAGGATACAGCTTTTGAATCAATAATCATCAAATAAAACAGTGAACAGCTAGGAATTAGCCTATACAATTTTCAGCAGTGAGAATCATTCTTTCTGTTCACTTATTGGTGTATTTGTTGTACTAGTCAGGCGTGCAACTCAGGCTTGACAAAAAAACGAGGAAATTCCCATCTTTACAAGACTTTGTGCAATGTTTTGATATTTTCAATGCCATCATGAGTGTGATGAGAAAAAGAAGAAGAGGAAATCAGCTGATCTGAGGAAAAGTTGCCTGACTAGTAATGACAGGTGTATCTGCGCATTGAGTTGTCTGTTTATTTGCTCACCTCCTGGGCATTCTGCACACTGTGATTCGTCATGTAGTTGGCTTCGATTACCAAACGTTCCTTTAGGACAGTCTAGGGGATCTCGATTGGCATCATCACCTCCAAGGCAGTACTGACCTGTAGACAAAATCAATTAATCAATTGATCAATACAATCAATCAATAAATCGATAAATACAATCAATCAAGCAATGAATCAATCAATCAAAAATCAATCAATTAACAAATCAATTGATCAAACAATGGACAAATCAGTCAGAATAAATCGATCAAACAATCAATCAATCAATCAAGAAATCAATCAAGCGATGAATCAATCAATTAAAAATCAATCAACAAATTAATCGATCAAACATTCGATCAATCAATCGATCAAAAAATCAATCAACAAATCAATTGATCAAACATTCGATCAATCAATCAGTGAATGAATCAATCGATCAAAAAATCAATCAACAAATCAATCAATCAAACATTCAATCAATCAATCAGTGAATGAATCAATCGATCAAAAAATCAATAAATCAATCAATCGATCAAACATTCGATCAATCAATCAGTGCATGAATCAATCGATCAAAAAATCAATCAACAAATCAATCGATCAAACATTCGATCAATCAAAAAATCAATCAATCAATCAATCGATCAATCAACCAAAAGACATTCTTATGTCAGATGTCAATCTATTAATCACAATATTAAAGTTTTTATCCATTCATTTCTATGGATATTGCTTTTATTAATTTTTTTTGTGGTTATATTCTTTTCTCTTTCATGTCTTTGCAGTCACTTAATTCACTGTAAATTCTGTGTGTCCATGTTATCTGTTTGTTTTTCTGTACCTTGTGGGCATGGCACTGGATCGGCATCTGGCGCACAGTAGAATCCAGGTTGACAGGCCAAACATTCAAACAGTCCCTCTATGTCCGAGTAATACCCTTGGGCACATTGGAATTCTTCCGCCGTACCTCCGGGGCAGTAACGCCTCTTGGAACATATGTGACCTGTCACGTTATCAGTGGGCATATCTGTCATGGCACCTCCGAGACACACAAAGCCAGGGGCGCAGTCACCTAGAACAAACACACAAGCAAATGATATCACAAATAATATACAACTCATGTTACACCCTACGTTTTTTCTTAAAACAGCCCTCATAGCATGTGGATCGCGCTACACTTCACTGTTTCTTCCTTGAAACAGCCCTCAGAGTATGCGACTCATGTTACACCGACTGGATCCTCCTAGAAATAACCCTTAAAGCATGTGACTCATGTTACCCCGACTTTTCCTCCTAGAAATAACCCTTAAAGCATGTGACTCATGTTACACCGACGGTTTCCTCCAGAAATAACCCTTAAAGCATGTGACTCATGTGACACCGACGGTTTCTCCTTGAAATAACCCTCAAAGCATGTGACTCATGTTACACCGACTGTTTCCTCCTTGAAACAGCCCTCATAGTACGTGACCCATGTTACAATTCCCTGCTCCTGCAATGTAACAGCCCTTACTTTGTGTGACTCATGTTACACCTACCTTTTTCTGCAATTGCTCCAGTTTCATCACAGTATTTCCCAGCACCACAAGCTATACAGTCCTCTTCAGCCTTAGCACCCACGTAATCAATGTAAGTTCCCTTGGAGCATGCAGCCATGAACGTAGCTCCTTTCACACAGTAATGCCCCTTGGCACACTGGTCACCCCAAGTTATGACAACTTGACCTATGAATATGCATAAACACAAGCAACCAATCAATCATCTATGTTTTACCATTTATATGAATAATTCATAAGCAAGAATACATATTCATGAAGTAATTCAATAATATTAATGATAATTCCATTTTTTACATTTTACATTTTATTAACATCACTGACTCAAAACTGAAAGATTCGTAAACAAGAATAACGATCAATCTGACGCAACCACGTGTCATGTGGACGCCATACCGGGCCAGTCTTATCAGTAGTCCTACAAAGCCAAGCCTCAAGCCTTATTTCGTCAAAGGCTCTAGTCTATGGCCGTTTATGAAACGGAGGCTTAGGCTCAGGCTCAGGCTCAGGCTCAGGCTCCAGCTCTGACATCCATATGCTGAAAATAAAGTTTGTGGTTTTTCATTGAAACTGAAGCTCTGTTTTCCTTTTCAAACCAGAGAATCTACTTCAGAACCGCAGCCAAAAGCCTCTTTTTTAATACCCATTATTTCAGAACGGATTCAAGAAATGAAGCCGGAGCCTGAGACGGAGCCTGAGCCTCAGTTTCGTTAACGCCCAGTGTATCACAAACAGGCCTCTAACGATCGAATGTCCGATGTCCTAGGTTGTATCTAATGCCCACTTACCGTTGGATGAATCATTGTTGTAGACGGGTGTGGGGAATAAGGCTTTCCCAAAGCAGATATGTCCAGCATCACACTGACCAGTCTGTGACGTACCCCCATTCTCACTACAGTAATAACCTGCCTCACAATCTGTGCAGTTATCAATGTGAGTTTGATGGGATACCGGTGAATATGTACCCGTTTGACACAGCTCAAATGTATAGGCACCGGCACCACAGAACTGACCTGTGGATGAATAATTCATATCAGGTCAAAGGTTAAAGGTGAAATCATACCTTGGTTTATACTTGGTTAAATTAAGATAATATTATTCTTTGTTTTTTCTCAAAGAAATCCAGATTTATGGGCAAAAATATCTACACAGATACAGTAACAGTCATCTGTGAAAATATCAGTCCCATACGGTGCCAACTTTTTGAGAAACAGTGAAGAACAGCCACAGTATGATTTTTTCAAAATCTTTTCTCTTTTATTTTTGTCTTTATAAGATCAAAAATAATTTTGGTCACTGGTTTTACTCTTTCCCGAATAAATACAGCATTTCAGGCAAAAACTTTTTAGTGGTACATGTATGTTTCTACCATCACCATCTTTATACTCTGTAAGTTATAGGTAAATCTGTGAAAATTTCTGTTTCGGTATGCTACCAAAGTATGATACTACCTTTAAGGCTATGCATGGCAGAAGTACATAAAGTAATAGGTTTTGAGGTAAAACCATCAGACAATAGTTATAATTTACCTTAAAATAATTCTGTGTACATACAAAAATATTGTTAATGCAGCAATTACTCACTGTAAAAATGTAAGCGAAAAATCCTTTTAGTTATGCAAACAGTGCAAACTCACAACTGAAAATTCTTGACAATTACATGAAATAGAATCTCAATATATAAAGTAATAAACTGCTGCAAACTGTTCATCAGCCAAAATGACCTGAAATACATCAAATGCTTAGAGTTAGGAGGACCTAACTCCTTCTTTTTTTTTCTTCTTTTTTAATGCTGTAAAAGACCACCGAGTTTCCCAAATGGGATAATAAAGTTTTTTATTCTGACACATTTCGATCCTAGCTAAATAGAATTTCGTAAGCACAGAATTATTTCCTAGCTGCTTACTCTAAGTAGGGCCATGTGAAATGGACTGTTCCAGCTTTCCTCTTTAGTCCGCCCACCTTAATAGCAATGCCACGTGTTTTACATACCAAATGTGACTTAGTTTGACTGAACAGTTTGATTGACAGACCGGAAGGGTCCATTATAGGCCCAGTGCATTAGGTCTATGATTGGTTTTGGACTATAATGCATGCATCATAGTCCAGGTGAAATTAGTGGCAGAAGCGGGATCAGTATTGTACACATGAATATATTTTAATACAATAATAATAATATAGGACATTTATAATGCAATAGACTGTACTGCACATAACAAATTAATGCGCGTATTACATTTATTCCTCGCCATTGGGCCACATTTACATTCCTAAAACAATGATGCAATGACTTACCAGCTTGACACACTGTCATATTGGTCATGCCCACAAATGGACAGTAGAACCCCGGTTCGCATGTGAGACATGCACCTGCTCTGTCGTACGGCATGTATGTACCAAGGGTGCATGGAGTCTGCTGCGTAGCACCCCAATCAGAGAAATGGCCCGGTTGGGTGACTGTCTGATTCGGGGTACGTGCCCCACCTGTGCAATAGTAACCGGGGTTACAAGGGCCAGATGGACCTGTGAACAGAAGATGCATGCAACAGGTGAAATTAGTGGCAGAAGCGGGATCAGTATTGTACACATGAATATATTTTAATACAATAATAATAATATAGGACATTTACAATGCAATAGACTGTACTGCACATAACAAATTAATACGCGTATTACATTTATTCCTCACCATTGGGCCACATTTACATTCCTGAAACAATCTCAACTCCCTGTGGAATATACAGCCCCAGGTGTTGTAAGGCACACAAGGGCGAATCAACCACAAAGCCATCTTTCACCCAATTCACCCAATTACACCTGGGTGAAGAGGAGCAATATTTAACAAAGTCTTGCCCAAGGACGCAAGCACCACTAACCCATGGCTGGATTAGAACCCACAATCTGTAGATTGACCACAAGATCTTGAGTACAAGATACCAGAGGCCAATTCCACAGAGCTGCTTAAGCACAAAAAATGCTTAAGCATGAAAAGTCTTCCTTGATTAAACAGGATTAATACCAACCACATTTTCATGTGATGTTTACTGTTTTGACTTGTATTCGGCCATTGTTTGGCTGGCATACTGATTTTATGTAACAAGGTTTTTGGCGCTTAAGCAAATTTGGGTGCTTATGAAGTAGCTCTATAAAATTGGCCCCAGACCACTGGGCCACAGAACCCCACCTTAAGGTACAACTGATTGTAAAATGTCTTACTTGGTGTTCTTGCGTTACTACAGTAGTATCCCGGATCACAGTCAAAGCAGTCATAATGATTGATAGCGCCTGATGTATTACTGTATGTCCCTGGTGGGCATGGCTCACTAGTATAGGAACCTGTAATAAATAAAACAACACTGACGTTAACCCCTTCTGGAGGTAAAGCATGAATAGCAGTTCACCCATGGCGTGACAACATTCATGATTGCTTTGTTATTTCCAATGAAATATATTGAATGGGGGTACTGTCTGGAATTGAGGTTCAATGAACCTTTATTGTCCCCCAAAATGTGCTCATTGTGGTACATTTACCCCCTTGATTTGCACTTGAATAGAACAGCACTTTCAAGCAGACTGCAACGATAAAACAAATTTGCCACTCATATCAAAGGTACAGAACAGGATTGGTAACATACCCAAACAGGAATTTTCACATGTTTACGAATAACTTTCAGGGTATGAAGATGGTGCTGGTACAAACATACATGTACCGTTAAAATATTACCATCTGAAATGGTGTAATTATCCAGAAGTCAGTGAAACAAACACCAAAAACAGTTTTGATCTCGGGGTATAAAGATCAAAACCATTCTTTATGTTTTATGAGAAAAATTAAGTTTGTTTTTCGCTGTTTTCTTGTGACTCAGATGTCCAATTGAGCTCAAATTTTCACAGGTTTTTTTCATGTACATGTTTGATCAGACAAAGTGTGAGTGCTGTTCTGGGACCTTTACCAATCATGTTCTGGTAAAAGTGAACAAAGAAAAATTGACTGAAGCGGGATTCGAACCGGCGATCTCCTGAATACCGTACAGGTCTGAATGTTAGAAGCAGCTTGTATGAATTTGACATACCCAGCGGACAGTATCCACCAGCTGGGCATATCTCTCCAGTAGTACCATCAGTAGGATCAGAGGATGTAGCCCCTTTATAACAGACATAGCCGGGGTCACAGGGAGCTCTTGGAGATGCAAGTCCAGGAGCATCGCAGTACCATCCAGGATCACAAAGGAGACAACTCTCTAAGGATGGAAGGCCTGAGACATCGAGGAAAGAAATCAGAATTTTATTATAGCCAAAACACCAACCACAAGGTAATATGCTACGTTGAAAAATAGCAGTAGATATGTGTATCAATTGTTAAGCACAAAACCAAGACAGTGGCCAGGGACAGCAAGGCAATGTTCAGGGGGCACAGAGGCAATGACCAGGGGCACCAAGGCAATGTCCAGGGGCAACAAGGCAATGACCAGGGGCACCAAGGCAATGACCGGAGCACCAAGGAAATGACCAGAGGCACCTAGGCAATGACCAGGGGCACCAAGGCAATGACTAGGGGAGCAATTAAGGCAATGATCAGGACCACCAAGGAAATGACCAGAGGCACCTAGGCAATGACCAGGGGCATCAAGGCAATGACCAGGGGGGCACCAAGGCAATAACCAAGGGCATCAAGGCAATGACCAGGGGCACCAAGGCAATGACCTGGGGCACCAAGGCAATGACCAGGGGCACTAAGGCAATGACTAGGGGAGCAATTAAGGCAATGACCAGGAGCACCAAGGAAATGACCAGAGGCACCTAGGCAATGACTAGGCCAAAGGCAATGACCAGGGGCACCAAGGAAATGACTAGGGGCACCAAGGAAATGACCAGAGGCACCTAGGCAATGACTAGGCCAAAGGCAATGACCAGGGGCACCAAGGAAATGACCAGGGGAACCAAGGCAATGACCAGGGACACCAAGGCAATGACCAGGGGCACCAAGGAAATGACCAGGGGCACCAAGGAAATGACCAGGGGCACCATTAGGCAATGGCTAGGGGAGAATTAAGGCAATAACCAGGAGCACCAAGGAAATGACCAGAGGCACCAAGGAAATGACCAGGGGAACCAAGGCAATGACCAGGGACACCAAGGCAATGACCAGGGGCACCAAGGAAATGACCAGGGGCACCAAGGAAATGACCAGGGGAACCAAGGCAATGACCAGGGACACCAAGGCAATGACCAGGGGCACCAAGGAAATGACCAGGGGCACCAAGGAAATGACCAGAGGCACCTAGGCAATGACCAGGGGCACCAAGGCAATGACTAGGGGAGCAATTAAGGCAATGATCAGGACCACCAAGGAAATGACCAGAGGCACCTAGGCAATGACCAGGGGCATCAAGGCAATGACCAGGGGGGCACCAAGGCAATGACCAAGGGCATCAAGGCAATGACCAGGGGCACCAAGGCAATGACCAGGAGCACCAAGGAAATGACCAGAGGCACCTAGGCAATGACTAGGCCAAAGGCAATGACCAGGGGCACCAAGGAAATGACCAGGGGAACCAAGGCAATGACCAGGGACACCAAGGCAATGACCAGGGGCACCAAGGAAATGACCAGGGGCACCAAGGGAATGACCAGGGGCACTATTAGGCAATGACTAGGGGAGAATTAAGGCAATGAATGACCAGGAGCACCAAGGAAATGACCAGAGGCACCTAGGCAATGACTAGGCCAAAGGCAATGACGAGGGGCACCAAGGCAATGACCAGGGGCACCAAGGAAATGACCAGGGGCACCAAGGGAATGACCAGGGGCACTATTAGGCAATGACTAGGGGAGAATTAAGGCAATGACCAGGAGCACCAAGGAAATGTCCAGGGGCATCAAGGCAATGACCAGGGGGGCACCAAGGCAATAACCAAGGGCATCAAGGCAATGACCAGGGGCACCAAGGCAATGACCTGGGGCACCAAGGCAATGACCAGGGGCACTATTAGGCAATGACTAGGGGAGAATTAAGGCAATGACCAGGAGCACCAAGGAAATGTCCAGGGGCACCTAGGCAATGACCAGGGGCACCAAGGGAATGACCAGGGGCACTATTAGGCAATGACTAGGGGAGAATTAAGGCAATGACCAGGAGCACCAAGGAAATGTCCAGGGGCACCTAGGCAATGACCAGGGGCACCAATGCAACAAAAACTGTATAAACCTAGCAATGACCAGCACTTCATGGCCGATGCATGGGTATTAAACCTACAATACTGTAAATATCACACTAACCAAAGTTTCCTCATTTTTTCAAATACAGTGGAACGCCGCAATAACACAGCGGGATAAGCAGATATTGTCAGTGATAAAGGTCGTTCATTATAGTGATTTGAAGAAACGTATTCGGTATGTGTTGTACACAAAAACTGGCAGTCAAGGATGATGTTCGGTATAGCCAAATGTTCGGTATAGCAGTGTTTGTTATAGTGGTGTTCTACTGTATTGGACTTCCTGGGCCGTGTACCAGCCCTGCTACAACCCACCTGTCGTGTTGCCATATCTCCCAATGGGACATGGAGTAGCGGCAGAGGAGTTGGATGGACAATAGAATCCTCGTGGACATTGGATGGGATCACCGGTACCCAGCGGGCAGTAGAAACCAGACGGGCAGTTATCACAATCCTCTAGGAATCGTCCGCCCGATGTCTCAATGTGAGTCCCTCCAGGGCAGGGAACCTGTGAATAAATGCATACATCGTGGCATTAAATCAGCAGATTTTTGATCTTGGTAAGATCAAAATCCGTCATGTTTTATAAGAAAAATTTAGTCGTGCCCTTTAAATTTGCAGATTACCAACAACATTTTAAAATCATTATTTCAAATGTAAGATGTGCTAGGAAATATGATCTTTGGACCAACACAAGGTATAGATAGATGGTAAACAGTTTTTTGGGTTAAATTCATTTCAATAACAACATTTTATTTCCATACTTTCAACAACAGCAATACAAATCAGCGCCAAATTTCATGGATCTCTGTTACGGCCTATTTTTGTGCTTACGGGCACTGCTTTGCGTGAAATCTATTTCATGGAATCCGTAAGCAAGACCTTCAGTTAGCGAAGAATTTCTTGGGTAACCGTGATGATTGAGAAAACTCTCAAGTGAAATACGCTATTGCAGAACCAAAAAAGTCTGCTAATGTAAGCAGAGAATTTTTGCTAACGGTAACGGATTCCATGAAATTGGGCCCCGGTTTGATAAAGTAAGACAAATGTAAGTACCAGTGATAAGAATAACAAGCATGCAGAAGGAATATATGTTCAAGTATTTAGGTACTAGTCTGGTACCTAGAAGCTATACCTGTTGTGGTCCATACGATCCAATGGTGGCTGGATTGTTACTGTATGGGTTGGTGATATTAGTCGGGCAGTAATAGCCAGGTACACATTGTCCAGTCACAGCGTTGGTTCCTTCTAAACAGTAGTACCCAGCATCGCATGCAGTACATTCATTGACATCTCCAAGGCCGATGGTTGGATTGTAGGTACCCACAGGACAATTCACCTCAAATGGTGTCGCTGTCATCAAAATAAGACAATTTTAAAAGTAGTATCATACTCGGGTAGCCATTGAGACAGAAATCTTCACAGATTTACCTATAACTTACAGGGTACAAAGATGGTGATGAGAGAAACATACAGTCAATTTTTCCTGCCTGAAATGCTGTATTTATCCAGAAAAGAATAAAACCAATGACCAACAATTTCGATCTTTATTGATACAAAATAATGGTGACAAGATTTTTGAAATGCTGTGAATATTTTTCACTGTTTTCTCAAAAAGTGGGCACCGTATGGGACTGTAATTTTCACAGATGACTGTTACTGTATCTTCCTTGATATTTGTGCCCATGAATCTGCATTTCTTTGACAAAAACCAAAGTATGATATTATTTTAAAATCAGTTTGGTGCAAAGTTTGACATTTGCATCTGAAATGCCGACAACATTATCTACTTGGCTAAATATCATACCCGGAACAAAATTCACAATCTAATTTCATTTTTAAAGCTCCAATATTTACCAGAACGTTAACAGCAATCAAAGAAAAATTAAGATCTGTGAGATAATGTGTCATGATGAATCCACGCTAAGCAGAGCTGTTCATTTTGTTCTTTTTCTGCTTACCTTCGGGACAATAATGGCGCTGACTACACTGCGTAGCTTCAGATACATCATTCAGTCCCGTAGTGCAGTACATGCCAGCTGGACACTTCTTATTATTCAACATGTCCGATCTGGACGTGGTGACATTATCGCAGTAGTAGCCAGCCTCACAGGTCACGCATGAACTTTGACCTGGCTTAGAGTAGTCACCAGTCCCACAGTCGTTTGGATAGACGGTAGACGAGCCGCACCATGAGCCTCCGGGGCAGTCTATGCAGTCGTTCTGGTATTTGGCCGTGGTGCCGTACAGGTAGTCTGAGGCATTGACCCCATAAGGCATGTAGGTACCAGGAGGACAGGCTTCCGGTTCATTCACGCCATACTCACAGAAATGGCCTAATATATCAATGGTAAGAACAATAGATGTGTATTAAGGCAGTTAATCATAGCTGGGGTTGATTTCACGAAGCCCTGCGATCAATCGTAACTGGAGTTAGGAAGGATAACCCATCGTAGGGGGCCTATCCCACGTAGGGCTGCAATGCATCAAAAGTCTTACGATTGATAGCAAGTTACGAAGAGTTTGGTCGAAATCGACCCCTGGTTCCATGAAATAAATAAATAAATAACAGTGAAAACCCCCTGAGCATCAAATAGAATGAAATCATAGAATACCTTGACTATCATAGAAAATCTATTTACTATGGATAGGGCCTACATTCATTCAAGGATAATTATGATAGGCATTTCTGAATATCCTTGAGAAATGGATTTTAGATAAACATCTATTAAATATTTCCAATCACTTGCAATCACTTGCAATCACTCTTTTCATCCTGAATATAATACCATGAATACCACACAAATACTATGAATACTATCTTTTAGTGATATTCAGTACAAACCTTGTGTGCATTGTTTGCAATCACTCTCTTCATCCTGACTATAATACCATGAATACCACACAAATACTATGAATACTATGAATACTATCTATTAGTGATATTCAGTACAAACCTTGTGTGCATTGTTTGCAATCACTCTCTTCATCCTGACTATAATACCATGAATACCACACAAATACTATGAATACTATGAATACTATCTATTAGTGATATTCAGTACAAACCTTGTGTGCATTGTTTGCAATCACCCTCTTCATCCTGACTATACTCCATGTTATAGGTTCCATTGGGACATGGATACTGTTCAGCAAACTTGGTTCCAGTCGGACAGTAGAACCCAGGTGGGCATGGATCGGTCTCTGTAGGCTCTCCACCTGATCACAAGCAAAACAATACAATTAAAAATATAAGACAATAAGATGTGTTTTGGTAGTACATTATTAAAATAGAAATCTTCACAGAATCACCTATAACTAAGATTTAATTTAATTTATAATTTAAAGATGATGATGGTAGAAACACAGTTTTAAATTTTTCTGCCTGAAATGCTGTATTTAATCAGAAGAAAGTAAAACCAATGACCAAAATCAATTGTGATCTTTTTAAAGATATAAAATAACGGTGAATTTTTTTTAAAAATACTGTGGCCATTTTTTACCTCAGTAATAACACGTTCTAGATAGAAACATGTTTTTAAGAGGCATCTAGATAAAAACACGTTTTTAAGAGGTACCTTGATAGAAACATGTTTTTTTAAGAGGCACCTAGATAGAAACATGTCTTTTTAAGAGGCACCTAGATAGAAACATGTTTTTTTAAGAGGCCCCTAGATAGAAACATGTTTTTTTTAAGAGGCACCTAGATAGAAACATGTTTTTTTAAGAGGCACCTAGATAGAAACATGTCTTTTTAAGAGGCACCTAGATAGAAACATGTCTTTTTAAGAGGCACCTAGATAAAAACATGTTTTTTTTTAAGAGGCACCTAGATAGAAACATGTCTTTTTAAGAGGCACCTAGGTATTAGAAACAAGTTTTTAAGATGCACCTAGGTAAGAAACGTGTTTTTAAGACGTACCTAGGCAGTAATATGTGGCAGTACAGTCGGTACATTCCCCAGGAGCTGTAAGGTTGGATAATGGAGAGAAAGTTCCAGCAGGGCAAGGGAATCGATCGGGACTTGGTGTCTGCAACGGACAGTAATATCCAGGCTTGCAAGGCTGTGGACCGTTCACATTCTCTCCTACAGGTACACAAAGAGAAAAACAGGTGCACTTTATTCCATTTGAAGAAATACGAATCAAATCTGGACACAGTATAAAGGCTGGATTACAAAACACACGTGCTTGTGTGGCTTACAGTTTGGTGAGTGCATCTGTCTGATGCAATACAGGCTTCACATAGAGGCAGCATTAGAAGCCACAGCCGTAGATGCTTAACGTTGGATCTAGCCTAAGCCTTTACACAAAATTAACCTTGAACGCTGCTGTGTTTTTTATATACAAGCTTTGTCAACCTTGTTCCCAGTGGCATGATTCCATACTGGCATGTACTGGCATTGCAAGAGCAATGTTGTCCTGCAGAACTGAAGCCTCTTATTGTCTATTCTTAAATCTCTTCAAGAAGGACTGCTTGTTCGTTTGTTGGAATATTTGTTTGTCTGTGTAATACGAATCAAGGAACCTGTTCCTAACATGTCCCATTTGTAGTATGTCTATTTGATTTGATTGTCCAGCCATTGTCCCATATAAATCAGTGCACATCCTACACGAATAGATGTTACATTCTAAGATTTAATAGCTCCATGTATTAAGACAAATTTGTCAGTCAGTCAGAGTGTCTATTTGTATGTTGGTTCCTACCTGTTGCCCAGCTACAGTACTTGCCGGCAGGGCATATGGTACATTGTGTATCTGTGTGTCAGTCCATCTATCTATTTGTATGTTGGTTCTTACCTGTTGCCCAGCTACAGTACTTGCCGGCAGGGCATATGGTACATTCCTCTGATGACGTTAAGTCTGTTGATCCGGTGAATGTTCCGGGTGGACATGGGAACTGGTCATTGGTGATTGTGCCATTGGGACAGTAGAACCCTGTACCGGTCAAATACAAGTTTAGAAACGGCTCAATTTCTCTCAAATTATAGTTTAAAGGTTTACTTTAATCAAAACTTATACGACGTTAAATACATCTGTATCGTTATATATAAAACTCAACCTGTCAATCATTGTTTGTGGTAAAAAATATTGTATATAGAAAAGGAGGCATTTTAGACCCATAATTTAGCACCCCAATTTCGCGACGAAAAACCTTGATTGCGTCACATACAGAACACCACGCAGTATACTGTGGTACAAGCCTATACTAGTTCTGTAGGTGACGTCACACGCTATTGTTGCGTGGATCAGTTCCAAGCTGGACTTCTTTGTGGGGCGGGGCATACATGTACTGATTTTGTAACTTTTGGGTCAAAATTAAGCACTTACATAGAAATATAAATTTTTTTTGTCAGTAATTATCTATTAAGCAATAATTTCAAAGCACTTTCACCCCTTTCCCAAATTTGATTACAGTAAACATTTTAATAAAATAAAAACCAATTATAGTGTACCATACCTTCTGCGCATGGATGTGAGCTGTTATGCAGCCCAGGTAGAGGGCAAGACCTCCCCCGATCACACAGCCGACAGTTAAACTGATGCCCCGCCCCTTCATCGGGGTTATAGGTCCCGGGGTCGCATGGGGTGGCAGACGTGGTGGGGTTGACTGCACTACCATGGGGACAGTAGTGACCAACTGGACAGGTGATGCACTGGGTTGCGTTGGCAAAGCCCAATGAATCGCTGTAAGATAATAGGAATCACAGATTTGTTCATAAATGACAAGCTAAAATATTGCTTTGAAATAGTCTTAAAGGTAGTATCATACTTTGGTAAGAAACCAAAACAGAAATTTTCACAGATTTAGGTATAACTTACAGGGTATGAAGATGGTTGTGATAGAAACATGCCGTTAACAATTTCCCACCTGAAATGGTGTATTTATCCAGAAATTAGTAAAACAACGACCGAAAATCTCTTTGATCTTTTTAAAAGATCAAAAATAAAACAGAAAAGACTTAAGAAATACTGTGGCTGTTTTTCACTGTTTTCTCAAAAAGTGTGCACCGTATGGGACTGAAATTTTCACAGATGACTGTTACTGTATCTGTCTTGATATTTTTGCCCATGAATCTGTATTTCTTTAATATAAACCAAAGTTTGATACTACCTTTAATACTAGATATGCACAGTGTAAAAATATCACATAAGAAGTACATGTAATTTAATCATCCAACCTTAACTACCAGAAAACTTATGTTACTAGTTTGAAATTTAAGTCAGTGAGTGAACGAAGACAAATTGAGTGGAGTGGGATTCGAACCAGTGACCTCCAGAATACCGTACCGGCGGTCAGTTGGTACCAATGGATAAGCATTCTGTACACCTTATAATATTTGCATTGGATATACATACCCATAGGTACCCAATGGACAGGCATTCTGTACACCAGAGGCTTGACCAGCATGGCAATAGTATCCCCGTGGACATTCTGTAGCTTCATACGTAGAGCTTCCCTGCGGACAGTAGTGACCCTCCGGACATACCTTACAACCTGTAAACTCTGACGTCTGATTGGTGATATCATTGTAAGTACCACCTGAATGTCGCAGAATGAGAAACAGGAATTACCTTTATAATAATAATAGGAGGTGTTGTGGCCTAGTGGTCTGGCGTGTCGTACTCAAGATCTCGTAGTCAATGTACAGATTGTGGGTTCGAGTCCAGCCATGGGCTAATGGTGCTTGTGTCCTAGGGCAAGACGCTTTGTCACACATTGCTCCTCTTCACCCAGGTGTAAATGGGTACCTGTGAGGGTAGAGATGGCTTTGTGCATTTGATTAGCCCTTGTGCGCTTTGTAGGCAACACGGGGCTGTATACTCCCAAGGGAGCTGAGATTGTTTCTTGGGAATCCTGTAAGGGCCGTGAGTTGCATGCGCACCTTGTTATGTAGCATGCTACGTCGTCTCCATTACACACTGTTGAATATGTATGATTACCTACACAGACCTGCATGCACGGACATGTACATGTATGTTAATTGGCTGTGCCTGACTTCGAAAGTAATGCATGCGGAGGATTCCCAAGACGTTATTAGTGACAGTTCCGTGCGTACATGTGTGCGGATCACCTGTACGTGCATACATACCGGTCAGGGCGGTTCGAGTATCGACACCAAATAACGTCGTGAACCAAGACTACTTCTTACCTGGGCATGGGAAGGCTGTCTGATAAGTAGTACCAACAGGACAGTAATGACCGGTGGGACACAGATTGGTGATGTAGTCTTTATCTCCAGGTCCGGGACAGAAGAATCCTGTCAACAACAACAACAAGGATAAATGTAGCAATCACTTTCAAGAGCCAAGTTAAACATGATATTTACTACCCAGTACATTTTTTTTAATTTTCGAATAAAAAATAATTACTTATAAATTTCCGTTAAAATTTTTTTTTTTTTCGAATACAAAGTAATTAATAATAAATTTCCTTTACAGGTATTTTTCCCTATGGTAACATTATACATAATATAAGTTACCGCAGTGAGAAATAGCTTAAAAAAAGCAAGGTGAACAACATCATCAAGTGAGTTTATCGATAATACAAAATGGTTTCTGAAAAATGTAATTTCTGAACATGGAAAAGTGCAATCTGCAGCATTCTTGTGGCAAATAACTGTACAGAGTGCTCATTTGTCTATATTGTTCAATAGTTAAATAAATGAACAGTCTGAGGGCTGCATTTGAAAGAAAGAATTCCAGACTGTACACACAAATGTATACATTGGAACGTCACAATAACAAACACGCCTAGATGCACAGAAATTGTTAGTTATAGTGGTTGTTTGTTATAGTGAACACTGTTCAGCATGCCTATACATTGTACATAAAAATTGGAAGCCAAGGATGATGTTCGTTATAACCAAATGTTCATTATAGCAGAGTTCCACTGTAGATAGCCTGAATAATGAATGTGAAATAAATGCACATATTCAATGACTGACCTGCTGGACAAGGTAAGCAAGCCGTGGTCCTAGATGTTGAGCCATTATGTGGATTATACGTTCCCGCTGGACATTCATATCTTGTCTTGCCATCGCACCATCCACCGGGCTCACATATATCAGCATCGGGGTTAGGGACGGTCGATCCTTCATCGCATGTATAGCCAGACTCACAGGGCTTGCAACCAACGGAACCAGCTGAAGACCAGGTACCGGGCGGACAAACCTCTGGAACTGTATAATATTAACATCAAACATAATCATCAAATAAGCACAAGGGAAACTATCTGGATTCATTATAAGTAGTAGCGTAGGTCTTCAGACCTAGGGGGTATGATCCTGTAGCGTAGCTGGGTAATACTTCCATATACGCACACATTGTACATATATACATATACATATAAAAAATGAAATTACACCCCCCCAAATTGTGGACAATGAAGAATGTTTCTTAGGTATAGTAAAACAAATTTGACACGGTTTGAGGGTGGACAGTCGATTTTTAGCTCCCGAGGTGTTGGAAGTTGACGAATTATAGTTCTCGAGGCAAAGCCTCACTGACATCATAACTACCAGTGAACTACCATGTCTCACCTGTTTGGTCCGAGCACTGGTACCCGGCCTCGCATATGGTGCAATTGACTGCATTCAAACCACTGTAGTAACCCTTGTAGCATTTGATTGGTCCAGAGTAGATAGAGGGACAGTAGTAGCCTGGGTTACAGTTTGTGCATGCGATTTGGGTACCAACGGAGTAGGTACCGGGTTCACACATGTCACTACAGAAAGACAATGATAGAGAAATAAAACAATTAAAACACTTTGTCTCATCCAAAAAAAAAATTTAACAAAGAAAAATTGACTGGTGCGGGATTCGAACCAGTGACCTCCCGAATACCGTACAGGCGCTCTACCAACTGAGCCACACAGCCCTATGTTGGTGGTGTCCCCAATAGTCAATTACCGTATCTTTGCTCGTTGGGCGGTCAGAAGCCATGAAACCATGCACACACCGCCAAACCCCACAGGGACCGTTTCAATGATACACGCAGCAATGCTGCAACCTGGGAACGGTACATGGGGGATCACTCAAAGAGGATACGGCTTTTTAATTATTATAATCATCAAATAACCACAAGGGAAACTGACTGAATTATTAAAATTCAGTCAAATCTGGGATCCTTTGCATTAAACAAAGAGGCCCTAGGGGCCTGATTGTTTCATGCATGGGATACCAGATCCACGTCCTATGCAGGATACGCTAAAATGGGATCCGGATCAGCAGAATCTGCGATCCTGTGCATTAAACAAACAGGCTCCGAATTTAAAACATCAGAAGAGTATTTTGAATTACCTTGGTTGAGTATCCTTGCTTGTACAGTAGTAACCAGCTGGGCACTGAGTACAGATGGAGGAATTACCTAATGAATAATACCCAGTAGGACACTCCAACATCTGATCAGTCGTAGGATTGGGACAAAAACTATCAAGACAAGAAACAAATTCATAGTTAATAGTGAACTTCATAAACTGTATAAACTAGATGGACAGAGGGAATGAATTGTACAATTATCATTCTAGTTGTAAGGACTAGTGCTTGGCAAAATTGGGTAATAATAATTTGGGAGGCCAATCATCCTTACTCGCAGCTGGGTGCTGAATAGCGCTCCGCACTAATGACGTCACACGAGTCCCCGGATGTCAGACAAACATTGACTCATGCACGTAGTGTACACCATGCATGCACGCGCACATACCACACGTTTGCATGGTTATTTGTCTGAGATCCGGTGTGCTATTTTTAGCGCAAGTGCGGAGTGCTATTGCAAAGGATGCGACTTCAACATGATCGAGTAGCAGGCTTTCATGGGCGCCATTGGATGCCAGCCACATCAACCCATCAACCTCAGTACAGCCAGAGATCGAAAGTGCTTGATTTTTGTGGAGGGTGGAAAACCGGACAACCCGGAGAAAAACCCTTGTCGCATTAGGAGAAAACCAATGCACAACTCTACTCAGGTCAGATTCGAACCCGGGCCACACTGGTGAGAGGCGAGTGCTTAACGCACCTGCCACCTACATGTATTGCTCCCCTCCCAAGAAAGGTACTTACAATCCTGCGGTGCAACCAGTGCATTCACTCTGCATCCCCACTGAGTAGAAGCCTCCAGTACATCGTTGTTTGTAATCAGTGTTTGTATATGGACATGCATAGCCAGTAGGACACACAGTACAAGCTGTGCTCTGTGCTGTGCTGTATTCACCGAGAGTACAGTTCCTGATGTCCAGTCCGTCAGTTCGTGGGCACTCGGAGCCGGCTGGACACACGGTGCATTTTGTCTCTCCCTGACTGGAGTAGGTCCCAGGAGCACATTCTACTTCCTTGTCCGATCTACACATACAAAAAAAAATCAACATGAGAAAAGATCTTATACAGAAAGTTCCTAAAGCCTTTCTCAAAGCTCGGCTCAAGCTCCAGCTCAAGCTCCGGCTCAAGCTCCGGCTCAAGCTCCGGCTCAAGCTCCGGCTCCAGCTCCGGCTCAAGCTCCGGCTCCGGTTCCATTTTGTGAATCCATTCTAAAATTACAGGTATCAAAACAGAGGCTTTGGGCTTACTGGCAGCTGGGGTGCTGAATTGCGAAAGATCCAGCAACAACATGATCGAGTTGACAGCGGTGCCCTTGGCTGCCAGGACACTTCAACTAATATATGATCACGGAGCACAGCCTGAGATCGAAAGTGTTTGATTTTTGTGGAGGGAGGAAATACCGGAGAACACAGAGAAAAACCCTTGTAGCATAGGAGAGAAACAATGCATAACTCTACTCACATATGGCCCAAGCTGGGATTCAATTTAAGGAATCTTTCAAAGGGGAAAAAACACAGGGGGAATCATTTTGCACTTCGGGTTCTCATATAGAAGTTTCTAAGTCATTACAGTATTATTATTTATGATACTTCAGAATAATATTATTCCTACAATGCAAATAGTGCATTCTTTACTCACGTTGTGCTAGGACAGAAGTAGCCTGCAGAGCAGACAGTACAAGACGTTGCCTTGCCTACAGCATATGAACCAGCTGCACAGGCCATGCGTCCTGCGTAGGTGTGGTTTGTGCACGCATAGCCTGGTGGACAGTCAGTGCAAGCCGTTGAGCCACTGTAACTGTACGAGCCTGAAAACAAAGATTATAATCCATAAGTTGCAATCGGCGATCAAAATCCAATTACCAGGGCCTGGGGAGACGACTCAATGTCTTCGATACTGGGTCTCTGAGGTGGATCCTTGGGTACCGCTGGTCAGACCATGTGTCTAACGAGAGGTTACTCAGGGAGAGTCAGATGAGACCTATTACCTGCATGATACGTGAGCGCCAGATGCGACTGTACGGTCATGTGGCTAGATTCCCTGCGAGTGATCCTGCCAGGTGGATTCTCTCTATGAGAGAGCCTACAGGTAGGACTCGCCCGGTAGGGCATCCACATGACATGTGACTGCGTCAGATCGCTTTTTAGCTGAGATGGGGATGGGTCGCGTGGCTGCCTGGGGGATGGCTATCAGGAGATCGAAGGATTACCGCTCGAAGGTAGATGCGGCAGTGCATGCTCCCACTGATTGATTTTTGAATGACTGAATTGGACTTACCATCGTCACAATCAACAGGTCCTTGAGTGGCATCGGAGCAGTATTTACCAGCGGGACATTGACGGCATATCTCTGTAGCAGGTTCGTCATTATACCAACCAATGTCACAGGGTACAGGGTCCGAGTTCTTAACGCAGGTGTATCCTAGCAAAATTGATCAAATTAATAATCGGATTTTATAGCAAAAATCATGTGTACCAATCATGCGCACACTTCATGCATTAATTAAGACTTGAAGCTATGCGTGGTGGAAGTACTAAAAGAATGTAGGTTTGCGGTGACACCATGTAATCTCTTCTGTGAGAGTGTGTGGTTCTCAGAAGAACCGTTGGTATTATCTCGACGTTCCTAAAATTGTGCTCTGTTCGTCCTCATTAGAGTGACATTAGGCCTAAAAAAAAATGGTTGTGACCGACCGTAAAATGCCAAAACTTTGGGTCGGGATTTTTTTTTTTTTTTTTCGAGTCCTAAAGTATAAAAACTCACCATTTTTGACAGAAAATGTAAGATTTAGCAGTAAAAAAGCGTGTCTCCTCAAAACGACCCAAGACCGTTGATTTATAAGCCCTGGTGACCATGTATATGAACGACACAGTTTTTATTCTTAAATGTTTGAAAGTCGGCCAAAAAAAATATATATATATATAAATAAAAAATCGACCGATCGACCCAAAATTTTAATTTTTCCACTTGAGGGCAACACAACAATTTTTGTTTCGGCCTTATGCATTTATTTGAATTAATGGAAAAACTGAGAATTTTAGGAGATTTATAAAATCCCATCAGCAAGATAACTTTCTACTAAGTAAAATGACGCTTTTTGAGCACTTATTCTGCTTGTCCCTACTTCTTGGGTGTAATGAACATGTCTTGATCTTCCTTTAATACTAAGACAGCAAAAGGTCAAAGGTCATTACCTGCCGGACATTCTGTACAAGACGTGGATCTCGCTAATGCATAGAATCCGTCCTCGCATGCAGTTACGGTGGATTTGGTGTCGCACTTTGAACCGGATGGGCATTCCAGACAGTTCTGTTGCGCTGGGCTGTCGCTATAGTAACCATCTTCACATTCAATAGCCACAGCTGATAACAGTGGGCAGTAGAAGCCAGCCTCACACTCGTAGCAGACGGAATCTACACAAAAAAACAAGATGTGTCATTCAAAATGATGAGGTCATTCGACTAGACTGGGCCCAATTTCATGGAATCCGTTAATGTTAGCAAAAATACTTCGCTTACTGTAGCATATTTTGGGGGCTTACGGTTTAATAAAGAGGGTATTCACGGGAGAGTTTTCTTTTTGGTAATGGTAAGCAAGGAATTTCTGCATAATGCATATGACAGCGCCTTAGCAGAAAATAAACACGGCTTACGGATTGCATGAAATAGATTTCACAAAAAACATTGACGGCAAGCACAAAAATAGGCCATAACAGATTCCATGAAATTGGGCCCAGATGGAGTGTGGTTAACCAATGGTTATATCAATGGTGTTACTCCAGCATGTAATACAGTCTAGGCTCTGGCTCTGGCTCAGGCTCAGGCTCTGGCTCTGGCTCAGACTCTTGCCGTATATCAGGCTCAGGCTTAGGCTCAGACTCTGGCACAGGCTCTGTCATCTAGAAGCTGAAAACACAGGTTGTGGCATCTCACTGAAGATGACATTCTATTTATTACATGTACTTAGAGACCATAGCCAAAAGCCATGATTCTGATAACTAAACCTAAAAATGGATGTAGAAATGGATCAAGAAATGGAGCCAGCATGGCCAGAGCCGGAGCCGGAGCCCAGGCAGAAAGAGACTCGCATGCCCTGTACTGCGTATAGACATTAATATACTTACTACCACTCGGGCTGTACCATCCACCTGCGCAAGGTGTAGCTGAGGTGTTGGTGCAACTGTAACCAGCAGGACACGTTGTACACTCTGTAGCACCACCCAGGGAATAGGTATCTAAGAAGGAGTGGAATGGTAGGAAATATTGCATGAATAGACGTGGTATAGAATATACTGGCATACCATACTTGAAGTGAAGTCTTACTGGCCCAAGGGAGAGTGTCTAATACTGAGAACAGACGTCACCATCATCAACACTACCGGTAGTTTGTTCGTTCATGTGAAGACTGCAAGCGAAGTACATTAGCTACTAGAGAAGATCCTGTTGGATGGTATCATCATCCAGCTCCAGGATACCAGGAGCACCATGGGGTGATTTGAGGATAGGGCACGCCTCGATGATGTGTTCCAGAGTTTGGATCTCTCCACAGGGGCAATAGGGTGATGAACCTGCTCCAATTTTGTGCAGGAAATGCTGTGTGTGAGCAGCTCCTGTTCTTACACCATTTTAGGTTGACTCAGGCTTTTCGAAAAAAAACTGTCGTCATTTTATAGTAAAGAGTCCCCAACTGTCTACCAAAAGGCACACTGTACAGACATTGGTCAAATATTCCCTCTTAATTCCAAATTTGAATTCCTACTAACCTGCGGGACAGTATAGAACTGAAACAATCTACCAATAAGGCACATACACAGATTCTTAATTCCTACTAACCTACAGGACAGTATTCCACTGAAAACTGTCTAGCAATAAGGCATGATACATTTCATTGGTTCAACATTTCCAGCTGACTTGAATTCTTATTACTACTAACCTGCGGGACAGTATTCCACTGCTGATGTTGTCGGACAGCGTCTACCAGCTGGGCACGTTGTACACACACCATCCCCTTCCAGGGAATACTCTCCTTCGTTGCACTCTGTAGGCTCTAGCGTTGGATCTGAACACCTCATCCCAGCTGGGCAAGGACTGCAGGCCGTGTGCAGGTCGTTGCTGATCTCAATGTTGCTGCAGCGGGTGCAGTTATCGGCACCTGCGGCTGAGATGTAGCCCTCGCTGCAGCTGATTTCTGAACCGGCAGGATCGGGGCACTTGCTGCCTGCGCCGCAGATTGTGCAGGAACTTGCACCTTCGGCACTATACAAGAAACACATTATATTATAATATGTGTACAAATTTGAATAAAATGACAATAGACCGATCCAGTAAGCCCCACCCTATTTCGCATTGACCAATCACAGCCGCGAAAATATGATCACCATTTCCAGCAGCCATTTTGGTGATCTCATGCTGGAGATCGTGGTATTGATTACAGCGATGTTTACGTTTACGAACTGGAAAAACAATAAATACCGTCCTCTGTAAGTGCAGCACAACTTCACAAGTACAGTATCTTTCTGCTACAAATTGATGGTGTTTATATTTCCATTGTAATTCTAACTCTTGATGGCCTGGTAAGAGAGGAAATGTACATTTGTGACCTTTTCTAAACCAGAGTCCCATAGAGATAAGTGCTTTCGGTGATGGGCGTGCAACGCGTGTTGGCGATCGTGACACGTTACGCGCGCGCGTGTGCGTCGTTGCTTGGCCGTTGCTATGGTGGGCGTGGCCTACTGGATAGGTCTATAAACTTCAGTGAAGGGCAAGCCTAATTTGCATAGCATCTGAAACGGGAGACTTTGGAGAACTGGTCTTCAAGTCAACAGTGTACGCACGCGCAAAACAACGCGCGCATGCTCACACATGCTCCAAAGTCTCCCATTGGGCATCAAAGTTGGTAATACTTACCTGTAGTATCCCAGACCGCAACTTGCACACGCACCATCTCCTAGTTTACTCATGGTACCGGCTGGGCAGGGTACCGACGCATTTCTGTCTGGGCATTTGTGGCCAGCCTCGCACTCCTGGCATGTGATCTGACCCTCCCCCTTGGAGTACTGGCCAAAGTTACACTGTACGGGCTCGTCGAAGATGTTCGGACAGTAGTGGCCGATTGGACACTGGTGACATATAGTGCTACCATTGACAGCGTATTGACCTTCACCACATCTGGTTGGCGTGGTAGTGCCGTCGATGAAGCATGCATAGCCAGATGGACATAGCATGCAATGATCAGCTGCACCGAGGCTGTACGTCCCCGCCAAACAAGACTGTAACAGGTGGAATCATAGGTTAAAAGGAGTAATTTAACACATTCAAATGAGAGAGCAAAAACACAATATGGGCTGCATCTAGAACAGCGCCCTCATTTGACATATTTGATTTGTATTTGAAGAGAAGAACGGCTCTGATATTAAAGGCCAAACAAAAAAAATAGCTGTGTTTCCGGTTCCCCCACCCACCTAGGAAATCATGTTGAACCTAGCCTTTTTATTGGAAAACAAAAGCATGAAGAAGAAGATTGCAGCCAAATATTTGTTGTCAGCCGTGATAGGTTTTTATCTTCTTTTTAATAAATATAATTTTGTGTATATGTGTAATATATGTTTGTTTGTCAATTCCATCAAAAATACATCCCTCCGATCCCAATACTCACGAGTCTGCGATTGTTGTGCTCACTTGTTAAAATAAACAGAGAGAAGCCAAACTATGATATCAAGGCAAAATATGATTTTAATAACAATTATTGTGTCAACATCAGTAGTGCGTGTGAAAAAAATACAAATCACCTGCCCATCCTATTTTTGGGGGGCAATGAAAATATTAGCACCAAAAAAGGGCATTTCCCAGCCCCCGTCCTTTTGTTTTCCAATGTTATAGGAAACTAGACAGCTATTTTTTGTTTGGCCTAAGGACCAGAAGTGACCTGTTTATCCAGATTCCAGAGGTGCACATTCTTTGATCAAGTATTGATGATAGCTGTATATCTAGCTCCGCAGATGAATATGTACACATTGATACATGAATATTTGGTTGGCTAGTTGGCTACCTCCCCTCAGGCTTGCTAACTCCCCACGATCACACTCCTGGGGCCAATTTCATAAAACTGTTAAGCACAAAATTATGCTAAGCATGACATTTCTGTCTTAATAAAAACAGGGTTAACAACCAAATTTCCACGTGTTGTGTATCACTTGCAATTATTCTTTGGCTGTTGTTCGCTGACCATGAATATCAAATGGAATTTTCAATGGTGGTTTGTTTTACAGGGCGAGACATTTTTGTGCTAAGCAAATTTTTGTGCTTAACAGTTTTATGAAATTGGCCCCAGGTTGCAAGAAAATATGACAGGAAAATGAATCTATAGGTTTTCTACACAAGTCTCTTATCTAGACTCTTCCATACCTTACACGCTGATGAATCACTTTCTCCTGGGTTGTCATTGTACTTGCCTCCATCACATGGAACACGGCCACTGTTTCCTCCGGGACAACTAGATAAGTGAAACATACAGATATGTCTCATCATAAACATGTATAAAAATTACATAAACTCATTGAAAAGTGAACAAAGAAAAATTGACTGGAGAGGGATTCGAACCGGCGACCTCCTGAATACCGTTCAGGCGCTCTACCAACTGAGCCATCCAGCCCTGCGTTGGTGGTGACCCCAATATAGTCAATTATCTTTGTTTGTTTGGCAGTCAGAAGCCATGAAACCACTCACATACTGCTATATCCCAAGGATCACTTCACTGACCTGGGAACGATACATGGGGGATCACTCAAAGAGGATACAGCTTTTTAATTAATATAATCATCAAATAACCACAAGGGAAACTGACTGGTTCGCCGGTTCGAATCCCGCTCCAGTCAATTTTTCTTTGTTCACTTTTCAGTCAGGTTCCCTTGTAATTGTGGTTATTTGATGATTAATTACATAAACTAACAGGTGTTTTGGTGGTAATTGGAACAATAAACCACTGTATGTATGTTCACATGACGAACAGTATAAAGAAAACAGCACCATTGCCTTCGTTTCAAAATAGAGGCTTTTGGCTGTGGTTCTGAAGTAGATTCTCTGGTTTGAAAAGGAAAACAGAGAGCTCTTCAGCTTCAATATGATACCACAACCTAAATGTATACAGGGTGTCCCAGAAAACAAAATGCAACACTATGTCAGGACCCATTATGTTAAAATAAAAATGTTTATCACTTCAAGATTCAGATATGTGATACAACCATGTCGTGGCTATCACCATGTAGAATTTAAGCATATTGGGGCTGAAATTGGCGAATATGTGACCAATTGAAGGAGTACTCCTTAAAAGCAAATTTGCAAGGATAACAGTAACAAGCATAGTGGTCAATAATGTGTATGAAAAAAAGATGAAAATTGGGTTTTGAGGTTGGGTAATTCAGTCTTAGTTTGTTCACCCAATTTCAGTCCAATTTTGCTCAAGTTCTACATGGTGATAGCCAAGACATGGCTGTATCATGTATATGAATCCTGAAGTGATAAACAATTTAATTTTCATATAATAGGCCTAGTTCTCAACACAAAGTGTTGCAATTTTTGGGACACCCTGTATTTTCAACATATGGTGATTTCTGTTTGATTTGCTTTCCCAGGTACATTTCAAGCATGTCAAACACCAAACCATATTATTTACATTTTACAATTTACTTCTTGAAATAGAAGGTTAATTTATGTGGACAGGGCTTTTGAACAAGCACGAACAAGGATCTAGTATCATGTGGACCCACAGGTGTTGGTTTATGTTCCACGTGACTGACTGTGTAACCCAAGCTAGGCACAACTGGCTCCAATTTGTTTGTTGACACAGTTCCATGTCATTGTCCTGTTGCTAAACAATACAGCTACATGGCAAACAGCTTCAAGGGGGATAGCTTCACTGGGCTATCATAAACCTGCTTGTACAGTGTCTGCAAGAATTTGTAGGACACTGTTCACTAAAATATTTTGTTAACAAAATAATCTACATGGCTAAGTTCAGACACAGTACTCCGGAGACCGAAAAAGGTCTACCGTTTGTGGTTACAGATGGAGGTTAACATTTCATCCCAAACCCCTTGTGTCCATACCTATACCTTCATGATACTACACAGGGTTAAACTGAAAATAGTTTTATCTTTGGTGTTTAGAGGTCACTCGTATTGAAATTGAACTTAATTGCCTTCATTCACAAGTAGTGACATAAATCACCAGTGAGCTATGCAGCCACTCAAAGTCACTCTAAAGCCCTGTCCGCACTGGACTTTTTTCGGGCAAAGCAACCGAGACGCTGGGTACTTTACCCATTTTAAGTCCAGTGCGGATGTTTAAGGAAGTCTACCTCTCAGTTACTTTGCCCGAGCCGCGCGGGTATTTATACCAGCCAACTTCTGCCTGGGTAGAATGCCCGAGACGAAAAGTCCAGTGCGGACAGGGCTTATACTGGATGTGGTTGAGATAGAACATTCAGATGTCTTAAGACCCATTTGTAGACCAATCTACATAGTCTAGACCATCCCTCCTCGGCAGTCTAAGTTTTCAAAGATAGACTGCTTTTAGCACCGTTCAGACACAAGTAGATAGACCCTTTTCAGTTTAAACCAAGGATAGACCACTTTTAGTACTCTGTCTGAACACCCCTATATAGAACGTTGAAGTATCCTATTTCTTGCCCAAAATGAACTTGAATTGGTGTATTATTGAATTGAATAAATTTATAATTGTGAAATTTTCTGATATAAAAACAGGTATGTCATCTGGTATGTTCGTAGGTTATGAGGGTTATGGTGACAAACTTGTCACTTCTCAAGTGTGTGAAAAACATGTTCCCACTTCTGGCAAAATGGACAAAATAACTGACTGAAATTCAAGTATTCTACAGTTTATACTTTTGGGGTTATTAAGCACTGAGCCAAACGTTAGTCCCTTTTTTTTTCCTTTCAGTTTCGTCTAAATTTGGAAAATTTCGGAAATTTTGAACCGGATTTAAATAAAATCTAATAAAGTAAATAATTATAACCAGATAAAAATCCCAGTGCTCACTAATTTTGTTGGTATCCAAGCAGCACTTCACAAATGAAAATATTGTTCACCGACTTAAAAAAAAAATGTTGATATGTACGTCAATATGGAGTAACAATGAATTCCCTGTGTTCATACCACTGAGCTACATACTGATCATTTTACCCTCGCAAAATTTTGGAGACCTGAAAATCGGGAAACAATGTACCGGGGGTAGGTTTACGTCCCGGCTGCACGCACACAGCACAAATCACAAAGCAGTCATGGTCTAATGACATACCTCAAACACTTGTTGTGCAGTTGCTATGGAGACTGTTTGATTACAAGTTTTGATAACTGTGTTTCCTGGCAACAGCAGATTGTAATCATGTGCACGTCTGTAGTACATTAATTGTACTGTGCATAAAGTGAGGAACTGTACATGTACATTCCCTATTAAAAGGGATGAATATGTCTGTGAAGTTAATCAACCATAACAAAGGGGATGCTTCACGGAATTTCTTTTTTACAATATTGTACATTTAAAGGCAGCGTACAGGATTTGCAAGGCCTCCAATTTTTTTTAAATATTTTCCCAAGATGTGCATTTTAGCTGAATTTGGTACTTAACAGAAATGAAGGTCTTATAAACGTTCTTACAGACGTTGTTTCATGTACCCTTTTTACGCTTTGTTCATCTGGATAGCAGAAATACAGCCAAAATAAAATAGTCTGAAATGCCATATTCGTTGAAAAATAAATGAAACTATTTTCCGATTGGAATAAATCGCTTCGAAGCGTTTTATTCATTCATTGAAATGTGTACAGTTCTCTGTACACGGATTTTCACTATTTTCGCGTGACCCAGATGGCTGATTGACCTCAAACTTCTACAGGTTTGTCAGTTAAGGTATATGATGGATTACATAATGTGCTTTCACTGTCAGCAACACTTTTGTTGCAAAAACCAGTTCTGTACCATCCCTTTAAACTAATGAAATTATTCGATTGCAGCACCACACACATACATGGACCTTGGACCTGTACATGTATGGAGCGCAAAGTAGGCACTCAAAGAGCTATTATATAAATTCAAACATGCATCTATCAAATATAAAAAGAAAACCTGTTCAGTATAGTTAATATTAATCTGTATTAATCTGAATGATTCTCTAGAAATTCTGGCATGTATTTGAATTAGCCAACATGAATTTAGGATCTTGCTAGGATTGAAACGTTTCAAGCCCTCCAAACTCTCAGCAAAAATAAGAGAGAAAAGACTTATGGCCGTTTTTCACTGTTTTCTCTAAAAGTGGGCACTGTATTGGAATGAAATTTTCACAGATGTCTGTTAATGCTGTATCTTCCTTGATATTTAAGCCCATGAATCTGTATTTTTGTGTATGTACAAAAACCAAAGTATGATATTACCTTTAAAAGGGACAAGCTTCAAGGTATCAAGTGCCTTAAAATTCTGGCTGAAGATTGCAGCAACTACAGAGTAGAAGGTGAATGTCACACAAATTTGACATTTCTACCTCGGCCCTTTTTCACAAAATAAGAACACTGCTAAGCTGCGTTTTATGGTTAGCAAAATTCAGATGAGAACCAGCTGCATGCAACACACACAGCATGGAAATTTAGTTGGTAACCTATATTTATTATGTACGTGTGCACATATTTTGTACAATTACGTATGAAATTGACCCCACACCAATGAAATGAGCTGGACAATGGATTTTGGATACAATTAACAGGAGAGAATTCATAATTTTCCAAAAGGTGGGATGCTTGGAAATAAAATGACCCAATTCAATAGTGCAATGCATTTCGAGCCGATCAGGTTATGGCGGGTAGGATGTGAACTGCCGAACCCAGGGTTCTTTTTTTTTCTTCTCTTTTTGAGTCTCTCTCCGTGTTGGGTATTTTTTATTTTTTATTTTTTATTTTTTTTATTCCGCCCTTGATACACGGGTTTACACCATGGCGGCCATCTTAGATTTTGATCGCGACTTCAAAACGAGGCACTATCACGCATGCGCTTTTTTTGAAGTGTAAACCCGTGTATTCAGGAGATATACAATATTATGAAAAAACAACAACAAATGCACACAAAACATTAGCTACATGTATTATTGAAATTTAGACCTGTGCACATTTGACCAGGCTCAGTAAAATTTGACATTTTGAATCATAAGTATCCTTGGCCCTGTTTAAGCATCTAGACAAACTCAGAAACCAATTTATTTTGTCGTTTAGAATCTAAAAAAGGTGCATTATATATTCTTTATCAGACGAATGTACCTACCGAGACAAAATGGGAACTTTAGACATTACACAAGTACATACACCAGTTCTGAAAAGGGTGGAGACAATTTTGTAAAGGTACAGAATGTTGTTGAACTAGAACATTGTTTCTATAGTCTTGTCTATGACAATAGGTCCGAGGGGTAAACTTTGCCATGATCAGAGAGGGGCGAGCGTGATCAGCCAAATGCAGACAACTGATTGGTGCATGGATGCGCAAACATTGCGCACTTTGGTACTTCTTCATGTGGCAGTTGATGGGAGGGACAATTCCCCCTCTCCCCTCCCCCACCCCTCATTCCCTATCTCCCCTCTCCCATATCCGTAGACGCCCATGAATAACTTGAACGGCACTATAACGAACACGCTGGGATGCGCATAAATTGTTTGTTATAGTGGTTGTTCATAATATATAGTGTACAATGTTCAGCATGCGCATACATAATCAGTGGCGTACCCAGGGGGGGGGGGCTCGGGGGGCTTGAGCCCCCCCCCCCCCCTCCCCCCAACAGGGTCCCTGAAAAAAAAAAAAAAAAAAAAAAAGAAGGAAAAAAACGAAAAAAAGGGGGGGGGAGAGGGAAAGGGAGAGGAGGAAGGGGGGGGGAGTCACAAAATGTTTTGTGGGAGAAAAATTTTCTTTGAGCTCCCCCCAAGACAAAATCCTGGGTGCACCGGTGACCGGTGTACATAATACATAAAAATTGGGATGATGTTCGGTGCGCCTATAGCCAAATGTTCTGTATATAACGGTGTTCATTAAAGTGGCGTGCCAATGTCATTTAATCATCAAATAACCACAGAGGAATCTAACTGATTAATTTGAAGTCATTGAAAGGTGAACTAAAGAAAAATTGACTTGAGATTTGTTTTGGATCACTGGAAGGCAATATGGCGATATATGAGTGGTTCCATGGCTTCTGACTGCCAAACAAACAAAGATAATTGACTATTTTGGACACCACCAACATAGGTGGCTGGATAGCTCAGTTGATAGTAAGAACGCCGGTACCGTATTCCAGAGGTCGCTGGTGCGAATCCCGCTCCAGTCAATATTTCTTTGTTCACTTCTCAATGAATTGATTATTTGAACTTACTAATATCCTGCTTGGCATTGTATGCACGCTGTAGCATTGCTATCCCAGTATGTGCCTGCATTGCAACCTGCTGTACAATCACCACTGTTACACTCACATACACCTGCAAAGAGACAATGTGTCAATGTGGTTAGCAAGAGTCCAATAAATGGAAGAAGACACTCTGGCTATTAGGGCCCTTTTCCAAACCTCGGCTCCGGCTCAGGCTCCGGCTTCGGCTCCATTTCATGTATCCATTTTTAAATAACGGGTATCAAAATAGAGGCTTTTTGGCTACAGTTTGGAAGTAGATACTCAAGAAACAATATGCGTCATTGGCCGTCAAGCACAATGATTGCACACAAGAAACAATATGCTTCAGTGCACACGCAACTTAGAGTGTCCTAAGCATAACCATGGACAATATAGAAAAGCTTGACGGCCAGTCATGTGATTCTTTTTTTTGGGCCCCCCCCCCCCCCCCAAAAAAAAAAAGGGGGATGGACAAGACACAATTTTGGGTGAACTTTTTTCACAGAAAAAAAATACAAAACCTAAATGACATTGGCAAAATATAATAGAATCTTTACTTTAATTATCATATTTGAAGTTTTTTCCATGAATTTGTATATTTTTATTTCTGAAATATTTTTGGTTTGGATGGAAACTTTTCAACCATGTCAACACTTACATTATCCAATTCAACTGCTATTAACCACAATGCAGTATTATGGAGTCTATATAACAATGGAGCTATAGCTCCATGCTTTTTACAAAATGAGCAAGAATAACCGCACCCCCCCCCCCCCCCCCCTCCAAGGCCCTTTCCCCATCACCCCTCCCCCCCCCTCTCCCCCAACATCACCACCACATGACATGTACACCCCTTACGGGGTCAGACCCCATAATTTCCCTCAAAATTCAAAGCCATGCCGTCTTTCCACAAAATTAAGCTTGCTAATTGAAGAAGACATCACAACTGGTCAACATATAGTGTCATGTCTGAAAATAATTACATGTAATCCTTGTAAAGTTGTACCAGTTGTGGAGCTAACTAAAGCACACTAAGTACCCCGGGTTGGGTTCCAACACTTGAGCTCTGTTATGTCTGTTCTAAGGCTCACAGCCTTCACCATGTTCACCCATAGTTGAAGTACTCTTTGAATCTCGCATGAATTATTGTTGAGATTGAGGTAACCAACTACACCACGAAGGCACGATGCTAATTCCACCACCACCACTGGCACTAACCACCACCGACCACTTAGTGCTCAACTCCCCGCCATGTTCACGGTATACAGGTACCACCGGGGCTGTGATGTCCCCCGTCAAGTCATGAAGTCTAACGTTACTCATAACCGACCCCCCAGAAAACAGTCAAAATCTATGTTCCACACCACAATTCCCTCAGATCAAAGCTACTAAACAACTCACCATCAACTCCACCGATCACGAGAGCTCCAAATGCCACCATCATTGCAATGATCTTCCAGTAATACGTCATTTGTGGCGAGGAAAGTTTACATTTTCTGTGTGAATTTGTCAATGCGAGGCTTGTACTGTGTACAGTTCGGCCATTACGGCCTTCCGCACCGTTAACACTCATCTTTTGCGTAGCTCTGCGTCTAAAATCCCGAGAAATCGAGGCTTCGAAACTCTCCTAAAGTTCTGATGGTAATCTCCTTGTACTTTCACATCATGTTAGTTCCATTTTTGAGGGTTTATAATATCATTTTCAGGCAATGTGTCTTTGCGTATAAAAGTCCTTGCGTAAAAATATCACTAATTGTCAAATTCCAGAAAGTTGCATGCACACAAGTTCCCGTTTGACACGCTGAGCAATGGCAGGTCAATCAATCAATTAATTGTCAGTAGCCTAAGGGGTCAGGTGCTACGTCATTGTTGTTATGGTTCCGAGTACGCTATCTTTTCAGCACTGGCACCATCCGGTTTATTTTGCACGTAGTTGCATGGTTTGGTAATCTTGAAAAGTTAGCAAACAAAAGGGAAGGGAAGTATTCTTTGAAGATTAGGCAACAACGGGGGGGGGGGGGGGGGAACTAACTGTCGTAATCAACAATTGGATTAATGATCTTTGGCTATTTAGTATTTCCAAGCTTCCTCCATGGTATTTTTTTCAGGGTCATTTGATGGAAAAACGGGAACATCTCCTGGCCAGCTATTGATATTAATTAATTTTTTTTTTATCGATCTACTCGGGTGATTACTGAAAAGGGGAATCATTTAATCAAATCATGCAAATGGAATATTGGTTATTAAAGGTAGTATCATACATTGCTTTTTGTCAGAGAAATACAGATTCATGGGCACAAATATCAAGGACGATACAGTAATAGCCGTGAAAATTTCAGTCGCATACGGTGCCCTCTTTTTGAGAAAACAGTGAAAAACAGCCACAGTATTTCTTAAGTCTTTTCTCTTTTATTTTTGATGTTTTAAAAGATCAAAAATATTTTCGGTCGTTGTTTTACTAATTTCTGGATAAATACACCATTTCATGCGGAAAAGTTTGAACTGTAGGCCTATGTTTCTACCATCACCATCTTCATACCCTGTAAGTTATACGTAAATCTGTGAACATTTCTGTTTTGGTCTCCTACCAAAGTACGATACTACATTTACCTTTAATTAAATCATCCAAATGGAATATTGATAACTAATGAACATTTGTGCCGATCACGATTAAAAATCATGGGTTTTTGTGGAGTTTGGGGTATAAATTTGTTTTTCAAAGTAAAAATCGTGGGATTTGTAGAGTTTGGAATATAAAAGAGCACTCTTTTACACTATACCCCAAACTCTACTAAAAAACAACAACAGATTTCTATATAATTTGAAAAACAAATTATAATCATGATCGGCACAGTTGTTCATTACCATAATTCATGTGGGTCTGTGTAAAATGGATTTTTCTCTGGCAATGGCTATTGTGTTCAGTTCTGAGAAGAGGGACAAAAAGGGGGTTGTCCCATATTCTGGTCTTTTTGTACACATGCGATGACTTTTTTACCAACAGGGGGCGCCCTGCTCTTTAATGGATGGGGTGTTTGTAAAAGAAAATTCACCTGTCACGTCACAGTTGGGTGCAAACTTGCAATGTAATCACACCAGATGACCCCTGACTGTGCCGTTTCCAGGCAGTAGCCTGTGTGTACATACACAAAGCACAATGGCCGATCAATACGCTATTACAACGGGACAAAACCGTTTTCATACCACGGCTCCATTGAATGTGGGCCTATGATCCGTCGGCCTACAGTGTGAACCTACGAAGGGACTAATTCGCTGCCAGCTGCTTTCCTTGGTGATTTTTCTTGCACCGTGGATATTGAGCTGTGTCACTCATAATCACTTGCTTGACGTGACCGGTGTTTTGAATGCGTGAATCACGCTACACCTCATGATGTCTGCACGTTAATTGTCACGCTAAAAGTTGGCTGTTTTGCTTCAATTCACACTGGCTGACTTGCTAGGGTTATCGGCTTGGGACGTCTGGATCGTACCGTGAACCGAGGGTGGTGTTTTTACCGTGACAGCATTAGTGCATAACAGCAGCCTGACAGCAGAAAACATCGGCATACTAGCTCGTTGGCGGATCATCCAGTATCTCATAACCTTCAGGATATTCATGTATAATCGATATTGACGGTGCTGTTTTCAATTCAGGCTGGTTGAACTGTAATTATTCATTTAGTAAAGCCCACCAGATCCTGTGACAATGTTTATAACTGTACGATTTGGAGGTACGTATAATTACTTGATCCTTTCATAAAAACCAGCATTTTACATCACTCGTGCAATCTTTCCAAATTGTCTGTACGTGGTGTTTCTGGGGAGAGTATTTTTGCAAGTGACGTCCGTCAGATACACCAGGCCTAACCAGGCCTAACCATCCAATTATCATAAGGTTTGATACATGATTGGTTAAGGTCACACAACAACACCAATTTGTCCAATACATGAAATGACAAATTTGTGATTAGTGTGAAAATTTGAGCTCAATCGGACATTAATTATGAGTCACGAGAAAGCAACGATTTTTTTTTTCATAAAGAATGTTTTTGGGTCTTAATTGTTTTACTGATTTCTGGATAAATCCATGTTACGACCAGCACCATCTTCATACCCTGAAAGTTGTACATCAATCTGTGAACACTTCTGTTTGGGTAATGACCAATACCCCTGTTCTGTACCTTTAACTTCTGACAACAATTTGCTGCGGATTGATGAAAATAATTGTTTTATTTATAATAAAATAAGTCAGCTACGGGATGTGAATGCATGATGTGTATTATCTACGACTTGGTTATCCTTCCCTGAATTGATCTAGAGGCTTCATTGTATAGTATATAGGTCTATGTCCCAAATTGTCTGCCTTATTGCACCTGTCATTGATCATCTAATTGATTGGTTCTTTATCCTATTTTTTTTATTCCGGCCTTTTCTTCACTTACAGAGAAGGAGGAGGCCTTGTTCAATCCCAACTGCAGGACTCTATTGCTTCTAGAAAATATCAAACAGCGATGTAACTGTGCAGAAGATGGTAAGGCCAGGAACATGAATTATCAATACAGTCCATATACATACAAGTACACAATAAAGAAGCATATATAACAACAACAACAAAATCATAGGAACGAATAAAACTCGGGCAAAAAATATTCAGCGATCATTTTTTTATAATACGTAGGACCCTTTCCCCTTCTTCCCAACACAACATTTATTGTATAGGCCTCAATTGCCAAGAATGTGTGGCCTTCGAAGCCGGATTGGCCACCAGTTCCCCATGTACAGGTTATTCAATGCATCTGTACTGTAAAGGACATTGGACGTACATGTAGGCCTATGGCTCTGCAAAATCGGAATACAGATTCTAAAAAAAAAAACCAAAAAACAAATGGGCCTTTTTGTTGACTAGTATACCGTTTGTTGGAACAAGTGAAGTTGATTTTTGTTTTAAATTAGCTTGACAAGCTGATGATAATTTTGTGATACCTTTACTTTCGATCACTCTACACCTGTATAAGGCAAGTCAGTATGTTTTGCATTATAACACAAGAAAGAAGATACATACACTTTACTGACAATGTGGTATAAGCAAGACGAAACATCTTAAAACTTTAGATTGAAGATGATTCAAGCCACAAAGACACGAGTTGGAATTGAAAATCAGTTGAAATGTTTGTTCTTCCTTTTTTTTCGTTCCAAAATCTAGTTGAAGTTGATCTTTCAGACAACGAAGGGAATGTAAAACATCTCTTGGAAACGCCTCTGCGATATGCAAATGAGGTCCTGAAGGAAAGGGAGACACTGGTGCTTGTTCGTGTTGAGAGTAAGTTTCACCAATTATGGACCGGGTTGGTGTCTACATTATCACTTATGAAAAGTCCCCATGTCCTCATTGAGGCCTGGTAGATCGAAACATATCAACCTATTATTTTGTTAAGCGAATGGTTCAAAATGAGGTTAATGTGATCTAAAAGTACAATGTACATGTAGTTGCACACCGTGGAATAGACGCCTATCACACTGTTGGAACATTGCCAACTGTGCAATAGCACCAATTTCCGTTTGAAAGGTGTCCATGACAAAACACGAATGGCTGCAAGCATAAAAAGTCAAACATTATACATATCACAGTCGATAGCATAGAAGAGATAAGAAAAGAAGTGCTCACCAATTTGGCCAACCCTTCATTTGGTGAGCACTTTTTTCTTATCTCTTCGATGCTATTTATTGTTTTCAGTGCTACGCAGTTCCTCCACCTCCATCATATCACAGTCGAACCTCGTTAAAATACGAGGTCGCCATGTACATGGCCATGTATTTCGTTTCACTTTTGAGTTTTTGTGACAAAATTATTTAATTAAATTATTTTATAAGCGCAAGTTTTATCTGTTTTATCTGAAAAGTTTTATTGCGTGGATTGAAAGTTTGATGATCGATTGTGGCGCATGATAGTTCTTTGGCAACGCCGATTGAGCACAGAAGTAATGACTGTTGTCTTTATGTTTCCTTTTTATTACACAGAGCACGAAGGAACACAGAAGCCGCACTATATTCCATTGCTCAACGACGTACAATCAATAGACGCTGCATTTCTAGGTATACCACCACTCGCAAGTTCCTTCATTCACAAATCAATAAAAGATACCAATTTCAACGATTTATCTTTTTTTTTCTGGGACGTGAAACAAAGGAACTTAATTACAGTTTCGAAAGGAAATAGTCTAGTGTGTTCTAGTATACAGCTTACCCCCCCCCAAATAAAAACAACAACAACAAAAAAACAAACAAAACAAAACAACGCAACACTTTGTCGGGAACCATTATGTTAAAATTAAACTGTTAAGAAATTCAAGATTCAGAAATATGATACAACCGTGTCTTGGCTATCACCATGTTGAATTTAAGCAAAATCGAGTTGCAATTGGCGAAAAGATGACCAATCGAAAGAGTACTCTTTAAAAACAAATTTGCAGTATTCTACAATAAGTGGTCAATACACTCATAATGGTTATATGAAAGGAAGATGAAAATCGCGTTTTGAAGTTGGGTAATTCAGTCTTAGTTTTTCCCCTCAATTTCAGCCCAATTTTGCTCAAATTCTTCATGGTGATAGCCAAGATATGGCTGTATCATATATCTGAATCTTGAAGTGATAAACTGTTTAATTTTAATAGAATGGTTCTCGACACAAAGTGTTTCTTTTTGTTTGTCTCTGCATAGTTCAATCAAACAATATATGCTTATTTCAAAGAAAACAACTTAAAAACTACATCATCAATTGTATTTTGTACAGATTATTTCAGTTACCCGCCGAATGTGTGGAGGTGTCGGCATAATTGATGTCATAAAGATTCACTGGTTTCCTTTTTTCCCCAGCACGATTATCAACGAAGGAAAATTCTGGGTCCGGAAGTGCCAAAGGCTCAAGGAGAAAACACACCAAGAAAGACGGAAGTAACAAGAGTTCATCACGGGCTGGAGCCAAATCAACAACACCAACTGGCAGAAAGGGTTCCAAACGCTAGGACCGAAAAAAGATGGACGAAGGCTACTGAGACATCAAACTAGGGAGGTTTCGCATGCGAACGGATATGCATAATATAACGCGTACGTTTAGCTATCCATAGTTATAAACGTCAACAGCCGATCCGATGTTTCGCAAAAGTGAAGTCTGTTTCAACCCGAACGTAGTACCACTTTTGTCCCTGACCTCGAGGCTAATTTTGCCTTGAAATCATAGAAATGACATAGGTATCCGTGTTCAGTAAATCCTTTCTTTTCAATCTAATCATGCACGTACAAAAATGAACATAGAATTACGAAAATACTGATAGGCCTATTCGCTACGCGTTTAACACTTACGCGTATCGAGGAAGATATCCATGATTCGAAGACTTATATACATTAGTAGTCTATGCGATACACGCACTCGCCATACAGTGAGCGAGCGTCTATCACATGCGTGCAGATTTCCTAATTAATTATGCAAACCAACCCAGCATTGACCTCTCAAAGTTTTGACCAATCATCAGGGTGCATGTACTAACGTACCATTTGGTGAGTGTGTCGTTGCTGTTGTTGACAACAGGTGTTTGGAGACAATCCCAGAGGTGACGTATTTAGGGGATGGGGTGGGGAAAGGTGGCATGTGCCCGTGGCTGCGCCTCTGTTGAAGTTATTGAAAATCTAATCCAATGCCCAAATAAAGACGAATTCCAATTTTAAATTGTCTGATCTCGTATTCATTGGCGTCCGAGGTTAGCATTAATTGTGCCATTTTCCCTAGGATATTGGCTTAATTTTCCAAATAATTTTTTTTTACAAGTTTGTTGGTTCAAAGCATCAAACTAATTTTAAAATAAAACGAGAAACCAGACAAGTTAATAAATGCACGCCAGCAAATCTATTATTATAAATCATTAATAACAATGATTAATTGTGGTACCATCTGGGATATTTGATTCGACTTACCCTGCTGCCCTCGGCTAATTTGGTGGCCTAGTGGTAAGGCATCTGAACTAGTCTGCAGGAGATCGTGGGTTCGAATCCCACCTGAGCCAGCGCTTGACATTTTGTACGCTGTATGTAGTGCCCGTGCACAACAGAGAGGGGCAGGGTATTATGCATGATTCTACCTACGCAGGAAAATCTTTAATAACAATATATTATAAAGGTACTGTAACGCTGATATAGCATGTAGTCAGGGCCTCATACTCGGACTAATCTGAGTTCGAAGTGTGTGTTCGTCCGGGCCGACATCAATGAGTCTGATTCTTTCAGCAATGGCTCCACACCTCGCACTAAAGGGAATATAACTTGCATTGCACATTACATACATATACATATATTTCATTTCTTGCCTGGTATGCAACATTCAGTATGTGATGGAGACCAAGAACACCCTTAAGAATCGGTTCTATGGTCACAGGCCCACAGTAAAACCTCAGAAGCTTGATACCCCAGTGGGTCTTTACTTCAATCTCTCTAACCACATAGTTTCTGATATGACCTGCCAGGGCATTTGGTCATTTGGCCACCGTAGTGACTTGAGTTTGGACACAAATCCTCCGGACCATCCAGCCCCATGTGCTCAACCTCCAGGAAGGAAATGACTAACATAATTGGTCATCACCAACCTGTTCATGGAGAGGTTCGAGTTGCCCGTTTTCAAATCGGCCTTGAAGCTGGCCACCAGCAAATTGAGAATTTAAAAGAGACCTTGTTTTCAATTTCTTTATTTTGTTTGCACCAAAAATATAAATTGATGACAAGTTGTTATAATACTTAGCTGTATAGCTGTATATGCATTTCATTGGTCATGTAAAAGGATCATGGTCGGCAAAACCATCAACGTGCTCCTGGAAAAATCATGCTAATATTTCTTTCGGAAAATGTGTCTACTCCCCTCCCACGAGAAATACAAATTGATGCATTTGCCATTAGAAACCAATTGTTTACTGAATTATTCTAAAACCAGTTACAACCCAACAGTTCAAATAATAATGGGCATTTGATAATATGGGCATTTATATAGCGTTCTTACACACAAGAAGGGTATCACAACGCTTTTACATTATTATTATCCCTGGTCATCGGGCCCATTTTACATTCCTGAAACAATCTCAGCTCCCTGGGGAGTATACAGCCCGCAGCTGCCTGCAACGCGTGCAGGGCTAATCAAACACACAAAGCCATCTCTACCCTCACAGGTACCCATTTACACCTGGGTGAAGAGGAACAATGTGTGATAAAGCGTCTTGCCCAAGGACGCAAGCACCATTAGCCCATGGCTGGATTTGAACCCACAATCTGTAGATTGACCACAAGATCTTGAGTCGTACGACACGCCAGACCACTATGCCACACAGTACCCCACAAAGTCGACTGCCTTGAGTACGGTACCTATGTACCCTGTAAGGAACGAGGCTGTTTGCATGTCAAACATAAAGCTGATCTATCAATGTCTTGAAGACATGCAATATTTCAAGAGATGCACACAAGAAATATTTGCATCAATTTAAACTTGTAATTTAGACCAAGCAATGCAAAAGCTTTGTATGTTTTGTATGATATAAAATTTCAAAAGGATATACCAATCAAACATTATATGCATATCGCCATTATTACAAAACACAATTAAACCTTATTACGATAACTATAGATGGCTATTACGTATTAACCCCTCCACCACATACAACACTGGGGTCGATTTCACCAAACTCTTCGTAAGTTACTATCAATCGTAGGACTTTTGATGCATTGAAACTCTACGTGGGATATGCCCTCTACGATTGGTTATCCTTCGTAAACCGATTTACGATCGATCGCAGTGCTTCGTGAAATCGACCCTTGGTGTCATAACATGACTGGTAAAATAAGAAACATGTTATTACATTAAAATCATCCACACAGGGCGTGGGTTATATACGGAGTACATATTTATGTCAAAAGCAAAACTTGTATCATTATAGTGTCCTCTAAATATGAATGAATAGTACTTATTCCCTATACCCTCAGTTAATAGAAAACAGGCTTTCAAACAGCTTCAAATAATCAGTCAATTGAGAAAATATAAATTATGTTTTGAGCATGGTTGTGTGTATCTGTCAGATATTGTGTCGATCTTCTCAACCACTGTCACCCTACCTACACCCCTCTTTTGTCCCGATCCTCTCCTCCACTTATGTGTATTATTTTGTTCTCTTGTAATTTAGCCATCGATAATGATCCTGATAGGATCGTAACGCCTCATCAGGCCCTCCTAACTCCAAGCATACAACAACATTACTTATTTCCATCTACGTAAAAATGTATACTTATTATGTTATAAGGTTTTATACAATAAAATGCACCACTAGTACTGTGTGAAGTCACACAATTACAACCAATAACACTCTATGCAAATATAAGTTATTCCAAAACCCCTTGGTGACGCAATGAGTCTAAAATCAAGTACTTATATAGCAATTTTATTATTTACGCCTTCAACCAAATATAACACTAGTCGGTTAAAACTGTATAAAATGTATAAGTGTATATTATGTAATCGATTCAAATCATTACTTTTCTAGTACATGGGTTATAATAATGCATAAAGATCGTTTTAATCAAAAGCAGAATTCCTTTAAGTATCCTCTAAATATTCCCTACCCACACTAAAAAACCACACAGGTGAATCTGAGAAAAAATGACCGACGAAAAGAATTAAAAAAAAAACCTATACAAAAAGATGATTATGGCCATTTCTTATGGAGTAAACGTTACATGACATCAACAACTTTTTTGAATTACGGTTCTTCGCGCTGCAATCTTAGATACGACTGTGAGCTAGGATGAAATCAGTCTTAACCGGCGACGTTCGTTCATGGAGAGGTAAATCGCAGCATTGTCAACAGAGGACGGCATAAACGCTTCTCGTTTTGGGCCAGTCGGGTAAGACTTGTTCCAAGTCCCTCATAATTTTATGTCCATCTTCAATAATTAACCAAACGACCGTTATCGGACATTGATAACATGGATTTTTAGTACATAGCGACAAATGGGTGCAATTCACAAACGAACCACTCAAACCCATAATCCACTTCGATACATTTGTCCTTGCTTCGTGAAAGAGTTGTACTTTTAAAATTGGTGCAGGCTCATGTTATGTTCATTAGTGCTACACCTTTCGGGATGAAACACGATTTCGGACCTTATTTCCATAACAACATGCAACATTTAAACTCTCTTATCACTTGAATAATAATTGATAACTTGCTAAGATATTAAAAATTTGACTATAATGATTATACAAAGTGCTTTCACAAGACCATCTTAGATATTTCAGTGAATAATAAATTTTTAAATTTTTCCTCGTAAATAAAGTTTTGATAATTCATTAATTTTAAAAACAAATTATACTATAATTACAAATGGAGTATTAGCATCTAAAAGTGGACATTAAGGGGCGGTCACACAGGCTTTCCCGTCTGTATCACGTCTGTATCGCGGCCAAAAATTACTGCCCGTGAAGCAGACGCTGTTGGACGCTTTGAGGTCGAGATAAAGACGCGTTACAGCCGTACTTTACCCGGCGTTACACGCGCTAAGAAATTCACACGCGGTTGACCGCTCGAAAAAGTTTTGCGCTGCTCAAAAATTTAGACCACGGGTAACCGCGGGCGGCACACGTGGTAAACACGCGCTACAGACGTGGTACAGACGCTGAACGAACGTGCTAGGACGTGCTACGGCAGCGGTTCATACGTGGTTACACGCGGTAAGACGCCTTTCTCAGCGTATACAGAGCGGCCCAATACCGGCTTAATCACGTTCAATGGCGTCTTGTACACGTTCCAAAATACGATTGTCCACGGCCATACAACGTCTGATTTTAGGTATATAAAAAAAGCGGGATTTGCCTGCAACCCGTGGTAGACCGCATTACCGCCGTGCTTCATCCGCGATGAGGCCGCCGTACCGCCGCGCTTCACCCGTGAAGAGGACGCGAAATAGTCGCCGGCGGTTGTTCCGCGGGCATACCACGGGAAAACCGCGGGTGAGACAATTTTGCACATTTTCCACCACGGGCAACCACGGGCAAAAAAAATCTCTAAATTCTACCCGCGATACAGACTTGATACAGACGGGAAAGCCTGTGTGACCGCCCCTTTAGGGAGAAATCTGGAATTATGGAGATATTTCGATGTCTCCCTAAGGTAACAGCTACCTTTTAAAGACATATTTTTAATGTCGATATTTTAATAGAAGACGGTGAATGCTCTCAACGTGAACATACTTATGTTAATTTCAAGTTAATTGACTATAATGATTATACAAAGTGCTTTCACAACACCATCTTAGATATTTCAGTGTATTAATATTTCAGTGTAAATTTACCTGGACATGGTCGGGATCACAATTTGTAAATCAAGTTTTGATAATTCATTAATTATTGAATGTCCAAATTTTAATAGAAGACGGAGAATGCTCTCAACATGTACATAATTATGTTAATTTCAAGTTCATTGGTTTGGAATATGTTTAGAAATAGGTAAGTAAAGTTTGTGCACGACCCTATGAGAAAGTCTCCCTAAGGTCCCATCCTCGGTTCAATTTTACAGATGAAATCTTTGTGCTTTGCGTCTTGAATCTTCTCAATGGTGTAGCCGATGAACTCAACGGAAAATGTCACTGCTCTGTAGTTTCAGTTCAATAATAGAAAGCATCGTTCATCAGGTTCCGTTCCATGCGATGCATCTATAGGATTCCACAAAACAGATTGAAATGTGTGGTTACAGATTGGCTCAGTTTTTTTTATAGTTTTTTTTAATTTTATTTTTTCAATTATTGCCAAACACAGAGCCCGAAAGAGACATTCAAATGTGAGGGCTGAAAGACAGGAGAGAGAAAAACAGAGCAATTTAGGAAAATCAGTTTCAAGAAAACTATTAACATTACGTTTGAATTGAGAGATATCATATCCTGTAGTGAAACAGGATGAGGGTAGGAAATTACAGAGTGAGGCAGTTGATGGGAAAAACTCGAGGAATATTTTGAGGTATTTGATTTGGGGACAGTAAGAGAGAAAGGATGGAAACTGCCAGAAAAGCGAGTTGTACATCATTCAGCCTATGGAAGCTCATGTCATGCAGGCAATGATTATAGTTAAGGGATTCTGAGTCACACCCCAAGCAAACGACATAGGGCCGATTTCATAAAACTGTTAAGCACAAAAAGTTGCTTAGCACAAAAACGTCTCGCCCGATAAAAAAAACCACCATTGAAAATTCCATTTGATATTCATGGTCAGCGAACAATAGCCAAAGAACAATCACAGGTGATACACAACACATAGAAGTTTGTTGCTAACGCTGTTTTTATTAAGACAGAAAAAGACAGCAAATTTGTGTGCTTAGCAGTTTTATGAAATTGGCCCATGGCAGTCTGAAATCATTTCTAGGCTTCACAGTTGAGATGGTCAATTATAAGGTCTCTGGTTCAAATCTCGTTTTGGTCAAATTTGAAGTGCTAGATACAGTGCTGGTACACTGTTCATATTTATACCCAGTCAGTTATCGTGCTCTTGAATTTATTGTCAAGAACAGACCAGTGCCATTTTCACCACTAGCAGCAAAAGCATGCACTGATTCCACACGTTTTCTTTCATTACTGGGTTGAGAGCTCTACACGATTTATTGCAGATGGAAATAATTATGAGAATAAAAATAACAGATCAATTATCGGGAAAGGAAAAAGCCGTTTGTGTTTGTTCTTGATCTCTTTCCTCCGTTATACATTAAACCTCTGTCAACAATTACAATGCTGTAAACACATCTTTAAAAAGATCTTTGAAACAGACTTACCACTATAGGGTTACGAATTACATGTGGTATTTTGAAATTGTCATCTTTGTAGCGGAAGTCGATATCCTAAAAGAAGAACACACAAATAAAAGTATTTGTATTATGCGAGTTCACCCTTTATACAGTAATCTGAGCAGAAGGTTTTGAATGGCGCCCTCTTTTGATTAAAAAAAGAAGGTACGGTGGTGGTTTGAGGTCTAACATGCATTACAGCTGCAACTTCGGTGCGATTTATTCCTGAAAGGAACAAGAACATAAAAGAATATTCGGCATGGACAACATGTCCCAGATTTTTCTACTGGTCTTTTGCTCATGATTAAATTTCCAGCTTCCCAAATTTCAATAAAACTTGAAATGATTCTAAAGTGTACAAAATGATATCACCGAGTTTATTTTTTAAACAAAAGAGGGCGCCACTCAAAAACGTGTGTTCGGATTACTGTATACGTAAGAGTCTGAAGAAAAAAATTGAAACATTCGTATTAAAGGCATTGCATACGTTTGGTAATGACTCTGAAAATTTATGGCAATAAAAACTTAATTGGTGAGAAGTACAGCTGCTTTGGATAGTATAATGCATATTGAGAAACGTTCAATTCGAAGTACCGCGGTTATGGAAAAATATGTCACTTTTTATCTCCAAAAATTATGAATCTGAGAAGCGTTATGGCCGTAACGCTTCTCAGCTATTGACTTACTGTTCTCTGGCGTGAAATAACCGCTCTAGTTTGTCGCCTAAATCTCAAAAACGCTACCACCTTTTGAATTGAAACTTTCACAGGTTAGTTTTATGGTATATATAAACAATTATATTGGTTTGAGACAAACATTAGGCTCAAATTACCAAACGTATGCAATCCCTTTAAAGGGTCTCTGCAATGGGAATATTATGGCTAATTGAACATGTGCCAATAAAAAAAATGTATATGAGGACTGTTATTTTACCAACTTCCTCAAACTGATTCAGGGTTAAAAACAGGTTTTATTGTTTGTACGCTAATTAGTATTTCCATATTCATGAGCAAAACTGTGATGTCATCTGGGGAACTGAGAGCAGTAACCTAGTTGATTTGTGCACAAAAAGTTGTTTTAAAGATTTTCTGACGGATCAGACATTTTCCTCCCAAATTGGTTTTATTTTGCCAAATATGTTCCTTTCACTCAACTGGTGGTGTTATTTTTTTACGAAACCATTTCTGTAGGTCAAGTTTGCCTCTTCATTTTTAATGTTGTTTCATTATATTTTTGCTGTTGGTTCCCTACATGAGTATGCGTGAAAATCCCCCGTTTTACAAAGCCTTTCAAAGGAAAACCAAATGCTGGTTTGAAACCAAAATAAGACTTGCCATTCATTATTTGTCAGTATATTCTCTGTATGAAAGCAATAAAATAACCTGACTGAAAAAAGCACTTCAGCAACCCTTTTAGAATTACAATGAGTTAAGCAAAAGACAAAGTGTGGGTTTCAGTTTAAAACGACGTGTATTACAACCAACGTACCTCAAAATGGCGTCGACCATTCATGGAAGTCATCTGCCATGATTCCTGTTGGTTTAACATGCGTTGCTTCTGTGCGTTCATGATTGCACGTTGGCATGCTACGATTGACATGAAGATGACGCAGATAATAACAACGACAGAGATAACAACAATGGCGATGATACCTCCATTGCCATATTTACCTGTGGTACAGTATAAATGGGAAAGCAATTCTTATAGGCCAATGCGTTTACGTGACGTTTGGATAAAAATCAGCGTTCTTACACCCAATGTTGATTCCTTTCGAAGCAGTGATTTTCAAATGAATCGGAGTGTTTATTACCGCCATTGCAGGTAAGAATACCATTGTCACTGTGAGTATTACCACAGATGTGCAAACGATATGCAAATGAGGTGCTGAAGGAAAGGGAGACACTAGTGCTTGTTCGTGTTGAAAGTAAGTTTCACCAATTATGGACCAATCCGGGTTGGTGTCTACATTATCACTTATGAAAAGTCCCATGTCCTCATTGAGGCCTGGTAGATCTAAACATATAAACCTATTTGTTAAAGCGAAGGGTTCAAAATGGGCTTAATAAATACCATTGGTTCATGTGATCTAAAAGTACAATGTACATGTAGTTGCACACCGCGTGGAATAGACGCCTATCACACTGTTGGAACATTGCCAACTGTGCAATAGCACCAATTTCCGTTTGAAAGGTGTCCATGACAAAACACGAATGGCTGCAAGCATAAAAAGTCAAACATTATACATATCACAGTCGTTAGCATAGAAGAGATAAGAAAAGAAGTGCTCACCAATTTGGCCAACCCTTCATTTGGTGAGCACTTTGTTCTTATCTCTTCGATGCTATTGATTGTTTTCAGTGCTACGCAGTTCCTCCACCTCCATCATATCACAGTCGAACCTCGTTAAAATACGAGGTCGCCATGTACATGTCCATGTATTTCGTTTAATGTTTTATTTTTGGTGACAAAATAATTATTTAATTAAATTATTTTATAAGCGCAAGTTGTATCTGCTTTGCGTGGATTTAAGGTTTGAGGATATCATTGCATGATAATTCTTTGGCAACGCCGATTGTGTACAGAAGTAATGACTGTTGTCTTTATGTTTCCTTTTTATTACACAGAGCACGAAGGAACACAGAAGCCGCACTATATTCCATTGCTCAACGACGTACAATCAATAGATGCTGCATTTCTAGGTATACGACCGTTCGGAAAGTTTTTTCATTCACAAACTAATAAAAGATACCAATTTCAACGAATTTTTTTTTTCTGGGACGTGAAACAAAGGAACTTAAATCCAGTTTCGAAAGGAAATAGTCTTGTGTGCTCTAGTATACAGCATACCCCCCCCCCATAAAAAACAAACAAACAAACAAACAAAACAAAACAACGCAACACTTTTTTGGGGAACCATTATGTTAAAAATAAACTGTTAAGAACTTCGAGATTCAGGGATATGATACAACCATGTCTTGACTATCACCATGCATGTTGAATTTAAGCAAAATCGAGTTGCAATTGGCGAAAGTATGACCAATTGAAAGAGTACTCTTTAAAAACAAATTTGCAGTATTCTACAATAAGTGGTCAATACACTCATAATGGATATGAAAGAAAGATGAAAATCGGGTTTTGAAGTTGGGTAATTCAGTCTTAGTTTTTCCCTCAATTTCAGTCCATTTTTTCTCAAATTCTTCATGGTGATAGCCAAGACATGGCTGTATCATATATCTGAATCTTGAAATGATAAACAGTTTAATTTTAATATAATGGTTCTCGATACAAAGTGTTTCGGTTTTTTTTCTCTGTATAGTTCAATCAAACAATATAGGCTTATTTCATTCGCAGTAAAAGAAAACAACTTAAAAACTCCATCATCAATTGTATTTTGTACAGATAATTTCAGTTAATACCCGCTGAGTGTGGAGGTGTCGGCATAATTGATCTCATAAAGATTCACTGGTTTCCTTTTTTTTCCCAGCACGATTATCAACGAAGGAAAATTCTGGATCCGGAAGTGCCAAAGGCTCAAGGAGAAAACACACCAAGAAAGACGGAAGTAACAAGAGTTCATCACGGGCTGGAGCCAAATCAACAACACCAACTGGCAGAAAGGGTTCCAAACGCTAGGACTGAAAATATGGACGAAGGCTACTGTGACATCAAACTAGGGAGGTTTCGCATGCGAACGGATACGCATATATAACGCGTACGTTTAGCTATCCATAATTATATAAACGTCAACAGCCGATCCGATGTTTCGCAAACGTGAAGTCTGTTTCTGACAACCGTAGTACCACTTTTGTCCCTGACCTCGAGGCTAATTTTGCCTTGAAATCATATAAATGACATAGGTATTCGTGTTCAGTAAATCCTTTCTTTTCAATATAATCATGCACGTACAAAAATGAACATAGAATTACGAAAATACTGATAGGCCTATTCGCTACGCGTTTAACACTTACGCGTATCGAGGAAGATATCCATGATTCGAAGACTTATATACATTAGTAGTCTATGCGATACACGCACTCGCCATACAGCGAGCAAGCGTCTATCACATGCGTGCAGATTTCCTGATTAATTATGCAAACCAACCCAGCACTGACCTCTTAAAGTTTTGACCAATCATCAGGGGGCATGTACTAACGTACCATTTGGCGAATGCGTCGTTGCTGTTGTTGACAACAGGTGTTTGGAGACAATCCCAGAGGTGACGTATCTAGGGGATGGGGTGGGGAAAGGTGGCATGTGCCCGTGGCCGCGCCACTGTTGAAGTTATTGAAAATCTAATCCAATGTCCAAATAAAGACGAATTCCAATTTTAAATTGTCTGATCTCGTATTCATTGGCGTCCGAGGTTAGCATTAATTGTGCCATTTTCCCTAGGATATTGGCTTAATTTTCCAAATAATTTTTTTTTTACAAGTTTGTTGGTTCAAAGCATCAAACTAATTTTAAAATAAAACGAGAAACCAGACAAGTTAATAAATGCACGCCAGCAAATCTATTATTATAAATCATTAATAACAATGATTAATTGTGGTACCATCTGGGATATTTGATTCGACTTACCCTGCTGCCCTCGGCTAATTTGGTGGCCTAGTGGTAAGGCATCTGAACTAGTAAGCAGGAGATCGTGTGTTCGAATACCACATGAGCCAGCGCATGACATTGTGTACACTGTATGTAGTGCCCGTGTACAACAGTGAGGGGCAGGGTAATATGCATGATTCTACTTACGCAGGAAAAATCTTTGATAACAATATCTTATAAAGGCACTGTAACGCTGGTATAGCATGTAGTCAGGGCCTCATACTCAGTCTAATCTGATCCAATGACTCAGATTTCTCCAAATATGCCCTGGAACTGGAGAAACACTTGGTTGCTGGAGGCCACAACTCTTCCAGTCTGCGGTGTGCAATCGAGAGAACTCGAGCATTTACCAGATCGGCAGAGGTCCCACGTGATGATACTTTTACTAACAACAAAGTTGCTGTCGTGACTACTTTCCATCCCTCTCTACCCCGTGACGCAGAATAACTAATGATCAGAATTCTTCACACCTCTATCTTGGCCCACATAATTTTACATGTCCCCGCAACCTCCGAGACTTGATTGTAAGGGCTGAAGTCCCACCTACTAATAATGTTTTTTCACCAAACAGCTTGGCACTTGAAGGTGCAGTTCGAAGTGTGTGTTCATCTGGGCCCACATCATTGAGTCTGATTCTTTCACAGGCAATGGCTCCACACCTCGTACTAAAGGGAATATATATTGCATTGCACATTGTTTATATACATATACATATATTTCATTTCTTGCCTGGTATGCAACATTCAGTATGTCATGGAGACCAAGAACAACCTTAAGAAGCGGTTCTATGGTCACAGGCCCACAGTAAAACATTCAGGAAGGAAATGACTAACATAATTGGTCATCACCAACCTGTTCATGGAGAGCTTCGAGTTGCCCGCTTTCAAATCGGCCTAGAAGCTGACCACCAGCAAATTGAGAATTTAAAAAGAGACCTTGTTTTCGATTTCTTTATTTTGTTTTCACCCAAAACATAAATTGATGACAGAGTAACAAGTTGTAATAATACTTATGATAGCTGTATAATTATATGCATTTCATTGGTCATGTAATTTACATACATGAAAACGTATCTTGTAAAATGATCATGCTCGGCAAAACCATCAACGTGCTCCTGGCAAAATTATGCTAGAATTTCTTTCAGAAAATGTGTCTACTCCCCTCCCACGAGATATACAAATTGATGCATTTGCCATTAGAAACCAATTGTTTACTGAATTATTCTACAACCAGTTACAACCCAACAGTTCAAATAATAATGGGCATTTGATAATATGGGCATTTATATAGCGTTCTTACACACAAGAAGGGTATTACAACGCTTTTACATCATTATTATCCCTGGTCATCGGGCCCATTTACATTCCTGAAACAATCTCAGCTCCCTGGGGAGTATACAGCCCGCAGCTGCCTGCAACGCGTGCAGGGCTAATCAAACACACAAAGCCATCTCTACCCTCACAGGTACCCATTTACACCTGGGTGAAGAGGAACAATGTGTGATAAAGCGTCTTGCCCAAGGACGCAAGCACCATTAGCCCATGGCTGGATTTGAACCCACAATCTGTATATATATTGACCACAAGATCTTGAGTACGACACGCCAGACCACTAGGCCATACAGTACCCCACAAAGTCGACTGCCTTGAGTACGATACCTGTGTACCATGTAAGGAACATGGCTGTTTGCATGTCAAACATGCAGCTGATCTATCAATGTCTTGAAGACATGCAATATTTCAAGAGATGCACACAAGAAATATTTGCATCAATTTAAACTTGTAATTTAGACCAAGCAATGCAAAAGCTTCGTATGATTTGTATGATATAAAATTTCAAAAGGATATACCAATCAAACATTATATGCATATCGCCATTATTACAAAACACAATTCAACATTATTACGATAACTATAGATGGCTATTACGTATTAACCCCTCCACCACATACAACACTGGGGTCGATTTCACCAAACTCTTCGTAAGTTACTATCAATCGTAGGACTTTTGATGCATTGAAACTCTACGTGGGATATGCCCTCTACGATTGGTTATCCTTCGTAAACCGATTTACGATCGATCGCAGTGCTTCGTGAAATCGACCCCTGGTGTCATAACATGACTGGTAAAATAAGAAACATGTTATTACATTAAAATCATCCACACAGGGCGTGGGTTATATACGGAGTACATATTTATGTCAAAAGCAAAACTTGTATCATTATAGTGTCCTCTAAATATGAATGAATAGTACTTATTCCCTACCCTCAGTTAATAGAAAACAGGCTTTCAAACAGCTTCAAATAATCCGTCAATTGATAAAATATGAATTATGTTTTGAGCATGGTTGTGTGTATCTGTCAGATATTGTGTCGATCTTACAAGGTCTTTGTAAAATGTAATATTTTAAATGACACATACAGGTAATATTTGCGTCCAATTAAAATTAATGAAATAGTAAAGCTTTCTTATGAAGAAACTTACGAACAAAACAGAAATATATTTAGAACAAAATGAATACAAGTAAAAAACAACTTGTACAAGTAATAAACTACGGCAAACTGCTTATCACCCAAAATAATGACATAAAATGTATAAAATGCTTGCAGATAGGAGGCCATTTCCTTTGCCGATGTTCACCTTTGACCTCAACCACTGTCACCCTACCTACACCCCTCTTTTGTCCCGATCCTCTCCTCCACTTATGTGTATTATTTTGTTCTCTTGTAATTTAGCCATCAATAAAGATCCTGATAGGATCGTAACGCCTCATCAGGCCCTCCTAACTCCAAGCATACAACAACATTACTTATTTCCATCTACGTAAAAATGTATACTTATTATGTTATAAGGTTTTATACAATAAAATGCACCACTAGTACTGTGTGAAGTCTCACAATTACAACCAATAACACTCTATGCAAATATAAGTTATTACCAAACCCCTCGGTGACGCAATGAGTCTAAAATCTAGTACTTATATAGCAATTTTATTATTTACGCCTTCAACCAAATATAACACTAGTGTTAAAACTGTATAAATGTATAAGTGTATAATTATGTAATCGATTCAAATCATTACTTTTCTAGTACACAGGTTCTAATATGCATGTAGATTGTTTTAATCAAAAGCAGAATTCCTTTAAGTATCCTCTAAATATTCCCTACCCACACTAAAAAACCACACAGGTGAATCGGAGGAAAAATGACCGACGAAAAGAATAAAAAAAAAAAACCTATACAAAAAGATGATTATGGCCATTTCTTATGGAGTAAACGTTACATGACATCAAAAACTTTTTTGAATTACGGTTCTTCGCGCTGCAATCTTAGATACGACTGTGAGCTAGGATGAAATCAATCTTAACCGGCGACGTTCGTTCATGGAGAGGTAAATCGCAGCATTGTCAACAGAGGGCGGCATACACGCTTCTCGTTTTGGGCCAGTCGGGTAAGACTTGTTCCAAGTCCCTCATAATTTTATGTCCATCTTCAATAATCAACCAAACGACCGTTATCGGACATTGATAACATGGATTTTTAGTACATAGCGACAAATGGGTGCAATTTCCAAACGAACCACTCAAACCCATAATCCACTTCGATACATTTGTCCTTGCTTCGTGAAAGAGTTGTACTTTTAAAATTGGTGCAGGCTCATGTTATGTTCATTAGTGCTACACCTTTCGGGATGAAACACGATTTCGGACCTTATTTCCATAACAACATGCAACATTTAAACTCTCTTATCACTTGAATAATAATTGATAACTTGCTAAGATATTAAAAATTTGACTATAATGATTATACAAAGTGCTTTCACAAGACCATCTTAGATATTTCAGTGAATAATAAATTTTTAAATTTTTCCTCGTAAATAAAGTTTTGATAATTCATTAATTTTAAAAACAAATTATACTATAATTACAAATGGAGTATTAGCATCTAAAAGTGGACATTAGGGAGAAATCTGGAATTATGGAGATATTTCGATGTCTCCCTAAGGTAACAGCTACCTTTTAAAGACATATTTTTAATGTCGATATTTTAATAGAAGACGGTGAATGCTCTCAACGTGAACATACTTATGTTAATTTCAAGTTAATTGACTATAATGATTATACAAAGTGCTTTCACAACACCATCTTAGATATTTCAGTGTATTAATATTTCAGTGTAAATTTACCTGGACATGGTCGGGATCACAATTTGTAAATCAAGTTTTGATAATTCATTAATTATTGAATGTCCAAATTTTAATAGAAGACGGAGAATGCTCTCAACATGAACATAATTATCTTAATTTCAAGTTCATTGGTTTGGAGGATGTTTAGAAATAGGTAAGTGAAGTTTGTGCACGACCCTATGAGAAAGTCTCCCTAAGGTCCCATCCTCGGTTAAATTTTACAGATGAAATCTTTGTGCTTTGCGTCTTGAATCTTCTCAATGGTGTAGCCGATGAACTCAACGGAAAATGTCACTGCTCTGTAGTTTCAGTTCAATAATAGAAAGCATCGTTCATCAGGTTCCGTTCCATGCGATGCATCTATAGGATTCCACAAAACAGATTGAAATGTGTGGTTACAGATTGGCTCAGTTTTTTTAATAGTTTTTTTTAATTTTATTTTTTCAATTATTGCCAAACACAGAGCCCGAAAGAGACATTCAAATGTGAGGGCTGAAAGAAAGGAGAGAGAAAAACAGAGCAATTTAGGAAAATCTGTTTGCAAGAAATCTATTAACATTACGTTTGAATTGAGAGATATCATATCCTGTAGTGAAACAGGATGAGGGTAGGGAATTACAGAGTGAGGCAGTTGATGGGAAAAACTCGAGGAATATTTTGAGGTATTTGATTTGGGGACAGTAAGAGAGAAAGGATGGAAACTGCCAGAAAAGCGAGTTGTACATCATTCAGCCTATGGAAGCTCATGTCATGCAGGCAATGATTATAGTTAAGGGATTCTGAGTCACACCCAAAGCAAACGACATAGGGCCGATTTCATAAAACTGTTAAGCACAAAAAGTTGCTTAGCACAAAAACGTCTCGCCCGATAAAAAAAAACCACCATTGAAAATTCCATTTGATATTCATGGTCAGCGAACAATAGCCAAAGAACAATCACAGGTGATACACAACACATAGAAGTTTGTTGCTAACGCTGTTTTTATTAAGACAGAAAAAGACAGCAAATTTGTGTGCTTAGCAGTTTTATGAAATTGGCCCATGGCAGTCTGAAATCATTTCTAGGCTTCACAGTTGAGATGGTCAATTATAAGGTCTCTGGTTCAAATCTCGTTTTGGTCAAATTTGAAGTGCTAGATACAGTGCTGGTACACTGTTCATATTTATACCCAGTCAGTTATCGTGCTCTTGAATTTATTGTCAAGAACAGACCAGTGCCATTTTCACCACTAGCAGCAAAAGCATGCACTGATTCCACACGTTTTCTTTCATTACTGGGTTGAGAGCTCTACACGATTTATTGCAGATGGAAATAATTATGAGAATAAAAATAACAGATCAATTATCGGGAAAGGAAAAAGCCGTTTGTGTTTGTTCTTGATCTCTTTCCTCCGTTATACATTAAACCTCTGTCAACAATTACAATGCTGTAAACACATCTTTAAAAAGATCTTTGAAACAGACTTACCACTATAGGGTTACGAATTACATGTGGTATTTTGAAATTGTCATCTTTGTAGCGGAAGTCGATATCCTAAAAGAAGAACACACAAATAAAAGTATTTGTATTATGCGAGTTCACCCTTTATACAGTAATCTGAGCAGAAGGTTTTGAATGGCGCCCTCTTTTGATTAAAAAAAGAAGGTACGGTGGTGTTTTGAGGTCTAACATGCATTACAGCTGCAACTTCGGTGCGATTTATTCCTGAAAGGAACAAGAACATAAAAGAATATTCGGCATGGACAACATGTCCCAGATTTTTCTACTGGTCTTTTGCTCATGATTAAATTTCCAGCTTCCCAAATTTCAATAAAACTTGAAATGATTCTAAAGTGTACAAAATGATATCACCGAGTTTATTTTTTAAACAAAAGAGGGCGCCACTCAAAAACGTGTGTTCGGATTACTGTATACGTAAGAGTCTGAAGAAAAAAATTGAAACATTCGTATTAAAGGCATTGCATACGTTTGGTAATGACTCTGAAAATTTATGGCAATAAAAACTTAATTGGTGAGAAGTACAGCTGCTTTGGATAGTATAATGCATATTGAGAAACGTTCAATTCGAAGTACCGCGGTTATGGAAAAATATGTCACTTTTTATCTCCAAAAATTATGAATCTGAGAAGCGTTATGGCCGTAACGCTTCTCAGCTATTGACTTACTGTTCTCTGGCGTGAAATAACCGCTCTAGTTTGTCGCCTAAATCTCAAAAACGCTACCACCTTTTGAATTGAAACTTTCACAGGTTAGTTTTATGGTATATATAAACAATTATATTGGTTTGAGACAAACATTAGGCTCAAATTACCAAACGTATGCAATCCCTTTAAAGGGTCTCTGCAATGGGAATATTATGGCTAATTGAACATGTGCCAATAAAAAAAATGTATATGAGGACTGTTATTTTACCAACTTCCTCAAACTGATTCAGGGTTAAAAACAGGTTTTATTGTTTGTACGCTAATTAGTATTTCCATATTCATGAGCAAAACTGTGATGTCATCTGGGGAACTGAGAGCAGTAACCTAGTTGATTTGTGCACAAAAAGTTGTTTTAAAGATTTTCTGACGGATCAGACATTTTCCTCCCAAATTGGTTTTATTTTGCCAAATATGTTCCTTTCACTCAACTGGTGGTGTTATTTTTTTACGAAACCATTTCTGTAGGTCAAGTTTGCCTCTTCATTTTTAATGTTGTTTCATTATATTTTTGCTGTTGGTTCCCTACATGAGTATGCGTGAAAATCCCCCGTTTTACAAAGCCTTTCAAAGGAAAACCAAATGCTGGTTTGAAACCAAAATAAGACTTGCCATTCATTATTTGTCAGTATATTCTCTGTATGAAAGCAATAAAATAACCTGACTGAAAAAAGCACTTCAGCAACCCTTTTAGAATTACAATGAGTTAAGCAAAAGACAAAGTGTGGGTTTCAGTTTAAAACGACGTGTATTACAACCAACGTACCTCAAAATGGCGTCGACCATTCATGGAAGTCATCTGCCATGATTCCTGTTGGTTTAACATGCGTTGCTTCTGTGCGTTCATGATTGCACGTTGGCATGCTACGATTGACATGAAGATGACGCAGATAATAACAACGACAGAGATAACAACAATGGCGATGATACCTCCATTGCCATATTTACCTGTGGTACAGTATAAATGGGAAAGCAATTCTTATAGGCCAATGCGTTTACGTGACGTTTGGATAAAAATCAGCGTTCTTACACCCAATGTTGATTCCTTTCGAAGCAGTGATTTTCAAATGAATCGGAGTGTTTATTACCGCCATTGCAGGTAAGAATACCATTGTCACTGTGAGTATTACCACAGATGTTACTGATCACAATGTTCTGGTAAGTATGATGTCTCTATTAATTTATTAGTAGCAATTAACCAAAGGTAAAAATGCAAAATATCATCATGTAACACTGTAACACATAATGTGACATAGATGTTGTAACACTTTGCAAGCTCAAGCAAGAAATATTACACATGGTGCAAATGGAGGCTTACCAGGTATCTCACAATATATTCCACTGAATTGATCAGGACACCTGTAAATAATCAATGAAATCAAATTAAAACAAAACTCGTCTTTTGTATAGGAAAATAAATTAAATCGACGTAATAATCATAACGACACAACTCTCCATAATTCAAATTAACTGAAAGAAACATTGACGAAAAAAAAAATTGGTTTCAGGTTTCAAATGTTTCCATTTTAGATGATTTTGGGCTACGTGGATAGTGACATTATTGTGATGATTTTATTTCTGTGACTATGTTGAATCGTATCGTGGATGATCCTTATGGACATTTGACCACTACTACGGGCCTTTTCGAAACGGAGGCTTAGGCTCAGGCTCAGCCTTCATGTGAATCCATTCTGAAATAACAGGTATCAAAATAGAGGCTTTTTGATGCAGTTCGGAAGTAGATTCTCTGGGTTGAAAAAGAAAACAGAGTTTCAGCTCCATTGAAAAAACCAAAACCTATATTTTCAGCATGGATGACAGAGCCGAGCCTGAGCCTAAGCCTCCGTTTCGAGTGTAATGTCATCATAGTAACCTACATGCAGGTGTAAATGTAATCTGGGAATTCCCCTTCTTGTAAGCAGGTTCCTCCATTCTTGCAGTAGGATTCGAGACATCCTGAGGTTGGACCTGGAAGTAAAAATGAACAGAGACGGTAAGCAAGAATTAGTGAATCATATCTTGATGGACCATGTAAAATATTTGAATTTATTTGACATCAGTTGTTTTCATGGGAGCTAAATGTTACAATGACTTGCCATTGATAACAGCTCTTTTGTAATGGGAGACGGGTGAGAGCATGATCTTATCTTGAAATTTTCTAGTCCTTTCTTGCCATACAGTACGAAGCACATATGCCCAAATAATATCATGCTAAGATATGTAAAAGTGGGCAAGTGGCTGTATTAAACCTTATTGTTTCCTGTTGCCCTTTTCAAAGTGTGTGTATTAGTATTTTTTTTTTAATATTAATTTCTTTGCATTACTTTTTCAATATTAATTACCTTGCATTACACTATAATAATTGAAACGTACTTGCAACCACTGTGCCCGCAGTATCAAACGTTGAACCATTCAACGGTCCATTGCTGTTTCTCGTTTCGACTTGAATCACGTCTAGTACATCATTAAAACTGACGCCATCGTTTACAGGGTACTGTATCTGGGTGTTCAAGATCAAACTGCCATTTCGCACCGAAATGAGCACGACATCCACCACAGTACCTGTCCTGCCATCGCCCCTCAGAGCAGCCATAGCCTATATACGAGTGTGAAAAAAAGTATTTCTAACTTTATCATTACATTAATATCACAACAACGACTATTAGGCGGTCTCAGATTGGCTTGGCACATATCTTGGCACTTCGTTTTTCCCTAAAAAGCGGGGAAAACACCACAATATGAGTTCATTGGCTTAAATGCATTCCCAGCAGGAATAGAAGAGAAATCTTACCCAGGTTCTCACGGACGTGGAAAGCTGTATGAACTCAGGGGACGCTCTGTTGTTATAAGCTGACGTAAATACTACGCCCAGTATTCGCAGCTGCATGCTGAACACTTTAAGTCCTGTATGAGTCACACGGGATAAAGAGATGAAGGTAGATTGAGGAACTTAACTAGATGGACAGAATTGTGAGCACACTTCAACGGCGTTTTATTATTCAAAGTTGTCGATGAAGATACCTTTACAGACATCAACCAAATAACACAAGTTTAAAAATGCTAAATCGAAATATGTCATGTAACAAACATTTTACCATTTGAGGAAGCAGTTGGTGAGGAGGAAAATGTTGAAATAGAGTCAGCAGTTGATACCCCGTCAGTGGTTGAAGCTGATTCATGTGATACTCGGTTAGATGTTGAAGCTGGGTGAGTAAATACTACTCGGTCGGTTGCTGACGCCTGGCCAGTAGTTGATTCTAGGTCAGTACTCGATGACGAGTCAGTGGTTGATGTCTGGTCAGTTGTTGAAACTGGGTCAGAAGTTGACATTTGATTGGTTGTTGATACCGGGCCAGGGGTGGTTACTTGATTACTTGTTTCTGAGTCAGTAGTTGATTCAAGTTCAGTTGTGGATGATGTGTCAGTGGTCGATGTCTGATCAGTTGTTGACACTGAATCAGTAGTTGAACCTGGGTCAGTTGTTGACACTGGATCAGTAGTTGAACCTGAGTCAGTGGTTGATGTCTGGTCAGTTGTTGACACTGGATCAGTAGTTGAACCTGGGTCAGTTGTTGACACTGGATCAGTAGTTGAACCTGAGTCAGTGGTTGATGTCTGGTCAGTTGTTGACACTGAATCAGTAGTTGAACCTGGGTCAGTTGTTGACACTGGATCAGTAGTTGAACCTGAGTCAGTGGTTGATGTCTGGTCAGTTGTTGGCACGCGGTCAGTAGTTGATACCAGATCGGTGGTTGATGCTGATTCAGTGGTTGGTGCTGATGAAGATTGGGAGAAAATAAATGGCGCAAAGATTACTCAACCGTTATTGAAGGATGTTTATGGCCTGCTTGTTGCCATGAAATGTCATTCATTACTCGTTTTTTGCAGATAACCTATGCAGAAAATTGGCTTTTTCTGATGACCCCAAATTTCTGAATTGATCTTAAAACCCACGTCATCATATCTGAAAGTCGCAGAAGCCCCACTTTACAAAAGAAGCACAACCTCAACATCAACAAGATTTACCAAAACACCCTTAAAATTAAGCAAAAAAAGCAGAGCTCGTCCACAACATGATTCCTGTTGTTTAAAACTTCAAGCAATTAATACAATGTACCTTCAAAACAGATTACCTCTGGAACATTGACTTTATTTTTATTCAACCCTCAATCTGTCTTCAATAGTATTTTTTTCCATGAAGAAGGTGAACGTCATTATAGGTTTGAAAAATAATTCAGAGACAAGTGCCTTATAGTTAATTTGATTGGACCCAAATACTCACACACACATGATCCTGGCGAAATAGAGACATGAGATACAGCAATGTCACCTGTTGCCTCAGAGCCTCTCACATATTCCATGGCAACCGTAAAATTAAGACCCGTTTGCCTGATTTCCACAGATGCAGCCTCAAAGTCATCCCTTTCATTTGCCATCTGTTGACCATCTATACGGTAAATCTCCATGCTAGTAGTGATATTAGGATCTACTACCGTAGGAAAGGCATACACGCGTAAGGAACCTACAATGAAATAGACAAACATTATTTTAGTCATCAAATAACCACAAGGGACACTGACTTCACTGATTTTAAGTCCATGAAAAGTGAAAAAAGACAAATTTACGGGAGTGATGTTCGAACCAGCGATATCTGGAATACCGTACCGGCTCTCTACAAACTGAGCTATACAACCATATGTTGGTGGTGTCCCTAATAATCAACTATCTGTGTAAGTTTGGCAGTCGGAAGCCATGAAACCACGCATATACCGACATATCCCAACGATCATTTTATCTAAACGTGCTGCACAAGGCTACAACCTGACAACAGTACATGGGGAATCGCCCAAAGACCAAGGATGTATGGGCATACATTATAATCTATCTCTTTAACGCAATGACAGGCTGGTCAGATACGCTATACCGTGCGATGGGGTTTTTCCAAAAAAAAGGGACCTCCTTACGTTGTGGCGTATGACTTTTTAATGTACATTATACTCACCAATATCTTTTCCGTACATGTGGTACATAAATCTGAAGCACGAAGTATTTTGATTTGGATTGGCTTCAACCGAAGGACTAAGCAGAACAGCTCTTTCGCCAGTGGATTTGGCCGTAGCATCGCCAAAGATAAAGAACTCTGTAGAAACAAACGACTGAGATACATGACTTTGTTACAAGTATATCAGAGTGCTGGACCAGGAATGTGTTCTTCGTGTTATTCTACAGTACACGTACAGCACATTTGTCTTGTGTACATGAAGCCGTGTTATGATTGATTGCTTACTTCCAAAAGTCTGTATTTCTTTGTAATGATATTGACGCTGTAAGAGCAAAATGTTGTATACCAAAAAATAATGTCATTATGTCCGTAACGTGTCGTGTCGCCTCGCGGCGTGGCGTGCCCTGACATGGCGTGGCGTGGCGTGGCGTGGTGTGACGTGACGTGACGTGACGTGACGTGACGCATCCTGGCCTGATATACAGCGCCATAACGAGAACAAGAAAATACAGTTTTTTGGATAGATTTACATCCCGTAATAAGGGAGAATGATGTGGAAGTAAATATAACATACCCCCATCTCTGTTTGGTCCAGTTGAAGAGGAGAGCGTTTTGTTTTCTCCCAATAACCAATTCATATCGTCAGACAGTGACTGTGTCCAGCCGCAGAGTGAACGTTGAAAGGTGCAGTTAAAGCTCTGGTCTTGTTCTGGATATGAAATATGTAGCCAAATTATTGAATATGAGTAATTATCATTCATAATGAATATAAGTATGATCCTCAGAAAAGGACTACATATGTAATTGGTAAAATATCGGTCAAAAGTGGCCAGGGGACATATTTAATTATTTTGGACAAAAGTTAAATTTCCGATCCGACCTAAATTCTGAGCAAAGCTCTTCAGACTTGGACTGAGTAGGACAATAAGTTAAAGGTAATATCATACTTTAGTTTTTGTCAAATAAATACAGATTCATGGGCAAGAATATCAAGGAAGATACATTCACATTCATCTGTGAAAATTTCAGTCCCATACGGTGCTCAGATTTTGAGAAAATCGTAAGAAACGGCCACAGTATTTCTTAATTGTCTTTTCTCTTTTATTTTTGATCTTTTAAAAGATCAAAAAGATTTTCGGTCGTTGTTTTACTAATTTCTGGATAAATACACAAATCAAGGCGGAAAGATTTTAACGGTATGTTTCTACCAACACCATCTTCATACATTGAAAGTTATACGTAAATCTGTGAACATTTCTGTTTTGGTCTCTTCCCAAAGTATGATACTACCTTTAAATGTCATGATGTTATGATGTCACACTTACCTGGACATGGTTCATTCTTTATAGAAACGAGATCTATGGCAATGTCCCCGAGAAACTCTGAACCTCTAACGGCCTCAATGGACACATGGAAAGGTGCCGATTGAAGGGTTTGGACAGCAGCTGATAGCCATGTGTATGTACCACTTTGTTCACCAATTCGCTGAAAAACTGGTTCTTTGGTCGCAAGACTGGTGCCCTCTGTCACTGAGAAGATGTAAATGTTGAGAGAACCTGCAAAGAGGTGCAATGTACAGAGCAACAATGAAATGATATGCTAAAAAAACACAGATTCAGACAAAACGTAAACTACATGCATAAGTGGATTGTATCTTTGCATCCATCTTGGAAGGTTGCACTTCGAAGCTGCGTTATCTGTTTTGTAAAGATGCAACATTTCAAAACCTACTCTACATGATTTATCTGTAGTCTGAAAGGAACCGTACAAACTGTACAGACCAGATTGTATTCATTGTATTAATATTAAGGTCCAGTTATCCTGGTCTCATTATTGTTATATTGATGACACTGGGAAAACGAACGGTATTTAGTGTAACCAGACTTTATATGCTTACCAATATCACTTCCAAACATGTTGTACTCGACATTGAAACACCAAGCAGATTCTTGCTTATCGGTGCCATTAACCACCGGGCTCACAAGAACCGCTTTATCTCCAGGTGTTTTCAAATTGGCCTCCAAATACAAGAAACCTGGCGCTATACAATGATTGGTACAGTGGAAAAGAAATGAAAGAATTAGGAGGGGTTAAATCAACGAAAACCACAACACCGCGAGAGATCAATGACGTTTTGGTGCAGTATGGCGCCCTCTGTCGCGTCTTTTAAAAGTTTACTGTGATCAAAACTCAAATGAAGTTAAATTGTTATCAAAATCAACCCGTCAACCATTGTTTGAGCGAACATATATTGCAAGGAAAAAGGAGGTATTTTAGACCCATAATTATTTTAACACCCCACTTTTAGCGACGAAAAACCTTGCTTACGTCACATGCAGAACGCCACACAGTATACTGTGGTGTAAGCCTATAATTATACTACATGTAGTTATGTAGGTGACGTCAAACGCTAGTGTTGCGTGGATTGGTTCCAAGGGGGATTTTTTTAAGGGGGGGGGGCATACATGGACTGATTTTGTAAATTGTTGGTCAAAACTAAGCACTTACATGGAAATATACATTGATTTAGTCATGAATTATGTATTAAGCAATAGTTTTAGAACACTTTCGCCCCTTTCACAAATTTGATTACAGTAAACCTTTTAATGGAGGAGCCAGAATCGCATGTCAGTAGTACCCAAGAACATGCGATGAAGATGGACAGAATCCCTTGAACGAAGAGGAAGAAGGACTAAGGGAATTCAAAATGGAAAGAGAATGTCCTACAGGTACTCAAAGTGAAGTCGGTGTTTGAGAGGCTGAAATCGGTAAGCTTACCGTCGTGCATTGGGTCCTTTATTGGGCCGGTATGGGATGATGGACTTTGGTACTGTCCATATACCCAGTCTGCCTGGTCAACAGTTGAACCTAACTGACTCCAGCCACACAGTTCGCCGTCGTTTGTAAAATCACAATCAAATCCTGACCAAAAAAAAAAGAATGAAGAACACCCTACATAATAGAAACGAAATACGCACATAGCTAATTAGTTGTAACACATTATGTTGCTATGGTTACTAGGCCCGCAATTAGAATGAAATTGTCGTCGTCAGAAAAAGGTGAAATTTACTAGATTTTGTTTCAATTATTGCTGAGTAGAATTGACAATAATTCGCTTTCTCTTTGTGTATGGTAGAAAATATCTTCTTTGATGTTTAAGTTTATGTTTATTTCACAAATTGTCTTATGCTATTCGTTCGTGTCTTCTCGTTTGCGTTGAGGAATGGAAATAAATAAATAAATAGAAACGAAATTAAATATGGTTCTAAAAATTAATAGCTTAGGGACAATAGGAAAGACGTACCATTGACTTGCAAGATGACAGCAACCGAACAGAATATCCAGAGTGTTGCTCTGATTGGCCGCATTCTTAGGGCGACTATATTACCCTGAAGAGCAGATAAAAGATACGGTCCAAAATTGCAGATGACTCAAACAACATTGTTCCATTTCTGTGCGAAAGCATAGGCCTACTGTTCATTCAATTGATGTCTGCTCATTTATTTTGTGTATACCCTCAACATTTTTTATATAAAATCATTTGCTGGGCCCTACATGGGAAGTCTTGTAAAGAAAATGGATGGAACCCGGTCACCAGAGTTTGGACTTTCAACTTTGAGCTGTTTTGGGTGAAATCAGGCCCTGAAGTCGCACTACTTTTGGCCTATAGGGGCGGGGTAAATTTTGGCACCAGTCAACATGGCCATTTACAGGGTATTTTCCTTTGGATGGATTTTTCTCAACAAGTCATTGGTTACCCTATAGAAAATTGAAGTTCTCAGCTTCATTTTGGTGTATAGCCTGAGTGTCTGGGAAACTTCTGAGTATTTTTTAATATTTTTTGGAATTGGCCATTTAGCATGGGAGCCCATGGGAAATGATTTACTGGTCTGCAACCATTGGGGTGCACCACACTAAATAGTGTCCCATTGGCTTTAATGTAAAATACCTGTTCAAAATTTTTTATCCAGGAGTGTCTCAGTGTTTGGTGGAATAATGCAAAACAAAGTTTGAACCCTCATCTACCTGATGCCTTTCAATTTTGCGTATGTTAGCCGATCAGTTTTTTTGCCAATTGGCCCAAGAAAAAAACACCCCCAAAATGTCAATTTCGCCGAGCCAACTTGCAGCCGGTTTTTTCATGAAGCAACCTTCCACGTTCAAAACAATGTAGGGCCACATTTTAAGCAAAAAATTGCTCAAGTCTCCACAACAGGCTGAAGCACTGAACCCCTACGATGTGATAACCCGTCATAATTACACAATATATTAATTGCACGACCTCCCAAAGTAAAAAAACATTTGAGGGTACAGAAAATATGATAATCGGCATGGCGCATTGATTTTGGAGCTATTTAGTGTGGTGCACCCTTAAACCACACTAAATAAACTCACATTGACCTTAGTGTAAAATCCCTCAACTTCACAGTTCAAAAAACTCATCCTGGAGTCTCTCAGTTTTTGGTGCAATAAAAAAAGTACAGGTTTCAATCGTGGAAACAAGCATAATTCAACACCGTTGAGTTGAGCTATAAAGCCTATAATTGTCAAGTTGGACCCCATATGACAGATGGACCTCAATTGTTTTGAAGTTCTTTGAGGCCGTTCCCCACGGGCTGAATCGTGGTCCATTTAACCTTGTCCCGCTTCATTTGAACTGAAAATACGCGTATTGTCATAGTCAATTGCATGGTCGATGAGAGAGTCGAATTGTTTTGTGACAGATCAAAGACCCGTAGGTCTGTAGGTAAGCTTCTAATACAAGGCCAGTTCAAGGCTACCAGTCCACACACAAAATCAGTAATAGCAAAATTCACAGTGCATAGTACGTTGGTATAAATTAAATACCATGAACTCAACGTGAACAATATTGCTGGTAGTCACATTGGTATATTATAATTTTTTTATCAATTTTTTTATCAACGTTTGCCTTTTTCAAATTCTAAATTAGTTTTAATTGAGGCGTGAATACGAGTCCGCTCCCCATTTAATACTGGTGATTCACAGTATAGTGTGCCTTCAAGAGTTTGCAAGGCGTTGGCCAATCACAATGCGCGGAATTGTGTCGACCAATGGGCATCTTTCTGGAAAGCTTCGATGATACCGCGCATTGTGATTGGCCAACGCGTTACAAACTCTTGGTGGTGCACTACTAGATGGGAATTGCTGGTATTCTTCTATTTCCAATTTCGTTTTCAGTGATGAGGTCTGTGGCTGAAACACTGCCTTTTGAGCCTCGGTCGGTTGATTGGTATTTATAAAAAAAAAAATACTTTTATTAAAATCTGGCTCGCCGGAATTTAAGCTAATCATGAGTAAAAGACTGGTGGGGAAATCCGACAGGTATTGTCCATGCCGAATAATTCTTCTAACTCCGTGTTGCCTAAGGCGCTTTTGAGGAATCCTTGGTTTCATAGCCAGAAATAGATATAAAATTAATGATAATAGGTTTTTCCGGTCATTTTGAGCAAATGGGTGGCCAATTTTATTTTCACGGATTCGTATTGACGTGATTTTGTCTCCTCGGTTGGAACCGTCACTCGATGTCACTTTCATGCATCCGTATTTATATAGCATTCCATTCAATTCAATTCAACAGTCGTTCAGTTTAGCCGTGCAAAAATCTAATTTAGCACGCTGTCAAAAGCCACGAAACCACGCTGTATCGCTATATCCCAAGGATATTAGACATGTGCAGCATTACAGCTATGCATGAATTTTGCTTACTTCGCATCCACACGCCACATTAATTTCATAAAGGGCTGTGCAAAAATTGTGTAAGACCTGTTTACAACAAAATTAGAACCGATGAGAACAATGTTTAAATATATGAAAGAGTATTATAACGATGTCATGCCAGCTATGAGAAAAAGGTACCGCAATGTGTACTGTGTTGCAGGCGCGGTTTTAGAGCCAACATTTTTATTGGGGGGGGCTAGAAAGAGCCATTTTTTTTTTTTTTAGGGGGGGGACTAGAAGACCCAATGTTTGGGGTTCTTCTAACACTCGCTTCTGCTGTGCCTTTTTAGGGGTCGAAAAACATGCACATTATAGCCCACACAACGCGTTTTTTATGTAATTGGCGCTTAATAACTGAAAAAGAATCCAGTATTTTCAAGATTTTTTGTTTTCACTTGCATTTTTTTTGGGGGGGGGGGGGGGGGGGGGTAGACCAAATTTTGGGAGGTTACAGCCCCCCCCCCCCCCCAGCCCTCCGTAGAACCGCGCCTTCTGCGTTGGTTTTTGCCGGTAAAGAACTCATTTTGAGGAAAAAACATACTTACCACTGCTTGATGCACGCAATATCGATGTATCTGAACAGCACATACATGTAGGTCCGTGAAAACGCACAAATTACACCCACTTTCTCCCGTTAAAGTGGGTGTTATACTGAAGGAAAGATGCGTGTGTGCAGGATCTGCAGAGCCGTATAGGAACTTAACTATAAACTAATCGCCGAATCCAACGTACGTAATTGAGGAGGGCTTTCAGAAGCGATATTCTGGAGCCAACTAGTCAATCCTGGTACACGCCCTTTGATTTGAGGTATTATTTAGAAGACTAAAAGGGTGACCTTTGTATATGGGACTTGCACGTACTTTTTTTTAACCATATTCACAGAAACACCGTCAAACATAATTATAGAGATTGCGTGAGCAAAACCTGTTTTGATATGCATGAAAGGCGCCACAATTCAGCCGAGGCAGAAATTGTCCCCTATTGTCCACACACGTCAAGAATAGCAAAATTGACAGGGCATTGTACCTTGGTATAAATAATCTCTCATTGTCATGAACTCAACGTGAACCATATTGATGAAGGTCACTTTGCTATATATATTATTATTTTTTTATCAGCTGCGTTTGCCTCAGTCTTCTATGGACGTTTACGAAACGGAGGATCGGGCTCCGTCTCAGGCTCTGCCTCCATTTTCATGAATCCATTCTGAAATGACGGGTATCAAAATAGAGGCTTTTAGCAGCTGCGGTTCGGAAGTAGGTCATCTGGTTTAAAAAGGAAAACAGAGCTTCAGCTTCAGTGAAAAACCACAACCTATTATTTTCAGAATATGGATGTCAGAGCTGTAGCCTGAGCCCATCGAGCCTGAGCCGCCGTTTCGTAAACCCCCTAAGATTCTATTAAATTGATTTTAATTGTGGTGATTCACGGTAGTGCGCCGCCAAGAGTTCCCAACACGTCAGCCAATCACAATACACGGGTTTACACCTTGGCGGCCATCTTAGACTTTGATCGCAACTTCAAAACGAGGCACTTCCACGCATGCGCACTTTTCGAAGTGTAAATCTGTCCATTGTCGAAGACAATACACGGGTTTACACTTCGGCGGTTTTGATGGCGACTTCAAAACGAGGCACTATCACGCATGCGCACTTTTCCAAGTGTAAACCCATGTATGCGCGGAATTTTGTCGACATATTTCGCATCATTCGGGAAAGTTTCGAAAGTGCGTGGTGTGGTGCTTGATCGAATCATGGACCTTATTGAAGATAGCCTGTTTACGGCACTACGCTTGCGCACGCAAAGGACAGTGGGTAATTGTATGGATTTGTACATCACTTGATCAGGCAGTGCATGCCCTAGCAACAATCTTACCCAGAATGCTTTGCGCATACCTCGTTTTGGTCCGCTTTGCGCTATCTTCGATAAAGTCCATGGGTTTGTAACACTGATATACAAACTGGATAGGTCGCGCTGCTCTGCAGGTGAAGCATCCGTGCAGCCTTTTTGGGATATTCAATACATTGGCAGGCGCGGCAGCCGGCGTACACAGAGAATTGTTGCACTGCTTGCTGTGCAGTCATGTGGTGCAATGAGTATTGTAATGAATATCCTAACATGGCCGCTGGTGGACTTCACGGCTCCCCGTCTAATCACTGCACCCGCGACCTATCCAGTTTGTATAGATCAGTGGTTTGTAATGGGGAGCCGGGTTGGAGCAGCAGTTCTTCCCTCGCCTTTCACCTTCAGCAGCACGGGTTCGAGTCCGGCTCGGTCCACAAGTGGATTGGGTTTTCAGTCTCTATACCTGATTCTGTGGGTTTAACCTAGAATATTACTCTGGGGTTTTCCTCCCACCTCTTAAACTGTATCTTCTTCTCATCATCTTACCATAAAATGTGTCATTAGGCTTTTGAGCTACAGTGCCTAAGGCGCTTTTGATGAATCCTTGGTTTCTTAGCCAGAAATACCGGGTAGATATAAAATGATAATAATAATAATTTTCACGGGTGAGGATGGGACCTTAGTGACCATAGGGTAAGTCTACTTACCCATTCTATAAACATCTTTCGAACCAATGAAATTAAAATTGACATAATTATTTTCATATTGAGAGCATTCGGTGTCTTCTATTAAAATATGGACACAAAATATGTCTGTAAAAGGTAGCTGGTACCTTTAGGGAGACATCGAAAAGTCTCCCTAAGTCCTGATGTCTCCCTAATGTCCACTTTTAGACGCTAACGTGTCTCCCTAATACCCCATTAATTTTGTAATTATATATTACTGTAATCCATTTCGTATAATATTTTTTTTTTACGAAAAGGCGTTACATGTACTTGGTTGCTTTGTGGTCTCGCTCCTTTCGTTGCCATGGTTTCGTGCAGTTTGCAATTGCATCAACTAAGCGCAAAGAGGTCAACTCATTCGCCTGACTGATTTGGTAGAATCGCCTATTCACTCAAACAGGATATTAACCATCACGGTCATGGAATCGGTACGCAACCTGATGAAACTGGCAAATTATTGGAAACACACATGGTGACGTGTCATTTTGGAAAAAGCCTCTGTAAGTGTCGCCATATTGGTTCCGGATTCCTGCACTCTTGATGCGGAGTAGTTACTCTCGTCTGTTCAAACGATTCGTGGCTTGGATACGGATGTGACGTGGAAACTTAATACAACTTGCCACGTGGCACAACTGTGTGTAGGGCCTACTCGTTATACAGGCAGAAGTACTGCATGCCATCTTCAGTTCTACCGAAGCAATGTGAGATGCGAGCATCGCTAAGCTGCAGCACCAGTACGACCACGTATAATCAGTCTCCAATGACATACGTGCTTGGCAACTAAAGTTACATCTTGCATTTTGACTGACACTATTGTACTGGCTGGTCGATTTGATAAAAGAGCGTATACTGAAAAACATCAAAAACTACGGATGCTCTGCCACCAGTTTTGCTATCTGGGATTGGTGTAAAACTGAGCCACAGTGACGGACATTGCAGGTTCAAAATAATTTGGAGTGGCTTGCCGTAACGAATTAGACATTTAAATATCCTTGGACGTTGATATGTAAACCAACAGATCAGAGACTGCGGATCACAAACCGTTAAGATGTTCTCAGTGCACCTCTTCATCATCCTCTCTGGACTCATTCTCGTCAGCTCCACCCTCGATCAGTTTAAGAACAATCCCTGTGCTGAAAAGTGTCCCCCTCGATGCCCGCCCGGATGGAGAATGTGGCGAGGTTCTTGCTATCGTCTAACCCCGAGACTGCCCTGGGGTGAAGCCAAAGAATCCTGCCTGGCGATGGGAGGAGAGATGGTCGCTCCTCGGTCAACGGAGGAGAATGATTTTTTTCTGAACTATTTTCAAGAGAAAAACACAGCAGTGGGTTATTTGTGGATAGCCTGTGATGACCTTATTACCGAGAACCAGTGGGCTTGCAACGGCCTTAGCCTTCAGCCTACAGAGACCTACAGAGATTGGATGACAGGGCAACCTAACAATTACGGAGGTGAAGATTGCGCTTGTATAGTGATAACCAGCAGCGGCGGCCAGTGGAATGATAACCCATGTTTACGCGTGTTCCCCGCTATGTGCATCCGGGCTCCAGAGGCACCTCCCATGTACTGTTTCACTGCAAACGATGAGGGCAGGCTGGACAAGTCCTGCTTTCAAGACCAAATCCGTGGCTGATCGCTAAAATCATGCAACGATGGCGAACTCGACTGCCAAAATAGATTATTATCCTTTAATACCTTATTGTCGGATGTAACTTTGCCATCTGGGACATGTCACTGCCATCCAGACAACATTGTCAAACATAAGAGGCTATTTATAGGCGTGATTGAGCTTTAACCGGGCCAACTCGACTTATAGGAAATTTAAAACATACTTTCAATGTTGATGTTCGAATTGTTGCCAAAGTATAAAGTCTTAGATGTCGTATATTGAATTCATGTGGACTGAGATTGAAGTCAAGTTAGGTGAAAATTACATCGTATCTTCAAGAATCTAATGGTCGGTGATCACGTTAATAATAATGGGAGACTTTTGGAGAGCCGGTCTTGAGTCAACAGCGCACGCGCAAACCATGCTTGCGCAATTGTGAGCATGCGCGCGTTGTATTGCGCGTGCGTGCGCGTGCGCTGTTGACTCAAGACCGACTCTCCAAAAGTCTCCCATTGACAATAAATGGAGGTAGGTTTGCATAACACCATGTAATCTCTTCTGTGAGAGTGTGTGGTTATGAGAAGAACCGTTAGAATTATCTCAATAACTTTTGCACCTGTGCAGTTGTGATCCAACGGACATGTTAGCAAGCTTCGAATTAAAACAAATAAAAACGATAACAATAAATAAATAAATTGATTTATTTCAAAGTAGAATTTCTATCAAATCGAATGGATGAATCATGAATATGGGAAGCTTTAATTTGATCCATGATTCCAGAGACAGAAATACTGGGACAATTGTAACGGTCTACGAAAAACAATTCCGTGAAACTGGCAAAAATACTTAACGAAAATAGAAATTCTCTTTTGCGGCCATCGAATTCAGCTAGAACGAAATTATTCATAAAATGATCCCAGACCAAAAAAAAAATGGAGTATGAACTTAAAATCAAACAGAAAATACAAGCTCCATAATATTATAGGGTGATGTGAGCTTGAAATGGTGTTTCTTGCTAGTGAATAAAAATACATTACACTCTAAGCCATAGCATTTCGTGGAGTTTCAAGTTTGTTTCGTGTTTTCTTGTCAATGTTGATTCTTTATTGATTTGATTGATTGATGTTTCTTGTGTTGATTTATTGATAAATTGATAAATATAATACATGATTGGTAAAGGTCATAGAACAGCACTCATACTTTGTCCGATCAATAATTAAATGACATGAAATAACACACCTGTGAAAATTATTTTGAGCTCAATCGGACATTGAGTCACGATCGAGAAAATTGCAAAAAAAAACGAGTAAATTTTTCTTATAAAACATAAAGAATGGTTTTGATCTTACCCCGAGATCAAAACTGTTTTTCGTCTTCAAGTTTGTTTGACAAATTTATGGGTAAATACCATATCAGGCGGAAATATTTTAACGGTGTGTTTCTACCAGCCGGTGTGTTTCTTTCTCAGCCGCACGCACGCTACACAATACGACAAAACGACGTCGACAGAGGGCGCTATGCAGGGGGGGGGGGTAGCTTGACGTCATTATTTTGGGATTGACGAAATGTTCTAATTTTAGAATGGACAGCGCCATGTTGATTCTAAATTTAGAAAGTGATATAATGATAAACAAGTTGTTTGGCATGATGAAACCTTCGCGCAATTCTGCAAACCTTTCAAAAGTAAAACTCAAGTCAGTCCAAAGAGTGAAAATTAAACTGAAGCAGCAACTCATGAACGTCGACAGATTAAACCACTGCCTGAGCTAGCCATTAGAAGATAATGTGATAGGCCTACTGATAATGTGAAGTAAAAGTCTGCGTGAACGGACAAGATCGAGAGCAACCGAACACCGTACCGCACCGAATGCAGTTTGATTAAAGGTAGACTTAATCATATCGGCATTAGTGTCTTTTACACCACCCATATTTTTTTCAGTATTTATTTGGGTAAGAAACTGTTGTTTTTTTTCACTGAAATATTGCCGAAATATATTCATTTTATGGTTTACAGGACCCGGCCATGAATAAATTTGCTTCAAGTAATTAACAAATCTCATTTTGGAACAGAAGAAGCTAAATAAATACTGAAAATAGCATGGGTAGAAGAGAAATACCGGTATGTACATGTACACTTACTGTTGCGAAGCAATGTTTTGATATTTCCGTTTTGATTTCAGCAAGCTAAGGTTTTAGAAAGTTGGTTATGGGGGGGAGTTTAATGCCGCACTCAATATTCATTGAAAAATCATTTTTTTGTGTTCCTTTCTTATTCACAGTAATACTGAAGCTGAAATTTAAAGATTGACAGAGAAACATCAAAACGATGACCAACCGAAACACGTCAGCGGTCAGGCAGTCCACCTCGCCTCGACACCACCGGAATCAACCTCGGTCAAACACACCCATCGCAGTTCCCACAATGCATCTTCTTCTGGTGCGAAGGAAGCAAGGGATGCGGAATAATGGGGAACATCACCCGCAGTGGGCCCCGCCCACTCGTTACCCGCCCGGTGACTCCAGAAAGCCAGGGGGAGGGAGTCGTCGGGTTATTTTCCACCCCAGCAGTAAGCGCTGTTACCAATGGTGTGTTATACCACCGGCAGAATGATAGGAGGAAGCGTCGCATCCGCCGTGCTAGGAACCCATCACCACCGGTGCATCTCTACGTCGGCACCAACTTCGCCGTCCGCCTCTATCACAATTTCAGGTAATGTAAAGTGAATAACGAAAAATTGACTGGAACGGGATTCGAACCAGCGAACTCCGGAATACCATGTACCAGCGCCCTACCAACTTGAACTATCCAGCCCTATGTTGGTGGTGTCCCTAATAGTCAATGAAATCTTTGTTCGTTTGGCAGTCAGAAGCCATGAAACCACTCACGTACCACCGTATCCCAAGGATCATTTTATCGATATGCGCAGAAATGTTGCAACCTGAGAAACAGTACATTAGGGACACCACCAACATAGGGCTGGAGAGCTCAGTTGGTAGAGCACCGGTACGGTATTCTAGAGATTGCTGGTTCGAATCCCGCTCTTGGCAATTTTTCTGTGTTCACTTTTCAAATCCAGTCAGTTTCCCTTGTGGTAATATTTGATGATTATAGATAAGTTACTTTGAGTATTTTTAAGGAAATCTCATTATGTAGTCAGGCAGTTTCCCTTGTGGTTATTTGCTTCTTATATTGATTAAAAAGCTGCATCCTCTTTGAGCGATCCCCATGTACTGTTTCCCAGATACAGTATTGGGTTGGTCCCTGGTTCAAATCCAGCTCCAGCAAATTTTATTAAATTTCACTTTTCAGTCATAATTTACTTATTGATTTGTCTCTCCTGTTATCATTCAGATTCCAACGTCACGTGATAAATGACAACGAGCGAGGATTGATTTGGACCCAGTACGAGTCCTTCAAGCACTTGGACCAGATGGACCTGTCGAAGAGCGCTCGTAAGATCCGTAGCATCCCCAACGCTGGAGGCAATTCCGTGGACTCTGAGGTCCTTAGGTAAGACCTCTTTTCATCCTTCTTTCGAATTGTCAGTTTGTCAAGCAAAGCAAGTTATAAGCCTATTGCATTGATACTAAACATAGGTCGTGTCCCAATTCTCCGGCTGTGGCTGCAAATTGCGCAAGTACATTCATGGTAGCCACTAGCCAGTGACTGCAGCCACTTCTATATACTTGTGTGTTATTTGCAGTCGTAGCCAGAGAATTGGGATACGGTCATACATACCATCATACTTTGGTAGCATGCCGAAACTTTGTTCACGCAATCAGTCTATTGTATAAGATCACCCACATGATATGAAAAGGCTGGAGCGTGGAGACATGAATAAGTTCCTGACAAGTGAACAATGAAAAAACATACTGGTGTGGGATTTGAACCAGCGATCTCCGGAATACTGTACCGGTGCTCTACCAACTGAGCTATCCAGGCCTCTGTTTCTGGTGTCCCTAAATGACTAATAAGGACACCACCAACATTGGGCTGGATAGCTCAGTTGGTAGAGTGCTGGAACGGTATTCTAGGGGTCGCTGGTTCAAATCCCGCTCCTGTCAATTTTTTCTGTTCACTTTTCAATGGCTTAGAAATTTAATACAAGTAATAAACTGCCACAAATAATCAGCAAAAAAATGAGGTTTTACGAATCTTGGGTTGTGATTTCCTTTTGCAGCTTTGAGCTTCTAAATCGTTGCTTCGGAGCCGAGCTGCTCAAGACTGAGATGGAGGTTTCCTATTACCCAGAGGGCGGGGCCATCACAGACTACACCTGCTTCATGTTTGGCATCAGACTGGGCGTGTCCGTCACCAGGGCCATCAGGTTCAAGGGGGAATTTGAGATCGAGGATGCGGACAGACTTCTGCGAAAGAAGCTTGGAGGCATGTCAGAATGACTTAATTAACCCCTTCAGCCCAAAGTTTTTTTTGTATGCTTGTACCGACCCCATTATCAGCCGCTGGTCAAATAGAGGTCATCTGGCCGGGCCTTGTGTGCAGGTAGCTCAGCTTAAACAAAGGGAACACACAATGGTTGAATACCGCAGCACAAATATTCCAAATTCCAGGCAGACTGTACTCTGTGCAAGCAGCTGTGTTCAGAACTCACAGATTGCGGGTCAGCTTGAAAAAATGGAAACCAAGGAGGTAAATGTACTGCAATGAGGTTTTTTTTGGACAATAATGGTTCATTGAACCTCCTGTTGCAGACAGTAGAAGCAATCATGAATATTCTCAGACTATGAGGCCAACTATATAGATGCTTCCCGGGCGGAAGGAGTTTTAATAAGATGCAAGGGCCGTGGCTTGGCACCAAAAACATGTTCCCAAGTCACAAGAAAGTTTCATGGCTTCCCACTGCCAAACGAACAAAGATACTTGACTATTAAGGACACCAACGTAGGGCTGGATAGCTCAGTTGGTAGAGCGTCTGTACGGTATTCAGGAGGTCGCCAGTTCGAATCCCGCTCCACTCAATTTTTCTGTGTTCACTTTTCAATGACAAGATAATTTCATGGGATCTTTATCTCATAACAGATGAGCAAAAGTTATAAAGATAGCAGCAGAATGAAAGGAAAAACTGTTGATGATTTTGCGAATCACGTGCAATATTGATTCATTGTTGTTGTTGTTTATTGTTCCAGGTATCGTCAACTCCACCAGGAATTCCCTGGAGCGTTGGAGCAAGCAGATTCTACACATCTGGGCCTTCAATCACAGCGTGGCCAATCAGATCGCTCGATCTTACTCAAAGATGCCACGAGAACTCACCTCCAACACCGTTATCTTAGTCACCGTAGTAACGACAGATGCGGACCGACTCACCATATTTTTCTGAAATTTCGTCAGCGTTTTATAGCAGAACGGTAATATCATACTTTGGTTTGTTGTTTTTTTCAAAGAAATTCAGATTCTTGGGCAAAAATATCAAGGAAGATAGAGTAACAGTAATCTGTGAAATTCCAAGTCCCATACGGTGCCCAGTTTTTGAGAAAACAGTGGGGAAAAGCCCACAGTATATTTTTTAAATCTTTTGACCATTATATTTAATCTTTCGAAGATCAAAATTGTTTGGGTCATTGGTTTTACTCATTTCTGGATAAATACAACATTTCAGGCAAAACGGTATGTTTCTACCATTACCATCTTTATGACCTGTAAGTTATAGACAAATCTGTGAAGATTACTGTTTTGGTATGCTGCCAAAGTATGATAGTACCTTTAATATTCAGATATGCAGTTAATCAATACAAGACTCATTAACTCATGGTAGCACCAAACAAGATGTTCAATGGTGAATACATTGTAGGTTTATTGCTCACAAAATATCATGATTGAAATATCAACAATTAAAGGTAGTATCATACTTTGGTTTTAATCAAAGAAATACAGATTCATGGGCAAAAATATCAAGACAGATACAGCAACAGTCATCTGTGAAAATGTCAGTCCAATACGGTGCCCACTTTTTGAGAAAACAGTGAAAAACAGCCAAACTTATTTCTTAAGTCTTTTCTCTTTTAGTTTTGATCTTTTAAAAGATCAAAAATATTTTCGTTCGTTGTTTTACTAATTTCTGGATAAATTCACCATTTCAGGCGGAAACATTTTAACGGTAGGTTTTTACTAGCATCACCTTCATACCCTGAAAGTTATACGTAAATCTGTGAACATTGCTGTTTTGGTTTCTTACCAAAGTATGATACTACCTTTAAAGGACACGTAAGCCAAGTTTACACAACATAGTGAATACCAAAGACCAATCAAAGATATACCCCAAAAAAACCAGAAAATGTAGGAGTTAACTGAAATATTCTATTTGTTTCATTATAAATTGGGGAATAGTGTTAAGAAATTAGAATCCATCAAAATAACTAGCAGTTGTTTCCAATTATTTAGATTCAAATAATTATATCTTTGATATTGCAACTCCTTGCCACTCTGTTTATAATACAAACTCGTACTCTTGTTGCAATAGACACCAGATTTTTAAACTTTAAGCATATTGCTTTTTATACTAAAGGTAATTTCATACTTTGGTTTTTGTCAAAGAAATGCAGATTCATGGGCAAAAATATCAAGACAGATACAGCAACAGTCATCTGTGAAATTCCCTGTCCCATACGGTGCCAACTTTTTATTAAGAAAACAGTGAAAAACGCCCGCGGTATTTTTAAAAATCTTTTCCTGTTATTGGTTTTACACTTTTCTGTATAAACACTGCATTTCAGGCAGAAAAATGTTAATGATATGTTTCTACCATCACTACCTTTATAACCTGTATTAGTTATAGGTAACACACAGACTTAGTACAAGTCAAATGCATGTTTGTACTGTATATATACTGTATTTTGTTTTGTTTTTTTAACCTGTGTTCTACAAATTTATGCTAATAATAAATTTATTACCGATAATTTAATCAATTACATTGCTTCAAGAAATCACTTCTAAATCAGTCCCAGAAGTAACAAAGAATGCATTTCTATCAAAACAGGGTCATAATTTATTATCATAATTTTTCATCAAAAATGGAAAAAATTGTAAGGGGTACCCCTTGCCGTTTTTATGAAATTTGACCAAAAATGGGATTTTTTCGAAAATTACAAGAAATCACTTTAAATCAGAGCTAGGAGTACAAGTAAAGCATTTCCAGCATCCAAAGATCATAATTTTTTTTCATATATTTTTCACCAAAAATGGAAAAAATTGTAAGGGGTACCCCTTGCCATTTTTATGAAATTTACCCCAAAATTTGATTTTTCCAAAAGTTAAGGGTATCACTTTAAATCAGTTCTAGGAGTACAAGGAACACATTTCCAGCATCCAAAGATCATGATTTATTATCATTTTTTTTCACAAATAATGGCAAAAATGATAAGGGGTACCCCTTGCCGTTTTTATAAAAAATTACCCCAAAATGGGATTTTTCTTAAAATTACAAGAAATCACTTTAAATCAGTCCTAGGAGTACAAAGAATGCATTTCCAGCATCCAAATATCATAATTTATTTCATATTTTTGTTACCAAAAATTACAAAAATGGTAAGGGGTACCCCTTGCTGTTTTTATGAAATTTGACCAAAAATGGGATTTTTCTAAAAGTTAATGGTATCACTTTAAATCAGTTCTAGGAGTACAAGGAACGCATTTCCAGCATCTAAAGATCATGATTTATTATCATTTTTTTCACCAAAAATGGCAAAAATGATAAGGGGTACCCCTTGCCGTTTTTATGAAAATTACCCCAAAATGGGATTTTTCTTAAAATTACAAGATATCACTTTAAATCAGTTCTAGGAGTACAAAGAACGCATTTCTAGCATCTAAAAATCATTTTTATCATCGTATTTTTTTCATCAAAAATTGGAAAAATTGAAAGGGGTACCCCTTGCCATTTTGATGAAATTTGACCCAAAATGGGATTTTTCTAAATTAGCAAGAAATCACTTATTTCAGTTCTAGAAGTACAAAGAATGCGTTTCCAGCATCCAAAGATCATAATTTATAATCATATTTTTTTCAACAAAAATGAAAAAAATGGTAAGGGGTATCCCTTGCCTTTTGTATGAAATTTGATTAAAAAACATAATTTTTCAGAAATGTGTGAAATTTCTTTAATTAGTCCCAGAAGTAATAAAGAACACATCTATGGCTTAAAAAGATCATGATTTATCATTTTAGTTCTTTTCTTTTCAAGTACAGGACATATATCATTGGAAAGCTTCATTATTCCTCTTTATAATGATGTGCCATCTGTTGTGATTATGTAATCATGGAATGTGCATTTCTCCTGAATAAAGGGCAAAGTCAGAAGTGAAATGTTGCAAAATGCAAATGAGAATGCACCATGTTTGGACTGTGCGTTCATGCACCAGTGCATCAACACCAATCATCAAACTCAGTCCACCCTCGAAACGATTGGGAATTCACTACTGAAAAACAAATAATTTTGCAACATTTCATTGTTGACATTGCTGCGTATTTATCAGGACTGTACATTGCACGATTACATAAGCATAACAAATGACACATCATTGTAAAGAGGAATAATCACGCTTTCCAATGATACCAGTTTCACTGTTCATAGTAACAAAAAAGATATCTTCCATCAAACAATAAAAAAAAAACAGTATTGTTATTATTTAGGAATGTGAGGCTTCAGATTTTTTTTTTATAGATTTTTAACTCATAATATATTTTTATTGCACACCCGCTCTGTACAAAAGTATTGATGGGAACTTTTAATGATGATGACTAGAGCAGGCTAGTCGAAACGTTGAGGGAATACGAGAAGTGCGAACGAAATAGAAGTATGAACGATTCTTACATGGTGTTTCACTCAACCGATCCACATAACTTTCAAATTTTCAGCTTTTTTCTTGGTGTTTTCAGATATTTTGTTTTTGGTGTGGTCACTCACATCCCTGGTGATAATTGACTGTTTTTTTTTTTTTTTAAAGCAATACACCAACAAAATACTGTAGTTAACCTTTGACCTCGTACAGGTCCGATCTTTTCTGTGAGCTGATGGGAATTTGGGCTCTGACCTCGTCAACGTACGCGGGGTCCACGTCTGCGTAGACAATTCTCTCATCCGCTTCAGCTTTAGCGATGACCTCGCCCCTGCAGAATCAAAATTAATCATCAATTAAAAACAAAAAAATTTACTAGAGCGGGATTCGAACCGGCAACCTTCTGAATGCCATTCAGGTGGTCTACAAACTCTGCAATCCAGCCCTACGTTGGTGGTGTCCATAATAGTCAATTATCTTTATTCGTTTGGCAGTAAGAAGCCATGAAACCAAGCACATGCTGATATAAAATATCAAATGACATACAATAACTTAGTTGTTATATAAAAAGCGAGTCACGTCAGACAAGTAGGATGGAGAGATAACGAACAAGCATTACTTTGCATGTGTTTATCATGTGCAATTTGGTATGAGAATAATAATATTAATAATAATATGGGACGCTAATCATCCTTACTTGCAGCTGGGTGCTGAATTGCAAAGGATGCGACTACAACGTGATCCAGTTGACAGCGCCACCCATGGCAGCCCGCACACTTCAATCCATTATGATCACTGAGCACAGCCTGAATCAAGTGTTTGATTTTTGTGGAGGGAGGAAAACCGGAGGACCCGGAGTAAAACCCTCATAGCATAGGAGAGAACCAATGCACAACTCTACTCACATATGACCCAAGCCGGGATCGAACCCGTGCCACATTGGTGAGAGGCGAGTGTCTAACGTACTTGCCACCTAAGCCCCTATCAAACTAGCCATACTGATGAAGCATTGCCCCTCCTGTAGCCATCCTACAACCCTACCACCCCACCACCCCTTGATGGTGACCAGGGCTCAAATTTCGTAAAAATTGTTTACTAGACCTGAACTTTGTTCACTACACCTGTGGCATTCATGTACATAGGAAAACAGTGAATGTATGCAATATTCTGTCAAAGATCATCAATTTAGGCACCTTTTTAATTGTGCAAGGAAAACAAAATCACTAGACAGCCGGACTAGTGCAGTAACACACTTTACTAGACCGACACTGAAATCACTAGACTCGGTCCACGGTCTAGTGGATATTTCAAGCCCTGGTGTCTTACCATGGGTTGATGGCCGAGCTGTGTCCCCAGGCAATATAAGAGGCGGTTTCGTCCCTGGCTGGCGAAACTGCGGCAACGTACAGCTGGTTGTCCACAGCCCTAGCAAAAGAAAATAATTAAATGAAACAAATTAAGTTATGTAAAATTTTCAAAAGTCAAGTCAAGTCACAAGTCATTTTTTTTCAAGTCAAGTCAAGTCAAGTCAAGTCAAGTCAAGTCAAGTCAAGTCATTTGTTTTCTGCAAAATTACACTTTATATAAAAAAAAGAGATATCTAGCATGTCTAGGAGGGTTTATGGAATGGAGGCTCAGGCTCCATTTCGATGAAGCTCCAGCTTCAATGAAAAACAACAGCCTATATTTTCAGCATATAGATGACGGAGCCTGAGCCTCCGTTTAATCATTTAATCCCGTATTTCTACACCAAGGTAAATACTGTATACTATTATACAACCAATCAAAGTGTGGTCACTTTGTTGCAATTGGTTTATTTTGACAAAGCTAAAGGATGTTCAAAATGTCAGGCTAACTGCTTGCTAAAGGGAGGGGGAGGAGTTACAGGGAGGGGGAGGATGAAAGATGCTCCCCTACCGTCCTCGTTGTAGAAGCTCCCAGTGGGCGGGGCCTGTCGTCATGTTGAACGCCCCCGGATACACCAGCAGCTTGCAGCCTGTCAAGATCAAGAAGCAAAACGTCGACTTTACTCCCAGGAGCCGAACCGATGCAAAACACATTCAAACACGCTCTAACTACTTATGACAGTGTTTCATGCAGCATTCTAGGCAATGAGTGCTGGCTGTTATAGGGCATGCAACTTGGATTTAAAGGTAGCATCATACTTTGGTAGCATACCGAAACAGAAATCTTCACAGAATTACATATAACCTACAGGGTACATACAAAGATGGTGGTAGTAGAACAACACCATGAAACTTTGTCTGCCCCAAATGATGTATTTATCCAGAAAATAGTTCCCAGGTAAAACCAATTACAAAAATGTTTTTTTAATTTTTTAAAGATAACAAATAAAAGAGAACAGATTTTGAAAATACTGTGGCCGTTTTTCACTGTTTTCTCAAAAAGTGGGCACCGTATGGGACTGACATTTTCACAGATGACAGTTACTGTATCTTACTTGATATTTTTGGCCATGAATCTGTATTTCTTTGATAAAAACCAAAGTATGATATTACTTTCAATCCAAAACAACATTTGTGGCCCGAGGTTTTCCGATGCACAGCAGGGACACAATCAACGTACTCGGGGGTTCATCGCTTACCTTTTCCGTTGTAAAGCTGCGCGAGCTCTGCAAACCTCATGTCGTAGCATATACCCACCCCCACCTTGCAGTATGCTGTGAAGTACACAAAAAAAGAGAATATCAATGATTTGAAGCAGCTATCGACATCGATATCAACACGGCTGCAAACTGCTCATCAGCCAAACTGACCTGAAATACATGTATATATCAAATGCTTGGAGTTTAGGAGGGCATGGCAAGTTTTGATCCTAGCAGGATCTTTCTCAAAGGCTAAATGGGAAACAAGAATATGCAAGAAAAAGATGCACGTGAATGGATTAGACGATCGGGACAAAAGGGGGGGGGAGTTGGAGGGTGGGGGTAGGTAAGAGTTGTGACTTTGAATAGCTTGACACAGGGCTTTGTGATTTTGTCATAATTTTACGATGTCCGGGCGGACGGTACTTACGGGTGTCGAAGACAGTGAGTTGATTTCCTTGGGAGAGAACATCCGATTCTTTGAAGGTGATCCGCCCAGGAACGTCAATGTCAAATAGATGCAGCTGTGTTAAAATATGGGAGGAAACGTCAAAATGATCACAATGGCCAGATTCAAACCCACATTTTAAAGACTCTAGCACTGTTTGTTCGATACTGTGAACACTGGGCCACAATACTACAAAACACAAGCATCATGATCACCATGGCTGGATTCGAACCCTAATTCTGAAGACTCTAGCACTGTTTGTTCGATACTGTGAACACTGGGCCACAATACTACGAAACGCAAGCATCATGATTTCCCTAGCTGGATTCGAACCCACACTCTGAACACTAGGATGGCGTGTTTGATAGTGTAAACACTAGGGCACTACACAGGCAACATGGACCCCCTGGGTGGTTTTGAACCCGCATTTTGAAGCCTAAAAGAAAATGAGTCTGCAACCACAACCAATATATTCTGGTCACAGTAAGTACACTTACATGTAATACTAGCAAAGTGGTACCCCTGGGTGGGTTCGAACCCACAATCTGAAGACTATAACACTACGATTCTAATAGTGTACACACAGGGTCACAGTTTTGCATAGTTAAATCATAATGAGCCCTCTGACTGGGTTCGAACCCACACATTGAAGACTCTAACACTACAAGTCTAATAATGTAGACACATGGCTAGGGGCTTAATATTACATATATTCAGCATCATGATCCCCATGGCTGGGTTGGAACCCACACTCTAAAGTCAAACGCCAAGATTGGCAGAATTGCAGAATTTTCTCCTTTCAATATAGACTTCAGTGCTAAAGGCAAGGCAACCCTAAAAATTGTGCAGTATTAGGATAAACGTACAAACAATACAGAGATTCCAATACATTGAGTGACAGAATATTGGAAGGCCTACCTTTCTGTGTTTTGCGACCATTTTCCCATCTGGGTTGAAGACGGAGCATGTGTTGTAATATTTCCCCTGCTCTTCCTCTGGTATGGACCCTGTAGATATAACAGATGAGTGACTGGTTAGGGGCTTTTGTTGCTGCTGCTGCTGCTGCTGCTGTTGCTAGTGATGCTTTTGCTTTCAGCTTGCTGCTGCTGCTTATTGTTATCACTGCTGCTGCTGCTGCTGCTTATTGCTGCCTCTGTAACTTGTTGCTGCTACTTGCTGTCACTGCTTCTTGTGCTGTTTGCTGCTGCTGTTGTTGCCTGCTGCTGTTGATTACTGCTGTCACTGCTACTGTTGCTGTTAGTGGGTGCTGTTGCTACTGCTACTGCTGCTTCTGTAGCTTGTTGTGCTTCTTGTAGCTGCTAATGCCACTACTGCTGCTTATTGCTGTCGCTGCTTCTGATGCTGCTGCTTGCTGCTACTGCTGCTTCAGACGTTGTAAAAGTATCTTGGCTAAATTTCAGAATAGACAGCACATCAGCTGAATGAGTAAATATTAAAACTGATACATCTTTTCCAGGACACAGGACTGTAGACCCAAGACATCCACGCTAGGGAGGCGAAAGGGAAGGGACTCGCAGGCACCACGAGGTCTGGGACCAAAGGATGTACCATCTTGTCATCTTGTACAATTCTGTCTGTCAAATTTCAGAACCAACCCACACCCTCTTTAACCCTAATGCTCTGCACCTACCACACAAGACAGGAGCTGCTTACCACACACTACCACAGTCTCCAAAGGGAAACTAAATCATAAAGTAGGCATTACCACACAAACCACAGAGTGGTGTATTGTGGTATTCAGGATACCACGCTTACCTTCATGTAAAACCATGGAACAATTTCACAAAGCCCTACTACCGATCGTAACTAGAGTTAAAACGAAGGATGACCCATTGTATCCTATGAATGGCTGCAATGCATCACAAATCCTACAATTGAGAGTAACTTACGATGTTTGGTGAAATCTACCCCATGTGTGGTAAACAGTGGTATGGAGGTGGGTTAGGATTAAAAGCAGAACTTCTCCACGGTCTTACCTCCGATTAGGAACACTCGGTTGTCGGCAGCGGCTTTGGCTAAGGCTTCCGTAGATGCTCCAGGGACCTTCTCTGAGTAGTTGGCAAAGTATGAAGTGCCGTACGGACAGTTGAAGCATTCCTACATGAACGTGAAAGAGATACAGATGAATATTGAAGACCAGCGACGCCTGGAAAAGCATGAATCATAGAGCAATATAACACCAGATTATTTTGTTTGCACCGCAAAATCCTACCAACTTTGTCAAATAACCACAAGGGATATTGACGGGTTAAGAGTCTGATTCTTTAAATACTGGGCCACAATACTACGCTGCACAGGCAAAGTAATCCCCTGGTTGGGTTCGAACCCACATCAAACGGCATTCTCAGAAGATTAGCAGAACTGTAGACTGGAGCTGGATTCAAACCTGCCACCCCAAGGAATACCATACAGTGCTTACCGCTGACGGAACAGGGCATAGGAGGGGAAAATTTAGACGCCCAGGGGCCAATTTCACTAACGCTTTGCGATCATCGCTAAAGCCCAAATCCATCGCTAAACGGAAAAACGATCACTATACTTTATGAAGCAATTTTCCGTTTAGCGATGGATTTGGGCTTTAGTGACGGATGATTGCACAGCGTTAATGAAATTGGCCCCTGGTCTTTTGAGTCTTGTAACTGGATCGGCAGTGATGTTCCCTTACCGGTAATGCGACAATCTTGGCCCCAGCATTGGCTGCTTCCTTGATGAGACGCACTGCCTTGGAGATATTGTCCTCCTTGACGGTGGACACGGCCATCTGCACCAGAGCTATCCTAAATGCTAAGAGGGAAAGAAGAGGACACAGGGTTCAACTTCCCAAAAAATTACAGTATAACAATCACCAAATAACCACAAGGGAAACTGACTGGATTCATTTTAAAGCATTCTTCATTTGATGGAGTGGGATTTGAACCAGCAACCCACGGAAAACCATACCGGTGCTCTTAACAACTGAGCTATCTAGCCCTATGTTGGCTGTGTCCGTAATACTAGGCAAGGGGAATCAAGATTGCCCGGTATGAAATAGTGCTGTTCGCACAAATTTTGAGCATGTGCAATGAATAAGGGCCCTTTTCCAAACCTCGGCTCCGGCTCAGGCTCCAGCTTCAGCTCTGTCATGCATATGCTGAAAATATAGGTTGTGGCTTTTCTTTGAAGCTGAAGCTCTGTTTTCTTGTTCAAAATGGAGTATCTACTTCCAAACCGGTGCCAAAAGCCTCTATTTTGATACCCGTTTTTTAAAAATGGTTTCACAAATTGGAGCTGGAGCCGGAGCCTGAGCCGGAGCCGAGATTTGGAAAAGGGCCCAAGTCAGAAATTGCGCTCAACACTCATACCTGTTGAGTTGCAGTTACCAACCTTGCCAATGCCGGTCTATACGGTTTGTATGTTTAAAGACCTTTTTATTGGTAACATCAAACAGAAATGTTCACAGATTTACGTAGAACTTTCAGGGTATGAAGATGGTGCTGGTAGAAACATACCATTACATATTTCCGCCTGAAATGGAGTAGGCCTAGGCCTATTTAACCAGAAAATAGTAAAACACAAAGACCGAAAACAGTTTTGATCTCGGGGTAAGATCAAAACCATTACTTTTAAGTTTTACAAGAACAATTGAGTTGGGTTTTCGCTGTTTTCTCGTGACTCACATGTCCGATTGGGCTCAACATTTCACAGGTTTATCATTTATGATTTAATGTATATGCTGCATCAGACAAAGTATGAGTGCTGTTCTGTGACCTTTTTAGGCTTTAAATGAACATAACGTATGGCCTATACAGTTACATCATGGAGGAAGCATTCCTCCATGGTTACATGTACTACAAGTACAACTTAACTGTATCAATCATCATGTTTAAACTTTCAGACTTTAGCTAAACTTGAGTGTCACAGTGACTTACCATTCGCTGTCATAATGAAATCTATAGCGTAGAATCAACTTTGACGAAGAGTGGCACAGACTACTTTTCATGCATGAGACTAATGAATGCGTTTTACCATGAATGTAGCAAAATTATTCTAAAGTTTCAAAGCCCAACCAAAAAAGTAAAACATTCCAACACAACACAGATGCCTTTTACATGTATGTATGGTTCCCTGACCACAGTTAAACATCTGTATGAATTTCGTTTATTTACATCGTGGGTACCAGTCTGACCATTATTTTAATGTAGCGCCCTCAGACGTCGTGATTCGGCTTGTAAGCAAAATTAAAACGCCCTCATAGTTCTGAATTGGTAAGGTTCGAAAATACTGGCCGTCACTTATTACAAACAAAGTTCAAACGAGATCCAGTGTTCTTCACGTTTTTCCCTCATATATTCTGCCATACTTATTCGAGATGGTGGTTGACAACAATGGTACTTCAAAAGATTATGCACAAAATCCCTTACAAAATCACCAACAGTTAAAGGTAATAATTATCATACTTTGGTTTTTGTCAAAGAAAATGCAGATTCATGAGCAAAAATATCAAGGATGCTACAGTAACAGTCATCTGTGTAATTCCCAGTCCCATGCGGCGCTCACTTTTTGAAAAGAAAAAAAAATAGTGAAAAACGCACACGGAATTTCTTTAAACTTTTCAAAGTAAGGCTATTTTGTTATCTTAAAGATCAAAATTATTTTCGGTCGTTGCTTTGACAAACTTCTTGATAAATACAGCATTTCAGGCGTTTCTACCATCGCCATCTTTATACCCTGTAAGTTATAGGCAAATCTGCCTTCTGTTTCGGTACATTACCAAGTATGATATGATACTACATGTACCTTTAAATTCCAATAAACTACAGTTAGGCCTATTGGAATGTTTCCAACAACGCTATTCAATTGGTAACTCATTACCATGGCAGAAGAGTACCGGCTGCCGAAATGAACAGCCCTGTACACCATGACTAAGCCATTCTATAATGGGAATTTCGGGGCAGCCCATATTTTCATTGTAGTATTTTTCTTTTCTTTTCCTTTGTTTATTTTATTTCTTTGTTCTCTCTGTCACTTTTTTTCTTTTTAAAGTGTGCGTAGTATAATTCAATTGCAAAGGTAATGTAAGTGGATTGTGTACTTCCTCTGTTGCATTATGGGTACCGGAAAGCCGGAAACTCCTGCAGGATCAGATTACCTATCGTGTGAAAAAAAAAACATAAACGAAAAAAAAAAACTGATGGAAAAAAAAGCTGTATTTACAGATGTCGAACACACAGCACGTTTTGTTTTAATCGCACAGCGACCTGGAGTGTAATTTTGACCCAAAACTAGGTTTTTAGTTGCCCCTAGCTTTGGGAACGATCCAGATGAATTGACCCCCCCCCCCCTTTACCCCTTACAAATTTGACACCCAACGAGTGCTATAAAATCCTCTTTCTGTAGTAGCAACTCGAGATCAGACATCTCTGGAGGATCGACTAGAAGTTGAATTCAGCGTTAAAGTCGTGAACAGAATCGAAGGCTTGCCTTTTTGAAACGGCAGTACCTCAAGTTTTTTAAAGGTACTATCAAACTTAGGTACAGCATACCGAAACAGAAATCTCCACAGATTTACTTATTACTTGCAGACGGTATAAAGATGGTACTGGCAGAAACATACCGTTATCATTGTTCTACCTGAAATGCTGTATTTAACAAGAAAAGAGTAAAACCAAAGACCCCAAACAAAATTCATTCTTCCGAAGATCACAAAATAACGGTGAAAAGAAAAAGAAAACGCGGGCGTTTTGACTGTTTTCTCAAAACGTGGGCACCGTATGGGACTGGGAATTTTACAGATGACTGTTAAAGTATCTTCCTTGATATTGTGCCCATGAATCTGCATTTTCTCTGAACAAAACCAAAGTATGAAATTACCTTTAAAGGTAATAATCATACTTTGGTTTCAGTATCAAAGAAATAAGACAGATAGAGTAGCAGTCATCTGTGAAAATTTAAGTCCCATACGGTGCCCACTTTTTGAGAAAACAGTGAAAATAGCCACAGTATTTCTTAAGTCTTTTCTCTTTTGTTTTTGATCTTTTAAAATATCATAAAGATTTTCGGTCGTGTTTTACTAATTTCTGGATAAATACACCATTTCAGGCGGAAACATTAAAACGGTATGTTTCTACCACCACCATCTTCATACCCTGTAACTTATACGCAAATTTTGTGAAGATTTCTGTTTCGGTATGCTACCAAAGTATGATACTACCTTTAAATGGCGACCTTGCTACGGTACACTACGGGGGTTGTGCGATGCCATTAAGTGCACGTATAGACAACCCATGGGCAGTGATGAGTGATGAAACACGACTGCCAACTTAAAGTACAGTGTAGTGTTGAAAGAAGGCTTAATAATTAGGACGAAATAATAGGCCTACACCCCATGTGCTGTCAATTATTGGTAATAAAACTCCCTTCTACGTACATATTATTGCCTAGGTACAAACAATCTGGGTTTTCTTTTACATGTATGGATTCTGCATCTAGATTGGAATCGAGACTAGACTTTTCTCTTCCAAAGTTGTATTCAAGGTATAATACATGATTGGTAAAGGTCACATAACAACACTCACATTTTGTCTAATCCAACATGTACATGAAATAATAAATCTGCAAAATTTTGACCTAAATCGGACTCAGTAACGAAACATTGCGAAAACCATGGCTATTTTGTTCTTATAAAACATGAAGAATGGTTTTGATCTTACCCCGAGATCAAAACTGTTTCTTGGTCTTTGTTGACTAATTTCTGAATAAATACCGCCCTTTTCTGGCGGAATTATTTTAACGGTATGTTTCTACCAGCACCACCTTCATATCCTGAAAGTTATACGTGAATCTGTAAACATTTCTGTGTGAGTATGTGACCAAACCTGTACCCACATTTTAAGCAAGTGAATGCAAAGCTTCATTTTAACAAAACAATAATCTGCAAATCCTACCAATTTCCATACGAATCTACATCATGTGATATAATTATTCCAACCAAAACCGAACGATATTTTCCAATAACACCAAAATTAATTGTCACTCCACCCTACTCTTAGTCAGAGCATTTCCTGTATAGTAAAATACCCCAATCCCAAATTTCTCATCATTAAAACTGGAAAATGTATGTTTCGCTTTGAGGCAGAAGTTTCCAGTGGACAAGCCCCTTTAAGGTCACTGTGCCTCAATCAAAACCACCTGTGGCATCCATCAGCATCCCTAACTGTGGTTGCTCAACCGATGCCCAACCAGCACGAGAGTGGCACGCGACGCCTTAAAGGGAAATACGCCGAATTATTATCCTTTACAAGACTAAGGGTACAAAGGTTGGTAGGCCTAAATTAATATCAAAAGCTCTGGGTCCCGGGTTAGAACAAAAATATTTCCCTGAATTATTTCCCTTTGATTGTGAAACGTGGATTATTTTGAAAATCCATCAAAAATCGATTCAATGAAGGACTTGAGATAGATACATGGCAGCCTTTCTTCGGCTTCGTCATGTGGCCCAATCCCTGTATTTCGTTTTATGGGCCTCAAAATGGCGGTTCTAAATCCTAAAGATAAGGATAGTCCTAAGGAAGCCTGGGTCGATTTCAAGAAGCCATACGATCCATCGTAACTCGAGTAATACGAAGGATAACTCATCATATCCCATGGCTTCCATAGGGCTGAAATGCATCCTAAGTCCTACGATAGATAGTAAGTTACGATGAGTTAGGTGAAATCCACCCCGGTTTCGTATGAAAGGTCCTACTACTGTATTTCTAAAACTAACTGTATAAGGGCGAATTTCAAAGCACGTTTTTCCAAATAAATAACATGACCAATAGGCCATGATCAACCCATGATTTTTATGGGGCCAATAATTTCATAAAGCTGCTTAGCACAACAAATTGCTTAGCACAAAAATAGCTTGTCCAATAAAACAAACCACCATTGAAAATTCCATTTGATATTCATGGTCTTTAGCAAACAACTGACAGCCAAAGAACAATTGCAAGTGATACACAACACAAGGAAATTTGGTTGTTAATCCTGTTTTTACTAAGATAGAAATGTCATGCTTAGGAGAATGTTTGTGCTATAAGCAGCTCTATGAAATTGGCCCCTGCAGTTTCGTGGGCAGTTTATCTAACCTAAAATTTATTTAGCGTACTTTGCACTGTCAATGCGCGAAGTATTAAACAAGAATATCGAATAATGGCGTGATATGCCGAGGATTTGTCGCAGAGTTGCCAGCGATTTGTCCTGCTGAACTCACCGGCAGCACGCACCATGAACCAACGTGTCTGAATTATTCAACGGGGTTTCATGTCGAGTCGAGCTTCCCTTGAGCCAGGGACGGGAGGATTACCTAGGTGCCAGGTCCCGTGTGAATTGTCAAAAGTCAAGGGGATAGGGGAGGGATCCTCTTGCAAACAACATTAACATTGTAAAGCTCCAATGCTGTGTGTAAATAATTGTATAGGCTTCTATAGGACAGACCATTGTGGACTCAGTCAAAATGGATAGGATCCCATATCTCGATTCTACTACATATCACCCCGTCTTCGATATTAGGCCTATACCCTCCAACATTGCAATTGCCATTTTCACGAGAATTACCCACAAGATTGGCGTTTCAGTATAATCTTTGATGATATATTTTCTTAGGGAAGCCTTTGAGAAAGATATCCTGGATCGAAACGCGTCAGGCCCTCCCGTAACTCCAAGCATTTGATATTATTTAAGGTTATTCTGGCTGACGAGCAGTTTGCAGCAGTTGTATTTTTCTTGGGGAAGACTTAACATCGTCAAGAAAACAACGCCACTAAAGAATTTAGTCCTAACAACATATTGCGTGTGGGTGTGGGTGCGTGCACTGTATGTATTCGGATCGAGGACATGAGAATGAAAGGATTTAAAATGAAACCATTGGTGTCCTCGAACGGACTTCGTTCGTTACAAATCGTCCTCGGACGTACAATTAATGTGTGCTAAGTCTATGAAAGATCATTAAAAGCAAAGGCCAAAGCCTTGTCATCGGACAGTGTGTACATCACGAATGCGTATGTTCAATCTAATTATTTCAATACTGAATTCGAAATCAGCTGATGCATGTTTAGGTAAGTATTCAAATAATTTGTCCCATTCTTTTTTTGGGATGAAGAGCAATAGGCTTTGGGATGTATCATTTTTATTTATTAAGTCATCCTTTGATTATTTATCTTATTTCATCTAATTATAGCAAATGTGTTTATTTTATTGATTGTTGAGGTGGCAAATTACGATAGTTTTAGGTATGGAAATGTGTTATGTTAGTGTATGTAATTGTATGCCAAACATTTTGGTTAATTTGACCGAAATTAAAGTCACTTATAATTTTTTCTTTTTAATGAAAAAATAAACATTCTACAGTAGTAGCATTTTCGGCCCGCAGTGGGACAATGCCTCTTTATAGTGGTAGATCACTCATATCCGACATTGTCACACGACTGTGACAAACTCAGAACACCGTCATCACCCAGGCAACCGCAGGTTGGCGACCCCTTGCAACAGATTGTCCCTCACTGTATGTACACTGTTGGATTCTTGCACAGAAGTGTCCCATAATGCACGGTGGCATTATAGCCTTTATATCTGGCACTTCCTGGTTGGGACAGGACATGACACGGGAGAGGACGGGACAGGACATGACAGGACACTGCAGACGGGACAGGACAGGATGGAACATTGCATGGCAGGACAGGCAGGATGGGACACTGCAGGACAGGACAGGACATGACACGGTATGAAAGGACACTACAGGATAGGGTAGGACAGGACAGGACAGGACAGGACACTGAAGGGCAGTACAGGACAGCGCATGACGGGACAGGACACTGCATGGCCAAGACATGACATGACAGGACAGGACGGGACACTACATGACAGGACAGGGCAGGGCAGGGTAGGGCAGGGCAGGGTAGGGTAGGGCAGGGCAGGACAGGACAGGACAGGACAGGACAGGACAGGACAGGACAGGACAGGACAGGACATGACATGACATGACATGATTTGACAGGACGGGACGGGACACTGCATGACAGGACAGGGCAGGACAGGACAGGACAGGACATGAATGACATGACGGGACGGGACTGGAAAGGGCATGGCAGGACAGGAAAGGACGGAACGGGACATAACACTGCATGACAGAACAGGACAGTACAAGACAGGACAAAACTCTTCTGGATAGGACGGGACAGGACGGGACGGGGCATGACAGTACAGTACAGGGCAGGACAGGTAAAAAGAAACTTCACCGTTTGTTGACTTTCAAGTATTGATCGACGAGGAGCTACAGAAGTGAAGAGAAAACAAACGGGTGAACCGTAGATTACAGAGCTGGGTCTCTTTAAAAGCCTTGTGTCAACCCACGCATAAACACGTACTTTCCTACTCAAACATCGCCTGTGTTTTATCTGTAACCACCACAACGATTGTCAAAACACCTCCCCTTCCCGACCGTCAAGTCGACCCGCCCACAGTTGTAGTGTACTAATTATTCGGTTTACAGCTCAGGGACGGCCTCATAACTTCTCATGAGCCGGTTGGCATGTAGTCTTGGTCCAATGCGTTAGTGGATCGATCGCTGTTCTTTTAGGTTATAATAGTCTAAATCAGTCGTGTGGGCGCGCACTACGAACAGCGACCGATCCACTAACGTCTTGGACCAAGACTAGTTGGCATGGGCCCTTGGCAGATGGGCCACAACAAAGGGGACGTGAAAACTAAACAAAAAGTGGGCACCGTATGGGACTGAACATTTCACAGATGACTGTTAGTGTATCTTCCTTTATATTTTAGCTCATGAATCTGCATTTCTTAGGCAAAAACCCCACAATGCATTTTTCACTTCCTGTCCACGACGTTATGACGCAGGCGGCACTCGTCGAAAGAAAGTCAATGCCACCTGGTATACTAGAATTTAAAAAAATATGACCATGACTTATATGAATTTTACAAACCAGTCTCCTGACAGGTGTATGCATTTTTGTTACCGGAAGCAAACGGTACTTACAGTGACCCAAAGGTCTGTGATAGGGGGATTTCCCCCTTGCAATTGACCTTGTGTGTTTAATACCGCGGGAATAAGAGAGCGTCTTAGCGTCCACGTGCACAAAAACAGGAAATTGGTATTAAGCCTCTTCTCATCCAGAGAACTTTCTAAATGACCACTTGACCTTGATTTCTCATAAATCCCGTGAAGACTCCTTCTGAATGTATTCACTGTCCCGTGGGAGTGGGGGATTTAGGGGGAGGGGGACGGGTCCTACCGCTGAGCAACTCACGCGGTGAATGGCTACTCTTGTAAAGTAAAGGATGTTTATGACGTTAATCCTATATAAGCCTGATAGTTCATTTTTCGTTATCCCTTTAAGCCCTCGGAAATCAGGGGTGTGGTGAAAATAATTTGGAGTAGAATCTTTATTTATTTCTTTTCTGTTACTCATTTTGTTTGTTCATACTGAACATACTCTAAGCATTTCCTAGCTCTATGCTCTAAGTGACGCCTATTGTGTGATCTTAAAGATACTGTGTTCGATTACTCAACAATTACTTGGCAATCAACAACAAACAACAACAACAACAACAACAACAACAACAAACAACTTGTCTCAACTAGTCATCTAGTCTCCTGACGATGACTAGAGCAGGCTAGTCGAAACGTTGAGAACTTACGAGAAGTGCGAACGAAACATAGGTTCTTACAGGGTTAGGGTTACAGGGTTTTCGCAAACCGATCCACACAAACAACAACAACATGTACAATAACAACAAACAGCAAGCAAAACAAGAACAACAAGAAGAAGAAGAACAAGGACATCAATATGGTTGAGAGTTTTGTTAGCGTCGTGTGAAAAGATCTTTACTCCTCCACGACCTGTACTAGTCCACATCAAGATCAACCAAATAGAAGTCAGAAATCTCTCTGCATCCCGGAAGTCAGACGGAAGGAAGGAAGAGACAAGGGGCATGATCGATTATAAGGCGGGGGGTAAAGAGCTTGTATACCCCTCTAGGAGGATTAAATGGGAGTCACCACTACCGGATTTCCCCCCTCTGGACCCTATTTATAACCCCCTCCAAAAGAAAGGGGGCGATTCCCCTGATACATCCTGATCAAGTCATATTGAATCAGTCAAGACGCCCCGTTTTCCTATCTGATTTTTCTGTAAAATGCTTAAAAAACCGGAAGGGTTCCATCCATGTATAAACTTTGTCCCTCCTGACGCCTATCCTAATAAGCCACGGACTGTAAACTCCCAAACCCATCCATACCCCCATGATCCCTCCACCCCGTGCCCTCTCTGTCTCTGTGCCCTGTACTCTGACTCAAAGCTGCTATTTTCGGCACGATATTTGTGACAAATCATTACGCCGTTTCCGAAACGGGACTGGCAAAGTGTTCCAAATGACACGGAGTGATTATGGTGTCATGGTGATGAACTGTCATAGCAATAACATGACCTGCGTAAAGTGTCATTGTTGCATGTGTCCTATTTTTGTCATTTGCCCTTGCTTGTTTAAAGGTATCATACTTTGGTTTTTGTCAAAGAAATACAGATTCGTGTGCAAAAATACCAAGGAAGATACAGTAAAAGTAATCTGTGAAAATTTCAGTCCCATACGGTGCCCACTTTTTGAGAAAACAGCGAAAAACGGCCACAGTATTTCTTAAGTCTTTTCTCTTTTATGTTTGATCTTTTAAGAGATCAAAAAGATTTTCGGTCGTTGTTTTACTAATTTCTGGATAAATACACCATTTCAGGCGGAAAATGTTTAACAGCATGATTCATCCATCTTCACACCCTGTAAGTTATACGTAAATCTGTGAACATGTATGTTTTGGTCTCTTACCAAAGTATGATACTACCTTTAAGGTATAACAGGCCTACACGACAAATAAGTACATGTACAAAATACAAACATGGAACAAATAGTACATAGGCATTTCTACGGGTTGGAAAAAAATGTGTAACTTACCCTTTTTGCATAAAATTATTTGCTTGCATTTCAAGGAACATGTATATGTATTGCGGTTAACTTTTTGTGGGTGTGATTTGTTTTGTTAAATTTCAGTTGTAATGTTTGTGTGCATAATAGCTTGTTGTCTACATGTACTTGTCCGTTGTGTGTATGTTTGCTTGTTTATTTATTCGTTAGCTGTCTATCTGTTTGTTCTATTCGTTTGTCTGTTCTATGCATTTGTTTGTTGGGGTGTTTGTTTGTTTGTTTAATTGTTTACTCTCATCATAAGATATGTTTTATGAAGAGGTTTATTTATCTATCTATTTATTTATTTATTGTGTGTAAATATTACATACATTGAGTGTACATAATATTTATTTATTTAGTTATTATTTTCTTTTCTTTAAATATCTCCCCTGTAATTGGCATTGTATTGCTGTTGGATGAGATTAATAAATAGAATAAATAGAACTAAGTGGTATATATACTTGCTGGTTCCAATAAACCATTTTTAAATTGAAATCTTTCAAGAATAATTGATGAAGGAAGGTAGTAGGCCTACATTAATTGCCCCACAAGTATCGGACTTGCAATGCGAGTACTGACATAAGAATGTTTCAAGTGTTAACTTTCGTCGCAGTAACGATGAAAAAAAGATACATAGCGCCTACACGAATTACACTAAAATAATATAATGTAGCCTATGTAGGCCTTCGTGTTCTTGTGTACATTTATTGTAAACGTAGGCCTAATTGCATCAGACGTAACATGGACGAGTAACGAAACGGTTTATTTTCTCTCGAAGTTTGTATCATTATTAATAATTCTTAACACGATATGCATAGCTGTCATCCTGTCTTAAAGGAAATTAGGAATACTTCTGCTACAAAAGAGGAATCACATAAGAATACATGTGTATTTACACAGAGCTTGTAAAAAGTTATCAATCTTTACCAAAAAGGAGGAATGATTCCACCCAAATAGGAATGGTTGGCAGCCATGGATATGGCTAGGCCTACATTACCAATTACATGTAGTTAGGGTGACACAAAATTATTCATAAAAGGCAAAGAGTCGGTGTAAGAAAAACAAACAAGACTTTCAAAATTCGGTTCATTAATTTTGCCACGAAGGGCACTTTTTATTATTCAAGCGTGGACACCAAAAAAATAAACAATATTTTAACAACAGGTCAACGTGGTGGTTTAACAATACCAAAAGGCACGCGAAACAGCGATACGCTATTAAAAGTGGTACAATATTTTCACGGCACGGGTACCAGGTATATTCATGTGGAGAAACCAAATCAACAACAAATAAACCTGACGTCACGGTCTCAAGGCTCGATGCTGATTGGACAGCGAAGTCTGCATACTTTTTGAAACTAGTCAGAACATACTATAGGGGCAATACAAGGCGTTTTAAAGACCAGAACGTTTTTTATTACATAAACATTTACACATTTACACAAGTTTTTAAGTCGAAAACGAAAAGATCCAAAAAACAACAAAAATACAACGATTCTTTCCTTTAAAACCAATGCCAGCACTGGTGAAATTCCATCTGATACAATTTATCAAAACTAAACAATGTAAAAGAAAAAACAATACTTTCTATAACAAAATGAATAATTAACAGTAATTAATGAGAAATCTTTTTTAACGGGCTGTTAAACGTCAAAAGCCAAAACACTTACACAGATACACGATATTCAAAACCTGGACTTTTTATGTTCGTATACTCCATAGAACACATTACAATGTGTTTTATCTTAACACAATACACATTACAATGTGTTTTTATCTTAACACAATACGCCACGTATGATATACCAAGCACACATCAAAATGCACATATAATTAGTGCGGCCGATACACGTGAAGAACAAAGGAAGTATTAAAAGAATAAACTGAATTGTGGTTGATTTTTTTATCAAGATTTTTCACTTTTCAAATGTGTAAAATGTCCACAATCATGACAATGTGTAAAAAGTCAACAGTCTCGCTGTTTATTTGGTGTATAAAAGTGATCTGAAAAAATACCTCATGTAGCAAAAAATACACCAACATTGAAGCTGTATCACAAAACCAGTTCAGTAAAAAAAGAAGAAGATTGAAAATAAAGAATTTGCGATACCCATCAAAAATAATGCTAAATCTTCTCTCCACATGCTGCAATTTGACAAGAGAAGATTAAACATCACGTTTTAATAGGTTTGGTTCACAGCATAAAACGAATAGAGAAAATATAGAGTATAAGATGTGTCGAAAATGTATCAAATGACTGGGAAAAAATAGACCAGTTTTGACCAGCAAAACGCACATTTTTGTCTCTTTTGACTTACAAAACAGCGATAAATTGAAAAGAGAAACGGATCATGAGTTAGTAATTTGTAAAATGATTTAAATTGTACAGTGCAGTGTTGCCATGCCAACGTATCGATGACGTGGTTGTTGTGATGTTACAAAGAAAGTGAAGTGCGTGTGTAATAAAGAAATGTGCTACTAATGATGAAGAAATAACCACGAGTTGTTATGTATTGTGCAGCAATGGGCAGATTTAAAGTATACAGGGGTCGATTTCACGCAGCCCTACGATCGATCGTAACTCGAATTACGAAGGATAAACCCATCGTTTTCTACGTTTGGCTGCAATGAATCATAAGTCTTACGACTCACAGTAAGTTACGATACGTTTGGTGAAATCGACCCCTCCCTCCCAATTTCACCTTTCTCCAATTTTAAATCAATCATGCACACGAAGGTAAACAAAAAATGAAAAAGGAATGATAATTCATGTATTGAGGCCGGCCGTAGGCCACGCCTCATTGTGACTTCCAGGCTCCGCCCATCATCCCTGCCCTATTCATGACCTTCAATAAGCAAAGTAAATTGAAGCCCGGTGTGGCGGTCTCAATTGTCTCCAGTCTCAGTGGTCCCCCTAACCAAATATGGTTAAATGCCATCTCTGCGCACAACAATGGGAAAGTGTCCGTTTATAAAGTGGCGTGCTATGTCCAGCTACGTCAGGGGGGACAGCTGAGACCGGGAGACAGCTGAGACCGCCACACCGGCAAAAAAAACATTAGTGCATCTATAAACCTCCTGGGCTTCACATTAATACATACACTTACATGTACTGCGATGGTCAAGTAAAAACTGACCGGAAACCTCACATACATGTCAAAGGTCATTTGTTCAGTGCTTTTTTTTTTTAAATGTTCAAAACTAAAGACTAAGTACTACTTAAACTTAAACTATAAGATAATTATTTACAAGATAAACTGTACAAGGGTTTCCGTGGAAAAAAAAAAATTCTGTCATTATTTTTTTTGTATGTGAATACCTGTGAGGTATATGAGCTTGTTATTATCTTTTTTTATCTACATAAAACAGGAAAAAACAACATACTTTACAAGGAAAGACAAAAAAAATGTTGCAAAAATTTGCAGATTGTTTCGTCCGCATAAAAAATAATACTGGCTCTCTCATAAATAAATTCCTTTTAAATTCGAGATTTTATTTGTGACCAGTGTAGTGGTGTCTAGATCTGGAAAGTTTAAGACAGGCAATGAATGAGTTATAATTATAGAGTAGAAAAATATTTCTTTTCTTTTTTGTCAGCTAATTAAAAACAAATCTATTCATCATAGGAATGACTGTGTTTACCTGTAAATGTTAAAAGCACCATATTTTAATCACGAGACAATGTTTTTCTTCACCAGACAAAAATGAGCAGTTTAGAAGCTAAACGTCCCTCACATTTTCAAACTGCAGCACACAATTTGCAAGTCTCATCTTATGTTCAAACTTTTTTTACGGATTTCCACAAAAAATAGCAGACAAAAGATACAACCTTTCGGAAAAGGCTAATTTTTCTTGCCCACCTTATATCAACCCTCCATCACGCAAGACTTTGACTCGTTTGAGAAACATACAAAACCACAAATGAGGAAAAACAACAAGTATCCTCAATTTCATATAATCCAAAAATGTTTCACCAAAAACATTATGATTTGTTTTTTTTACATTAACACTTAAAACCACACAAAGCAAGCACTTTTTGGTTTCCATTTTGTTTTTCAAAACTGCATTCCATGCATGAGAAGAGATGCAGTTTAAATATTTTTACCAATTTTACAAATTTATTGTAGCCGACTTGAAACGGCTTAAGGCTATGTTTTGATTTTTACCTTTTTTCAATACAATTCCAGTTTTGTAAAGAAATGCACGGTCAGCGCACACCAGAAAGATACCATACAAATACATTATCAAGAAAGAACACTTTACGAAAGAAAAAAAATATATATTTCTAATAAATCTTATAAAAAATTCAGCCATACAAAAATATGACCAGGTCTTGGCGACCACCGGATTTAAACAACAATCAAACAAGCACCGTTCATCAGAGCGAAATGATAATCTGGAAATTGATCAAGATTTCTTCATATTTTTTTTTATTTTAAAATTCTTAACTTGGAATGGGTAAAATACGTCACAGTGGTAGCCATTAGACACAGACCGATTCCCTTGTTTATCGGAGATGGCAAGATGTGGGGAAAAAAACCCATAATGGCTGCCCGTGTCACTAGCAAATCCAGCGCAATCGTCTCAAAACTTTCTACTAAGTTGACAGATCGGAAGAGTTTTGTCTCGCCAGAAATGCACCTCGTTAGTAAGAGTTCCTTGGAACTTTGCTGGAACCTTGTTTTATATTTACCAAGAACCTTGTAACATCAGGAATGAAAACAAAAACCATCAAGGTTTCAGACGTAAAATCATCCAATGAACCAGTTTGGGTTTAGGAGGGATGTTTCACTTTGGACTGAGCCAATGACCATTTCTGCAGGAATGTCGTCTGTCTTTAAAAGTAACAGATTCCTGACCCACAATCTGTGTTTGTTTTTCCTCTCTCAGATGACTCGATAACTGAAGAGTTGGAAAGAAAACTCGAAGAGTTAAATTCTAACTCATTTGTTCATCTGTTTTTCTCTTCTTTTTTTTTGGTTGTTGGTGGGAGGGGGGGGGGGAAGAGTTGAGGGTAGGGGGGAGAGAGGACAAAATACTAGGGGAGTCAGAGAGGCTAAGATCGGTCTTTGAGGTGGTGTTTCTTGGCGGCTCAATCGTCGTCCCGAGCTGGGCTGACCCCAACCATCTCGTGAAGCTCCTCCGGGGTGTAGCCAAGAAGGCTCTGCAGGTCGCAGACGAAGCGGTAGACGTAGCGCTTACCGGCCGTCTTGTGGATGATGTTTTTGTCGTAATAGTAGCGCAGTCCACGGCTAAGCTTCTCGTAGTTCATCTTGGGTTTGTTCTTGCGCTTGCCCCAGCGCCGGGCCACCTCGTCCGGGTCCGAGAGCTTGAACTCCCAGCCGTCCCCGGTCCAGCTGATGATGTGCTGGCATGTTCGGTCGGTCAGTAGCTCCAGAAGAAACTGCCAGAGCTGGATAGGGCCGCTCCCTGCAGAAACCATATAAGAAAATCATGAGTAAATACAAGTACATGTAATAAACTGCTGCAAACTGGGGCCAATTGCATATAGAGCTGCTTAAGCAACAAAATTTTCTGAAGCACCAAAAACCTTGGTGAATATAATCAATATGCCAGCCAAAACTTCTTGTGAATTTTATGCTCAGCAAACAATGGCTGAAAGCAAGTCAAAAGCAGTGAACATCACATGGAAATTGGGTTGGCAATCCTGTTTGATCAAGGAAGCCTTTCATTCTTAGGCAAATTTTGTGCTTAAGCAGCTCTATGAAATTGGCCCCTGCTCATCAGCCAAAAATGACCTCAAATATATAAAAATGCTTGGCGTTAGGAGGGCATGACGCATTCCGATCCTAGCAGAATCTTTCTCTAAGCCTTAGAGAAAGATTTAATTTTAATTGTGTGAATATTTTACTGTATTTAGTTTTCTTGTGAAATCAAGAGCTCACTCAGCCTGTTTGGCTGCAATGATGATTCAATAAAACACCATAATAAAAACCAAACAAGTTCAATGTGTTTACACTAATAGGTATAAAACAATCACAACTCATACAATAGGCCTAAACAAATCAATGCGCTGTTTTGAAGAAAAAGAAAACTCCAAAATGTTGCCTGTTCCCTGACAGACCAAAAACAACAATAATAATCTAAGTCTTTTCTTTCTTTTCCTTGTATTCTTTTGTAGCAGCTTTCTTGTTTGTTATTTTTGCAATCAGAAGCCCTCCCACACTCCCAGCCAATTATACAAAAACACTCTGAAAGTAAACTTTGCCGCCAACCTGTGGTCTGACCAAAAAAAAAAAAAACCAGAAGAAAAAAAGAAAAGAGAGAAAAACCGCAAGGAAATCCGTGATGAAACACTTGTTTTGCTTGCAATCAGTCCCAGTGCTGCTATTATGCACGCAGTGTCAAGGCCGAGTATAATAGAGGTAGCAGCAGGAGGGGAGGGGGGGTCAGATTATACATTGTTCCCTCTGGCTGGGCCCTCAAGCTCCGAAAACAAAAGATTCCAACCCTCCAAAAAAGACAACCCCTTCATAATCGGAGAGAGAATATGTTGGTTTAATGAAGCAGCAACAAGCTACGACTGCAGTGCATGCACAGTGACCAAGGTAACATTTTGGTGCGCATGCAAAGAACCAAAAACCCAACTTGTCAACAAGAAAATTTTGTTCAAATGGACAAATCTTGGAAATAACACAAATTCTCGCTCCATTGACAAGAGAAGGACCTACACAAACATTGTCACCTTCGTGAAAATGGACTGGAACTTTTGGGAAGATTTCGGTGTCAAATGAAAATATGGAATTTATTTTGAAAGTGTTTCCCCGACGAATTGGCTATCGTCAATGTTTTGATTTTTTTTTTCTGGAGCCGAGTTCACGAGGTCAAACGGCTGGTGACCACTTTATAAACTCTGCCTAACAGGTGAAAACTTAACGGGCGTCCAATTAGTTAAACTAATGAGGCTCTGTTTACATTATCCACATGCGGTATTCAGCATATGTAACAGTGCTTTGGTCTGCGCATAGGTACATGTACATGTTGTGGTAAAAAACTAATTGCCACTTAAACAAATAATTATAATAATAACAATTGGTTGACATGCATGCAGAGTTTGAAGGCAAATTTTCTGAAATTTTGGAAAGTGTAAATGATTATACGAGGCTCAGAACTTGAAGGATTTATATTTTGCCAAAGTTTTGACTGAAAATAAACTGTTTAGAATTTCACTGAAGGTTTGGCTACAGTGTACAGTTATCCAAACACAGGGTTTTGAGTGGCGCCCTCCTTTGATTAAGAAAGAAAATGCGGTGATGTCCGTTTATTATTTTGAATGCTGCCAAATCATCTTTTAATGAAATCTGTGAAGGCGGAAAGCTATTCATGAGCAAAAGACTGGCGGGGAAAACCGGGAGATGTTGTCCATGCCGAAAATTCCTCTACATGTAAGTTTGTGGCAATGACTAGGGGAGCTAAAGCAATGACCAATGGCACCAAGGCAATGACGAGGGGAGCTAAAACCAATGACAAGGAGCACCAAGGCAATGACCAGGGGAAACCAAGGCAATGACCAGGGGAAACCATGGCAATGACCAGGGCAACCATGGCAAAGACCAGGGCAACCAAGGCAATGACCAGAGAAAGTAAGGCAATGACCAGGGGCACCACGGCAATGACCAGAGACTGTAAAGCAATGACCAAAGACCAAAGTAAAGTCAAAGACCAGGGGATTAAGGGGCAAAGAGGCAATTGATGAAGAACATTAAGGCACTGACGAGGGGCACAAAGGCAATGGGAGACTTTTGGAGAGGGCTGTCGATAGAGGGCAGCAAACTACCAGGTTCCTTAAAACTTTTTGTACACGCTGTAAGTACGGCGGTTGTCCAAAAACTCTCCGAAAGACGCAGGAAAATACTGTGAACATTAAATTCAGGCCATTTACAATTAATTTTTATATTCACAACAGCCGCCCACCACGATTTCAATGCCCGAAAACACAAAGTTAGGTGAAATTCTGATGTTTTGCGAGGAATAATGTGATAGGCTTCGTTTGCAAAGTAAAAACTCTGTGCACAAAACTGAATGCTGTTTGCCGTGGGCCACCGTGATCATTTGAAATTCGCCCTTTTAGTGGCCAATCTCCACAAATTCTGCACTTGTTTGTTCTTGGGGAACTTATGTCCTCCCCTGTCACCACAACCGCACACTGCACAGTATTTACCAGGCATTTTTATTGCGATTATTTACGCCTGTTGTGTTTACGATGAACATTCGTGCACAAAAGCAATGACAACAAAATCAAGACACTTTGGTGAAGCGCGCCCTCATGTGATTAACGATGGTTAGTCAAAAGTCTCCCATTGCCTCCAAGCTGCCCTGCCGCCTCCAAGTTCCAGACCTATTCACCAAACTTTGATTCAATCACAAATAACCGTGAACCAACAGGTCTATCCCTGAACTAGACCTTACCCGAGTAGCCGGCCAGCACAGCTGCAGGTATGACTTGGTTAGGAGGACCATCTGGCGGCGAAGTGGACCGTGTCACGTTGTGTACAAGGCCGTTGAGCTCGGAGCTCGTGCAGCTGTCCGAGAGCGACTTGCAGATGGGGACCTGCTGGTAGCCATTGCTGGTGTTCTCAAAGTTGTCAAAACCGGTGAAATGATCTGAGGATAAATAGTTAAGGGAAAAAAAAATGAATTAACTGAACTCCAAAGACATTTTTAAGTGAACAAAGAAAAATTGACTGGAGCGGGATTCGAACCGGCGACCTTCCTGAATACCGTACAGGCGCTCTACCAACTGAGCTATCCAGCCCTACGTTGGTGGTGTCCCCAATAGTCAATTATCTTTGTTCGTTTGGCAGTCAGAAGCCATAAAACCATGAACATACTGCTATATCCCAAGGATCATTTCAACGATACACACAGTAATGCTGCAACCTGAGAATGGTACATGAGGGATACGGCTCCAAAGATTGTGAAAACAGGAAACCAACATGGAATGCTAACATAAAAAAGGAACACTGCTATACCAAACATTTGGCTGAACCGAATATCATCCTTGGCTCCCATTTTTTTGGTACAAATCATATTAAACATTGTTATTAAAATCAAAGAACAATTCCTTTGGATCCCATTGTGATAATACATGTATTAGGGGAATTTCAATATACATAATACGGACGATTCAAAACAGCGCCTCCAAGAGTTTGGAACGCGTTTGGCCAATCATGATGCGCAGAATCTGTCGACCCTTTCTAGATACGCATCGGGTCAAAAAATTCCATTGATCGTGATTTTTTTGTTTTCATGGCACATGTTCTACTTTCAAAATCCTTTCCTGAAACTAATCAAATAACGGTTCACTTCTTTTATAAGAACTTGTGCTGGTTTTGTTTTCAGTTGTACAAAACAAAACTAGTGCAATGAACTTAAAAATATAAATAGTTAAGGCGGCTGTTAAGCTCTTAAACCCAAAGCGAGAAAGATGTTTTTGATCTTTGCCAATCCTTTATGAAACCCTTAAAAGGTCTAGGAAAGTGTTTTGCTATCAACTTCAGGATTTATCACAGGATAAAGCCCTCTTGTGGAAAGCAAAAGTCAAAATTTGTCAAAAACAATGACAAATAGATTTCAGCTGTGGCATTTTATGCACCGATCACCATCTACGGGCACGTACGACCTTCGTGCCCCTCATTATGCAATTTGGCAGAAACGCGTTTCCCTTTAAGCTTGTTATATGCACCGATCACCATCTTGGGGCACGTACGACCTTCGTGCCCCTCATTATGCAATTTGGCAGAAACGCGTTTCCCTTTAAGCTTGTTAAAGGCCGCCGACCCCCCTTAAATTCTCGCGATTCAAGATTGCAAACAGGAAGGCAAACCCCCCTAGCCTGGTTTTGTCACTTTTATGTAGTCCACACTACAGCAGAGAGGATGACTGCGGTTAGAGTCGGCCGCTGATGTCATTTCCCCTCTCAGGAAGAGACAGAGAGAGAGAAAGAATCGAGAAAAAAAATTGAACTCTTGTCTGTTTCTCATTGTGTAAACCTTTTAGCAGTCGGCCAATAATGACTTGACTTTGTGCCATGCAGTCCACAAAAAACAACAAAAAAACCACAGTTACAACTTACATGTACAACCTCAAACTTCATAAGTTTATTTGCCATGCATGGTAAATTCACTATCATAGAAGTACCATTGTAAAAAAACTAAACCCAAGAAAACAGAAATATGAGTCGCTGAAAGTTTTGCACAAATCTTGTACAAATCATGAAATTAATGCGTATACCGGTAGTAAGGAGGGCCTGATGTTTCGATCCTAGCATGGTCCTTCTCAAAAGCGTAATAATATTGACTTCTACCGGTACTCCCTTGAGAAAGATCCTGCTACTATCAGCCACTCCAAACTCAAGATTTTGAAAAAGATCCCGAGCATCGAAACATCAGGCCCTCTTATAAATTCAGGCCTTTGAAAAAGATCCTGCTAGGATCGAAATGTCAGGCCCTCCTACATAATAACTCTACATGTACACCATAAGTATTTGATTTCGGGTCATTATTTTAGTAGATGAGCAATTTGCAGCAGTAAAGTACAATTTTATGTACTTTTGTCCGGTAATGTACATGTACCAGTCACATAATGTGCAATGTTTACCTACATGTATAATGTATAATGTACTGTGTACTATTATTGTATTGTAATTTGTATACTTATGAATTGCAAATTTTGTATTGCAGTATATAAAATAGAAAAATACAAGTAGCACTTGATTGACTATTAAACTAGAGTTAAAAATGTGCATAAATTTTGTACTGTATAACAGCTTTGTTTGTACTTTACATTTAAATATTTCTCACATTTACCCTTCTTCTTTAAACAGGCTTGTTACCTTGTAATTTTTTTTCTGGCTCTGAATACATTTGGGATAGAATGGTGTTTTATCAGGATTTTTTGTCCCCTTTTTTGCTTGAATCATCGCCAACTATATAGCCTTGGTTAACCACAGTTAAACCTTTGTAGAACACAACTTGTTAGTGTGTTTCTTGTTCTAACACGTTCGTTTTGTTTGAATTACTTATTAACTTGTAAGCAAAGAACTTTATTGCTATTTATTTTTTCGATTGTCAATAATCATTGAACTTGACATTTCCAGTGTGAAACAAGTTTGTTGGATTTTGGAGATTATCTTGTTGACTATCCAAGTTCTCTTTCAAGAATATGTTTGTTCAATCGTGCAAATGTAAACTACAACTTAAACATAGTCTTGCATTTACCTGTGTTCATTTTATGTTCATGTTGGATAAGTGTGAGTGTTGTTCTGTGACCTTTACCAACCATGTATTATACCTTTAAGCTTATATCTACTGTATTTGCTACAAGATTTGTTCGTGGAGATTGGAGACGTGTAAAAAGTGTTAAATTTCAACCTCTGAATCCCTCCCTGAACATTTTCCAATCGCAACAAGGACGCGATATTTAACATCTCTACCAAAATACCCAATATATCACGTGCCAGATTGACCAAAAACAGAAGAAGAGGAAATTAATACAGTCCGCAACAAATTCCGCTCTCGCTTATAACAAAAATAAGAAGGTATTTCACGAGGGCTTTATTGACGTGGAGTGACTAAGATTTATTATAACTTTTTTTTTTTTTCTTAAATAACTTTGGTGACTGGAGTTACATGTACAGTGCTTATTGCATGACTCACCGTGTGATTTTCCTTTTTATATCGCGCAAGAAAAACTTCCTAACGTGTTTGGTGTTGGGCAGGGTCGTTTCCAACGCTAATTGAAAACTTCCAGGCTTGGGGGCTGGGGGGGGGGGGGAGGGGGAGGGAAGAGAGGGGCAGGGGGAAACCATACAGTAGTATGATATGGACGTGTGTTGAACGCATAGCTTGAATTGTTGCATGCTTTTAGACGTGTATGGTGATTCACCCATGTGTAAGCGCACTGCTGTTTTATGTCGGATCAGAAATTTGTGTCCTTTCAAGGCGCTGTTCTAATCCATTCAATCCGAACCGATGTATTTGTCAGAGTGACCCACATATGTAGTTGTACACCTGTTGAATGGCAGCCTTCTTGGCAAGGACCTTTTAACGTTCAAATTCTGACCAATCCGAGCACTAAAGTCCATCCAAGCTTGGCTATTACACTGTACGTGGGTCTGTCCACACTAATGGTACCTTTTGTGTACAAAAGATAACTTTTGGGGTGTAACGTGGGAAGTGGATTTAAGATCAGGTTTTTTGCTAATTTTTGTTTCCTAAATATTCCTGTAGTCATTCGTGGTTGTACTGAAAATAAATAGGCTGATTCGCTGGATATGTAGGAAATTACAAGGTCATCTTGAAGATGAAATGAACGATTATGTTCATAACATGGACAGACATTCTTGTGTTATATAAGTATTTTTCTTGTTATAATTAATGCAGACTTGTTCCATATATATTACTTGTCCAATGTTAACTTGTCATCACTCAAAATTAAAGCAACCTATTTCATATTTAAGAAATTAGGATGCGTCTTAAACAATGTTTGTAACATGGACAGAAATTATGTGACAAATTTCTGTCCATGTTACAAACATAATATCTTGAAGGTGTAGACCCTCCAGTTGCTAAAATACCAATGGTTATATACTATGATTGGCCAGTGGCAATCCCTCAATGGATAGCTCTGCTGTAGAAACAAAACTAGGGATAATTAATTCATTTCACTACTAATTCCCATCACTTTATGATGAAATGTCTGTCCATGTTACAAACATAATATCTTGAAGATGATCCCCTGTAATATCTCCAATACTAAGGAATTTATCAAGCTTTTTGGCTGGCCAAGTTCTTACAAGAATGTTGGATGTAGTGAAAGAGAAAACATGGCAAATTACTTGATGTATCAACTTATGTCCCTGGTTCCCTCTAAATGTCACACTAAAAGTCCCCATTAGTGGGGACAGACCCACGTACAAAGGCCACGCCTTCAAGATGGCTGCTGTCTAGTGGAACTTAAAGTAGCCATTTTGAAAAAAAAAAAAACTATTCCAGGGGAACTAATTGATTTGTCGGGGTATAAAAAAAGTTGTGAACAAGTTTTGTTTTTATACGCACGCCAAAAATACTTGGCAGTCCAAATAGGTTTTGGTTTTTTCACTTGTCAACTGCTCAAGTGAACTGTGCATGAACCGCATATGAATAACATGAGACACTGAGGTGCACGGCGGATGCAAAAAAGTTTGAAACTTGTCTCTGTTAGGAAGGGCCGTGAAGCGTCAGAAATTGGTAGTTTCCAGCCGATACTAAGTCTAAAATTAGAGTCGAAACTCTCAATGAGGAAAGTATTAACAGCTATCTTGGTGCCTTTCGGACGCCATGTTGATATTTGGGGAAATCCAACTTTGTATGCCTGCTGTACGTGTACTGGAAGTTATGTGTAATTTTTGTTGTAAAGTAAAGATTTACATATGTACAATTCAAATTGGGTAATGTTAAAAACATTTAAATGGCCTTTGTGAAAGATCCTGCTTGGAACAAAACGTCAGGCCCTCCTAACTCCAAGCATTTCTATATATTTCAAGTTGTTATTTTGGTTCATGAGCAGTTTGCAGCAAATTATTACATAGTACTTGTATCAACTTTATCTACTTGGACCAACAAATAAATATGAATGGAGGCAAGAGATGGGCTTCGTACACCAAAACTGGGAGCCAACGATGATGTTCGGTATAGCAAAATATTTGGTAAAGCTGTGTTTTTTGCGATCCAAACACAAATCCAACCTTAAACCTTTGAGAAAGATTCTGCTAGGATCGAAACGGGTAGCCCCTCTTAACTCCAAGCACAAAACCAACCCAAGTTTTATACACATTTAGAAAAAATTTGTTTCATTGATCGAGCTAGTTGAACAAAAATGCTGAACAGAAGCGTGTGATGGGGAGGCCGAAGTGGCAAGAGTAGGGCTGTGATTGTACTTGCATAAAAAAAACTGAAAACATAGCCCAAAACACTAAAAATCATACATTTCCTATACTTTAAGCAAAAAACATGAAATCAGGGATTTTGCCTGAAAAAAATCACATCCCGAATTAAAGAGAAATAATTCAAATTGAATTCAATGACTTTAAATTCAGTCAGTTTCCCTTGTGGTTATTAGATGATCATAAAGAGAAAGAATAAAGACTGCTACTCACTTTTGCTGTAGTTGTTGTTCTGAAAGTAAGTGGTGTTGGGATCGAACATCATGGGGTTGCTATAGAATTCGGGCGTGGCCGCCTCCAGGTAGTTGGTGGAGCTAGGGGAGGGTTCCAAGCTGTAATAGTCCGAGCTACTACCGGGATCCTCCTGCTTGATATTCAAGATGTCTTCGGCATTGAACTCGTTCAGCGTCTGCAGCGACTCTGAGATCTGGTACATGCCGTCGCTGAAAGTGGTGGTCGGAGGAGTTGCCACGGGGACGGCCTGCGGCTGCTCCACCGAAAAAGCTGCACGGGGGAAGATACAAAGGTATGATAACGCCGTTAATCTCTCGACTCTTACTCTATTATTACCGTCTTGAAGTTGCTACATCTCATGATTATCAAGAAAATACTTTTTTCTCACGTATCGCTGCTTCATGGGCAAATATGTTAAAGGTATAATACATGGTTGGTAATGGGTAAACAGCACTCACACTTTGCCTGACCCAGCATGTGTACATAAACGATAAACCTGTGAAAATTTGAGCTCACTCGGACAACTGAATCACAAGAAAATAGCAAAACGTGACTAAATTTTTCTTATAAAACATAAAGAATGGTTTTGATCTAATACCCTGTGATCAAAACTGTTTTCAGTTTATGTTTAAATAATTTCTGTATAAATAAACAATTTCAGATGGAAATATTTTAACGGTATGTTTCAACCAGCACCATCTTCATATCCTGAAAGTTATGTAAACCTGAGAACATTTCTGTTTGGGTATGTTACCAATCCTCTACTGTACCTTTAAACCAGGTTTACAAATAATAAAAGCACCGAAGGAATGGATTTGCATTTTACATCTACAAATAAAAATCCATTTCTTAAACATTTTGGTTAAACAAACATGACGATCTATTGTATGTTTATTTGCTCCATCAATCGTTCATTTATCAGTAAGGAAAGCATCAGGACTCATTTACATGAAATGCTAAATACTGCTCACTTATTCTGCCAACATTTCCCGATTAGATTTCCTACGGTTCCTGCAGACAAGGCAGGTAGTGGACGCTGTACATCACACGGTGGCACAAACCACACAAATGGGGAACTATCACTTCCATGGAAAAACAAATATACTGAAGTTTTGAAAAAGAACCAGAGATTTTGAAGTTGACTTTCTACGAGGCCAGATAATGTCTGTTCCTCATGCCATCTTCAACAGTTTGAAACCGCACATTTGCTGAAAAAACTTAAACTTTTCAGAAACTATCTCTGTTCGAAATACAAGACAGATTCTTGAAAGACTTCAGTTTATGGAGCTGTTTTTTTTAGCCAAGTTGTCCCTCAGCAGAAAGCTCGCCAACAACGTACTTGCCGAAGAATTTACCCAAATCCAAAATATTCAATAGTATAAGAGTAAGTAAACCACGTCAATGATTGGTCAAAGAATGCGTAAAATGAACATGCGATGAGGTTGTGTCACAAAGTTTTCCATATGAAATACAGTACTGCCCAAAAATACTGCCAAAACAGATTATTCAAAAAATTAGCCCCCCAAACAAAAACATCCACTTCAATTTCGGACTCATCAGAGCTGGCATCTCAAGTATGAGTACAGAACACGGCATTTTGTTTTCACTAACGTAACTCAAACATTCTGGCTACTATGCCAGGGGCCCGGGGGCGGCAAACATGCCAATGATTGCATTTCATTACGCATCTTAATTTTGATTTAATTAGCAAATTAATGTATTTAAATTCCTCCCATATATGAGAAGATTTGGTAATGACTGAATGGAAAGTTTAATTAAAATGACTGTTTCCCGACAATGCAGTTTCCTTGGTGATTCTTATAATCAACAGAATGGACGTAAAAAGAAATGCTACCCCCCCCCCCCAAAAAAAAGATTCCCACTTAAATTTGACACACAATTTTGCTTTTTTTGTCACCCTCAACTAAAAGTTGTAAATCATGTAAATGTATTAGTTGATTGTGCTAGTCAGGCGTGTACATACATTCATTTGCATGTAATTCCGACTTTTTCATTCTTTTTTTTTCTTTATATCAAATTGTTGAAGTTGCTCATTTTGGACCCCTGACAGTATCACAGTCTCCACAGGGGAATTGGCTCATATAAACCAGTGCAGGATTTCACCAAACACTAAGATTAATCTTAAGATGAGTTGTCAGTACAGTTACCATGGTGATTTGCATTGTGACATCACACTTTACCTAGCAATTAAGATTGATTCAAGATTTAAGATCAGTCTTAGTGTTTTGTGAAATCGACCCCAGTAATTGCCACAGAATCTACACTAGTGATGTATTGTGGTATGCAGGATACCGCACTAAACTGTGGAATGCAGGCCTGAGGGTTAGGGTTAATACTAAACCAGCATTTCAACTTTTCATACGGGTAGCACTGGTTTTGACGCTGTATACTCTCAGACACGGCAACAACCCAGCACATCTTGCCCTTCGCCCAACGATTCACTTACCGATATCAAATTCCATGTTTCGAGGCACATGGGGCTTCCTGAGAACGTTGGTGCACGTGCCCCACATCTGGCCAAAGTTCCGTGATCAATTTGTCAAAATTCAATCTTTCCCGGGGAAACGGTAGTTATTACTTTATAAAATAAAAAAGAAAACCAATTCCCAAGATTTGCCCTCGATCAATCATCCATAAGCGTCACATCCGTAAGGTTCTTATTTCGGACGGCGAAAAAAAAAAAAAAAAAAAAAGACAGGCGAAGTTTTTGAAGGTAGCGCACTTAATCTGCCTTTTCTCCTAAGGACGAAGTACAATAAAATCGAAGAAGAATAAATAATGATAAGTGTTGGTTGTTTTTTTATTCTGAATGAAGTGATTAATCCGAGGTCAGAGTTGGAAGTTCAAAGGTTGGGCCACCAGAGGTTGCTGCATCAGCTTGTGCTATTTGGTAAATTTCTTTTTTAGGAGTCCGTCGTCGTCGAAAGAAGTCCACTCAGGATGATAATGGTAGTTGTGCTGATCAGTAATTTCCTGTTGAAATGCTGCGCAGCATCAAAACAATGGGGCCAAATGCAAAGCAGATGTGGTCGGAACTTTGGGAGTGACGCAAGATGACAGTAAACAGGCTCATGCCCAGGCCTATCCTTCCTACAAGTTTTATTTTTGTTTCAGTCGAAACTTGAGCGGTTTCAAGCTTTTCCTCTCAAAGGGTCTGATGATGGGATGGCCAGATTAACCATTCACTGATAGAAACAACAAAAACTAACAACCAGGGCTGATGCAGACTTGTTCTATCTTCTCCTGTTCAGTATAATGAATAAGTTTCCTTGTTGTTTTACGTCTAAAACGCACTCCAACGAAGACACCACTCACGTAGAATCTCCAACACTGGGTGATCCACAGCCTAGTCAATCACAGACTTCCAAAATGACACCCCCAAAAATATCCGACACTCAATATTCAGGACCTGTGGAGTGAGCGATCTCTTTCAGCATTCAAGTGATGACATGGGCATGTGTAGTTATCAAGCAGGGAGGAGTCTGATCAGTTGAGAAGGTTGTCAGATCTTCAGGATGATGACTGAACTTGACCAAAACTGCTACAGACTCGAAGCAGTTGGGCAATATCTCTGTTCCGTGTCGTCTTGTTGCTGATCTACGGAGGTGAGCAGTTTAACCGTGGCCCAGTGGTAGAGAACTGCCCGTTGTACTTGTATGCTTGGGAACTGCAGACCGATAGAATGTAGCGTTCCGAGTAGGCTGCACAAAAAAATCAAATCATCACAGCACAACTTCCGATGACTTTTGGTAGCTGACTTCTGGTGGTAGTGAAGATGACTTGTGGTAGTGATGGTTGGTAGTGGTGGTGGTAGTGGTGGCAGCGATTGTTATCCTGCCTCAGTTCTCTGGTATCTGGGCGGCCGTGACGTCCAGGAAGTCGGGGACCATGTGAGCTGGATCAGATAGTGGGAGTCGTTCAAAGGGAGGATGGCTTTCCAAGCCAACAGGAAGAAGACCGGGTCCTGAAAAGGCTGGGCCTGATGCCATCAGGCATCCTGGTATCACGGCCGGCCACTGGTGTGATTGACAGCTTAGCACAAGAGGAGATCGAGTCTGTGTTTGAAGGACAATTATATACCGAGTCCCGCCTGATCTAACACCGGTAGCCGGTCGGGAACTGCAGAAGCCAGATACTGGCCCGGTATCAACCCTGGAACCTTCAAATGACCTGCCTTATCAAAGCCGGCCACTTAGCTTTTTTCACCTTAGCAACTTAAATGACTCCAACAGATTGCTGTGCTAGTTATTTCACACTTACATAAAAATCACCTACAAGCACTGATAAAAAAAAGGCGAAACAACAAAATAAAACAATAAATAACCCAATTCTTCAATGTGTTCTTTGATTTGGTTACAGTGTACCTGAACCAGGTTATCTGAACCTGTGCAATGCAGTATGTATTTATCAAGACAACTGTTTTGGGGTTTATCATTTTGCTTTTTAAAGACAAAGACAACTAAGGAGTAGACTTAGTTTGACTTAGTTTTAAGGATGCCTTCTCCAGAATTGTAACAAAATTACAAAATTTTACCCATTCATTTTCAATTGAAAGACGACAGTGGAACGCCGCTATAATGAGCATGGCAGAATGCACAGATAATGTCCACTATAATGGTTGTTTGTCATTATAGTTTGTTATATTAAAGAAGCATATATTTGGTATGTTTTGTACAATTTGTAAAATTGGGAGAGAAGGATGATGTTTGGTATACCGGAAGTCAAATGTTTGGTATAGCTGTGTTTAGCCCTGTCCGCACTGGACTTTTTTTTCCAGGGATTTAACTGAGCCGATGGGTAAATGAAAAATGGGCAAATATTACCGGTGTCCGCACTTGGACTTTTGACTCGGGCAACTTAACCGTGCACGCACGGAAGAATTACCGAGCTGACAATACAAGCCCTATGCGGATACCCGACTCAAACTGTCCGCACTGGACTTTTCGTCTCGGGAAAAGTGTCTCGGGTATTCTACCCGGGCAGAAGTTGGCCGGTAGAAATACCCGCGCGGCTCGGGCAAAGTAACTGAGAGGTAGACTTCCTGAGACGTCCGCACTGGACTTAAAATGGGTAAAGTACCCAGCGTCTCGGTTACTTTGCCCAAAAAAGTCCAGTGCGGACAGGGCTTTTGTTACAGTGTCATTCCACTGTACATGTAGCTCTGAATTTTCCTGTCAAACATTGGCACAGTTTTAAGACCCTCAAGATCAACAACAACAAAATGAACCAAAAATATGAGACAAAACAATGTACATTGTTCAACTCAATGTTGGGGAGTGCTACAGTACATGTCCGACAAAATAATATGAGAAAGATCCTGCTAGGATCGAAATGCATCAGGCCCTCCTAACTCAAAGCATTTGATATATTTCAGGTCATTTTGGTTGATGAGCAGTTTGCAGCAGTTTATTACTTACATGTATATTGAAAATAATATGGTATTTGAGCCACAATGAATGATCTTTCTTTCAGAGTCAGTAGTTACGACCGAGTTTTATTGACCGAAAACGGATCGTATATATTGCCTGCAATACATGTGGATTGGGTAGATAACAAATCCGACGCTAGCTGGTCAAGATTTTTGTTACGCAGGGACGGCTTTGGTTCATGTTGCCTGAGGTCTCAAAGACCAGTCTGCGGTCATTGAGATACACGTACATGGATCCACTATCTGTGGTCGATTTCACGAAGCACTGCGATTGTTCGTAACTTGAGTTACGAAGGATAACCCATCGTGACTACATGTACGTAGGGCTGCAATTCATCACACGTCCTACGATTGATAGGAAGTTAAGAAGGGTTTGGTGAAATCGACCCCTGTATCTTTTACCCTGTCCAGCAAAAATGAGAAGGATCCCTATTGGACTCTAGTGACAGAGCCCACGAAACGCTAGATCACACCACCAAGTGTCATTGTTACCATCCTATATCTGACACACATCTGACTGAAACCTCATATTGTCTACACCGCAAAAAACCCTGGTGTGTTGCCTTAGCGATGATATCATACGGGAAGTGAGAATGGTAAAGTTATTTTGGGCTTAACACTGCATGAACACGCAATTTTACACAGTGGGCATAACGTTACAACAACAAAAATGCATTGTTCACTTGGCCGATGTTACAACTGACTATGAAACCAAATTGAGGTGAAATCTTGACACAATCAATATGCTCTTAGAGGTACAGCATAGAACTGGTAACATACCCAAACAGAAATGTTCACAATTTACCTATAACTAAGAAGATGGCGCTGGTAGAAACATACCGTTAACATTGTATCTGCCAGAAATGGTGTATTTATCCAGAAATTAGTCAAACAAAGACCGAAAACAGTTTTGATCTCGGGGTCAGATCAAAACCATTCTAATTTATGTTTTGTAAGTTTAAAAATTTAGTCGTATTTATGCTATTTTCTCGTGACTCAGATGTCCGATTGAGCTCAAACTTTCACAGGTTTATTATTTCAAGTACATGTTGGATTAGACAAAGTGTGAGTGCTACTCTGTTCTGATAACAATATCAAAATTTTAGGATCTGTGCAGTTTTCAAACGGTTATTCAGCGTCGCCCCGTTAACATGCATGCATGAGAAAATATATAAATACTTGGACTATTTACCGTGGGTGAGAAAGTCGTCATATCGTGGCAAGCAGTTCGTGTAGGCAGCCTCCAGCTTCACATCAGAGGTTGTTGTCGTCACTGTTGTGGCGGTCGATACGACTGGCTCTGTCTGGGGTACTGGGGTCGAGCATTCTGCGGCAAGAAAAAAAAAATTTTTTTAGTAATGCTGTTTTCTTGTTTTAAAAAATTAATGAAATTTAGAAAATTAAAAAAATCAAACAGTTGTACTGGGGAGAGTCGCTGTGGGATTGGTGGTAGGCAAAAAAACAAGAACTGTTTTTGCACGATTTCCTCCAAAATGTGATTTGATACCGATTTGATTTTGATGAAAAATTCATTCAAATGAATTCCACAAGACACATAAAAAAAAAGGATGATTGGAAGTAAAACCCCTTTTTACAAAAATAATTATAATAATTAAAATCATGAAATAGGCCTAACCCATTAGGGAAACTGAAAGATTTTTTAAGTAATTATAAAGTGAACAAAGAAAAATTCAAATTTGCTAAAATGAACAATGATAATTGACAAATAGGGACACCACCAACATAGGGCTGGATTGCTCAGTTGGTAAGAGTGCCTGTATGTATTCAGGAGGCCCCTGGATTGAATCCTGCTCTATTGTTTTTTGTTGTTGTTCACTTTTCAATAATTAAAATCAACAAACAAAGCACTCAGGAAGACTGATAAAAAATGACTTTATTCATTTCAAAAGAGAAACAATCTCTGATTTCTGAATTTTATAATTTCTTTTTTAAGAATAAAAAGGAACAAATATTCACCTTTTCGGAGCATATCAATGTGCTCCCACAATATGTCGCCCATGAATGGGGGCGCCCTGCTCAGGAAGTCGGCCTTCTCCAGGGCGCAGAGGTCGTGACCCGGGATGCGTAGGTTGGACACTGACACGCCCTCCAGACTGAACTCCTTGATGGCCCAGAGAACCCAAGCAACGACCTGGCATTCGGTCCATTGAGTTGGATCTGTTTGTGGGTGAAGAAGGATAGATATACCGTGTTTGTCTTCAGGCTAGCCTTGGTAATGTTTACTCTTTTCTGTTTCTCTGAGAACAACTTAGTTAATATCATACTTTGTTTTTGTCAAAGAAATACAGATTCATGGGGACAAATATCAAGGAAGATACAGTAAAACTGTAAAAAAAAAAAAGTGAAAATTTCAGTTCCATACGGTGCCCAATTTCTTTTAGAAAACAGTGAAAAACGGCCACAGTATTTCTGACATCTTGTATCTTTTATTTTTGATCAAAAATAATATATATGGTCATTGGTTTTTCCCAAGTCTAGCCTCAAGCCCAATTTCGCAATGATTTGTTAATCTGAACAAAAATGTTATCATCAGCATGAACGAAAAACAAGCTCCAACAATTTGATCAAGGATAAATTACTCTCATTATTATAAAACAAAGTCAAGAGGAGGGGATGTCTAAAATTGGAAATCATACAAAAGGAGTTAAAATGTTCTAATAATAATTTTGTTGTTGGGTCTACAAGGTTTCACATTCTTTTGAGCCTCTATCTATCCCTGGAAGTGAAATGTAATTTAGTTGTAGCATTAGACTTCTAATGTTTGAAATGACAATTTGTTTTCAATGTGGACAATTCTTCAATCCTTTTTTAAATGAATCAGAAATAATGAATTTTTACTGCTTGGGTACAGTACAGTGGAACACCACTATAACAAACACCGCTATACCGAACATTTGGCTATACCGAACATCGTCCTTGGATCCAAATTTTTATGTAAAACGTATGCATGCTGAACACTGTTCACTATAACAAACGACCACTATAACAATCAATTTCTGTGCATCCCAGCGTGTTTGTTATCTAGTTGCGTTCCACTGAACAGGATTCAGTAACAGAGCAAAAAAAAAATGACAGAACCCATCATACATGTACATGTTGCGGCCATTTGTTATCTAGAGATTTTAAGCTGCCATTGCTTTAGCATTCAATAATTCATTTTGTTTTGTACACACAAATTTACTGGCAAGGATGATGTTCGGAATAGCCGAATGATCGGCATAGCGGCATTCCACAGTTATTCATTTAAATATCTATTTGTAGAAACACTTGAATATTGGTTGATATGCATTTTAATAGCAAAAAAGACCCGAGGTTAAGAGTGGGCTGCAAACAAATGTTTAATACATAAACGCATCGCACAAAACTCTGAAAGATTTCACAGTTCGTTAGGACTTAATTATTTATTTATTTTGTTGTGAAAATTACCTTTGGGGATGCCGAGCCGCTCCTGTTCCTTCTGAAAACTGCTGAAACTCTCCCTCAGGCAAGCGTTCATCAACGCGTTGGTCCCTGGGGTTGGTGGAGGCACGGAGGGATGCAAGTCTGAAAATGCGAATAAATAAAAGCACCAAAATAGATCATCGGCCATCAAATATTCACCGTGCCGTCCATTATTCCAAAAAAAGAACGCTGAGCACCCGAGGTGTCGACACAAGTGCAGTCTCTGCTCTGAGCAAACACACTAAGCTTATTTGAAGTGCGAAAGTGAAATATTTCTTTCCAAAGAAACAGAGAATTAAAACTTCATCAAAAATGTGGCAATGTGGGTTACTTATTCTCAAAATACAACTGAAACTGCAAACATGCATGCGAATCGTTCCATGTACAAAGTATAAAGTAAAAAAAAAAAGCCAGTTGCAAAATTCACACACACAATTTTACTTTCATTTTTTGTTAAAGCCAAAGAGTATACAAGGAGTATAATATAACTGGAAAATTGAGAAAAAAAAACTTGATGAAAAACAATCGGAAAAATATACATGTAGCGACTCTTCGAGATGTTTCATATGTCCCCTTTGGAAGATTGCCAACTTGCACAAAAAGGAAGAAGTAGAAAAAAAAAATGCAAGAAAGTTTTCCCAGTTGGTTTACCGTGCACGACGCCAAATGTCTCGCAGCAGTTTGGCAGCGATCCTAATTCGCAGACCATTTTTAGATTTCTGAGCAGGACGGACTCTTGCCAATTCTTCCCCCCTCCTCCGTCGTTGTCACTCGATAGAACAAGTCTGGCAAGTTGATGTGGTTTGTGTGTGTGTGACTCAAAACTTACACTCTAACTGATAAATGGCACGAGCGATGTCCTGTGCTCAGAGCATGACCAATTTGGGCCAAGTTGTCTTCCCACAACCCAACGAAACAAAGAAGAACAGAAAAGCTATGTTGGTGATTGGCCACCCATCCCCCCCCCCCTAAAAAAAATGACAAAAACTCTGTGATGTATCATCAAGTTAGATTTTCTTCAGCCCCACACGCAAACAAACAGGTGTGGCCGTGTGTGGGCTTAAAAGTCTTCGCTTTTGGACTGCAAACACCCAGCAACAATCTCTAGCAAGATTCACAATCTCTTACAACAACCTCATGATTACAAGATTAAGATGAGTTGACCCTAATGGCCGACTCTGAATTCGAACCGAATTAATCCTGACTGGCCCAATCAGCATAAAATGAAGTCAACGTAACCGCCGCACAAATTGACTACATTCTCCTCTCCATTTTAAGCATAAAGACCACCACCGACTCAGCAATTGATGAGCCGTGATTTATGTCGACAGCTCCGGTGTCCAGCCACCCAAAAAAGAAGAAATTTTGCTGCTGACCGACAACAAGCTGGACAATGCTTTCCGTCCCCTCCAATTAATGCTGATGAATTGGACCTCACAAGATAGCGACCACTTCCACGACTGGGTTACTCTTTTAAAACTTCACTTGTCGGCACTTTACTGAGGGAGTCTAATTTGTGATCAATTTGGATTTTGCATGTTGTTGAAGACACGGTCGGTCTGGTATGAAAAGCATCTCATAATAGGTTAACAGATCACTGCATGCACAAGAGGAAGACATATAACCAACAACTTAACACTTCAGGTTCTGTTATTTAACAGACGCAGCTGATAATCTGGTTGTTTGTTTGTTTGTTTGTTTGCTTTAGTATTCCACAAAGAACAAGCCGTAACACAGTCACAAACAACCATTTTGAAGTGAAAGCTTAAATGGCTGAAAACAAATTATAACTGATTATTTGATACCAACATTTGGCCAGTAACTATTTAGGTTAACCAATTTCATTTTTTAGAGAACATTTTACCTAGGTAGATTTGGTCAAGCAGACATTTTGATTCTTTCTTAAAGAATGCCCTCTTCCATTGAACCTTTCCCTTGGCCCTTCCAGAAAGAAGTTCCAGTACCGGTTCCAGTTCCAGCAAAGATCCAGATTTGCAGCCAATTTTGCTTTCTTTAAATGTATTAAGCTTTAAAGATACAGTACTGGATTGGTAACATACCCAAACAGAAATGTTCACAGATTTACGTATTCAACTTTCAGGGTATGAAGATGATGCTAGTAGAAACAAACATATACTGTTAACAAGTTTCTGCCTGAAATTGTGTACAGGTACATGTATTTAACCAGAAATTAATAAAAAAAATAACTGAAAACAGTTTGATCTTGTGGTAAGATAAAAACCATTTCTTATGTTTTATAAGAAAAAATAAGTCGGGGTTTTGCTATTTTCTCGTGAATCAGATGTTCGATTGAGCTGGATCAAACAAAGTGTTAGTGCTGTTCAGTGACCTTTACCAATCATGTATTTTAAAAAATGTGTGTCGGTCCGATACCGATGTTGTTTTTCAAAGGACCTTGATGTTTTTTTTACTATTAATTTAATGCAGAACAAATTTCTGTGAATTTAAATAAAAAAAACTAAGTCCCACTCTGCTGTCCTTCAGTTGAACTGATATATAACTTGCAATGTGCAAATGCATGTCATTATTATGCATGCAAAGGGATAATGAAGATCAGAAGCTTCGCAGATATGTCTATAAAGTTTGCCCGTTGGGCTTTCATGCGGGGTTGTTTGGATTTGAATTTGAAATGTCATCCTGGATTTTTGTTTTCTTTGCACAGCAAACCTTTTCATGGGACATTGACCTGCCTAAAGCTTGGTTACTTATCTTGCACTTTGGCTAAGCTTAAGCAAGGCAGTTTGTTTCCCGCAAAATGTGCATATTCTAGATTTCATCTTTTGGTTTTTAAACCTGTCACTTGCCAAGTTGATCTAATATACACTGATACAGTAGGCCCTCATCATAAATTTACATATTCACCTCGACACCTCCTAAGCTGGGCTAGTTTCTGTGAAACGACGCCATGTTGAAATCTTGCAACTGTACAGGACCGTAAATTACCAATAACTTGTAGTACACATGTTACCTGTTGGCCTACATGGGCATTTATACGGTTTGGGGACATTTTGTAACGTAAACTTCGTAAAGTACCTCTTTTTTGTCATATTTGCATGCATTTCAAGGAAACATCAGTGGTATAGGCCCTATGCTTGCTGATTCCAATAAAATTTTGTTGATAAATTGGAGTCTTTCAAGAATGATTGATCAAGGAATAGTTCAAAAAACAGGTAACTTACGTTACAGTGGAATTGCCTATGCATTGCAGCATGCTGTGAGACATGACTCATTATCACAGAGCAAGTCGCACAAAAGCTCTTTCAATACCCCAAGTATTAGATACCCCACCAAAAAAAAAAAGGGAAACCCTCGTGGTCAAAGCTATACAAGACTGCGTCAATTTTCGCCCTGTTAATCCTCGCGCAGTCTTTCGGTCGGGGGCGTGGGTATTTCCACGGCTTCACTGAGCAACATGTCCTTGTAAAGTTTAATAATTAGTCAAAAATCCCAGATTGGACCGTGCCCTCCCATTATTACAATACAGGTGTCAAAGTACTTTCTATTTGTTTCTTTGATGGTTGTGTTTTTTTGGCTTTGGTGGGAAGGGGGTATACGATATTGTAGGCTTATTGGGGATAATTTGCTGGCCCTATGAATCATTGAATGATGAAATATTGATGAAATATTGGAGGCTTGCCCACGCGTGAAAACGCAGCGTAAGGTGTCGCTAGGATAGCAACTTAATCCAGAGCTATAAGTGCCTGATTAACTTCATGCCTGTATTTCTACATTAATTAGCAATCTTTGTAAAAACAAAGAAGGTTACCATAATTATTTTGGGCAGTAGGTATTTTTTTTTTCGGGGGGAGGGGGTAGGGTGGGGGATTAATTAAAACAGGTGAGTTGTGGTTAAAAAAATATAAAGTATAAGATGTGGGCTTATGGTGAAGGTACCGGTAAGCCAAATGTCAATGCCATTGACGGATAAAAATAGACCACATGCAGGAACTTATGAAAGCGATTCTTATTATGGGGTCCATTAAAAAAATGTGTGTACATGCTTATTAGGGAAGAGCAAGATCATGCATGAAGCCGTAGGGAGCACATCAAGAGAGAATACCATAACATTTTATGTTAGTATGACCACAATAAAACCTGGGGCCAATTGCATAGAGCTGCTTAAGCACCAACATTTGCCTAATTAAGCACCAAAAACCTTGGTGAATAAAATCAGTATATGCCAGCCAAAACTCCTTGTGAATGTTATGCTCAGCAAACAATGACCGATGTCAAAAGCTGTAAAAACATCACATGAAAATTAGGTTGATAATCCTGTTTGATCAAGTAAGGCTTTTAATGCTAAAACCAAGTTTTGTGCTTAAATGTAGCTTTATGATATTGGCCCCAATTTTGAGGGATAAGTCGTCTTCCTTGTGCTTATTAAATGTAATCCCTCATCTAAGCCTCACCCCAGAAAAAAAAACAAGACTTGTAACTAACTAAATGTAATCCGATACAACAGGAATTCACTACAAAATATTCATGGCCTAGCCTAATGTTGGTTTGATTTGACTGTTGTTTGTTTGTGTCATGTTTTTACTAAATGTAAATTAATTTTTTTGTTTTTCAGAACAGGCTACGATTATTCAATTACGATGCACCAGGGATGTGAGTGGCCAAACACAAAACAATCTGAAAACACCAAGAGAAAAGTTGAAAGTTCCTATAATTAGATACTTTTGTACAGAGCAAGAGAAAAGCTGTAAGTTCCTATACTTTTGTACAGAGCAGGTGTACAAAAAAGCGGAAATTCTGAGTTAAAATCTAAACCAAAAAAATTGGAGTTCAGATTTAAATCTGAAGCTTCATTTCCCTGATGTCATATGAGTTTATATTCCTCAGTTCAACATAGCTCTACATATTCATCTTCTTGACAACTAAATTATGTAATTAGTACGTACAGGTCTGCTTTTGTTTTTGACTTTGTTTTGTTTTAAAATAAGAATCTGAAACTAAAATATGAGTAAGAATGCACAGTAAACAGTCTGCTGTACATGTACTTGTACAGTACATGATGTGTACTCTGTAGAACAATAATAACAAATAAATGATGTAATATTTATTTTGATTCAACTGTTGTTTGCCAAATATGTGAAATTGTTTGTGAAAAAGAATGTTAGGTTTTTAATTGAAAAACAAAATAAGCTGCCTAAACTCAGAGAAGTTACAAAATATTTTTGGGGTCAACGTTTTTTTGTTAATTCTATGACAAATTTCATAACTCTCTCCAACGCGTCACAAGAAAACATGTTTGTGCCGGATTTTGTGTCTGTTACACAAAGCATGAAAATTCCTTTCAAAAAAAATTTCATAAAGGTTTCGAAACTTAATGATGCGAGTTCCTTCCGCCGTTTGTCATGCTCCAGTGCATACAATGAAAAAATGGTAACAAATAAACCTGGCATGGGTAACAAATAAAAAGGAGATTGAATTTTTGTGTCCGCACACGCAGAGCTGAACTTATTGTCACTGAATTTGGAAACCGGAAATATTTTTTGTTCGGTCGGCATTTGTATTCAAAAATAAATAGGGCATCGGTGTTTTCTAAACTGGGAAGGATTGTTGAATGTTGATACCGAAAGCTGGCTTTCTTTCTTCGTCTACGTATCAATCAGAAAATGTATTTTTAACTTTATTGGCAGAATGACATCATGTCATTAGTCCTGCATGGCCCGCCTGTTCAGTGGATTTTGCAGACTAAAAACTCCTTTGCTATGGCATGGGGTTTTGGGGCAAGCTTTTCAATCTAAAGCGATACCCATCTCTGGAATGAACTGGTTCCTTTCTGTGCCATTCTTATACATTAGGGGCCTTTTTCAAACCTTGGCTCGGGCTCTGGCTTCGTCTCAGTCATCCATTGCTGAAAATATAGGTTGTGGTTTGCCATTGAAGATGAAGCTCTGTTTTCCTTTTCAAACCAGAGAATCTACACGTACAAACCGCAGCCAAAAGCATCTTTCTTGATACATCTGTCATCTAAGAATGGATTCACGAACTGGAGCCTGAGCCAATGTTCGGAGAAGGGCCAAGTTATGAACAACCTATTGGTTCAAGACATCCGTTATGTAACTAAGCAAAATTAAGCGAGCCCTGAATCATGTGATACAGTCTTTAGTCTGGTGAATTCAAGTTTTTATGTTTACATACAGCAAAAGAATTCAGTGTACCCGATATTGTTTAATTTGAACTTGTGATTGTGAAAGGATAAGCCCTCCATGGAACACTCATGGGCCTTTCTTACATGTATTAATTCTTCAATTTAAAGTGACCCGACACACAAAATCTCAATTTTTCCCCTCTGCTTCAAGCAACAGCAAAATTTATACTGTAACTAATAGTAATACAGTGTAGTGCGCCCACGCAGAGTTTCACAGGCTAGGCTTGTCATGAAAAGGTTAGGCCTGTGAACAGAGATTGGCCGAAGGCAAATGAAAACGGTTTCTTCTTTCATTTTAATTCTTTCATTTTGAACAAACGAGCGCGGGCAATATTATCAAATTTCATGTGAAAATCTGATAATTTAGAATACACAAGCTTCACTGTCGTACTTGTACCACAAACTCTCTCTGCTGTGCCCGTCATCTTACAAAATCTGGCATTGCATATTTTATAATGAGGGAACTGATTGGCTCAATGGCTTTGGGCTTTATTTTTATCATCTATTTCTTTGGTTTTCAAAGTGTTTATCATGTGCGTCACGTCTGTCCTTCAGAAAGATCTTTATGTGCCATCCTTATCACCAATTACTTTTTCTGATCGGTTTTTACATGTACATCCCAAGTCCTTTGTGCACAGAGTACATTGTCTCTCTTCTTCCTAACAAGAATTTCACTATATATATTCCGGTTGCCATGGAAACACCTGATTATACTCCTTGGCTCTCCGCTGCGTCCACATGTAAATCTCAGCTAATCATGTCCACTGAGGGTCGCCAGCCGGCCGCACGGGGAGCCAATCGGTCGGTCAGTTCCACGTTCCTGACCAGTACATGTACTTCACAATACCAAATCTAGTTATCATTTGGCCGTGAAGCATGCAGCCTAATGAAGCAATCTTCCGTCTTTGGTACTTTGCTTTGATTGTGTTCCTTCAGTTTATTCTCAATTTTCAAACGGCCTAATGTGCCCTGCTCTGTCAAAATGAGACACATGTCCCAAATAGTGTTCACATTATCTAGGCAATTACAGGTAAGCATGCAGAGAAATAATGCAGAAGTAATATTAGGGTTGTCTTTGGAAATTGGAACATGTATGTACACTGTATGTACACTGTACTTTCACAATGCAGCATGCTGCAGACTTTGAAGTAAATCAATTTTCATACAAGTAGTATAGGCCTACATGTAAGTAGTACTGTACGTATACATGTAAGTAGTAAGTACTGTACATACATTGTACATGTACCAGTAGTCTGCAAACCGCTCATCAACCAAAACAACGACCTAAAATACATGATACTGTGCAGTATTCCTTTGAAATATGATCCCTATTTTCTCACCCCTCTACGAAATTTCAGCTTCAGAAAAAAAATAGAAAATTCCAACAACATCACAAAAAACGAAGAGAAATCATACAGATTACGAAAACCAGGCTTCTGTACAAAAAACAAACAAAAAACCCTGGTAACTTGGAAAATATAAATTTATGTATACATTCTGATCTTTCGTTGAATGCCACGAACGGCTTTCTGAGTGTACCCGGCTCGCAAAATGTAGGCCTACAGATTGGGTCAATAACCGAGCGCACACCGCGCGGCCTATCCAACCGATAAATATTTAAAGTCTAAAGACTTGTTGACGGAATAATATTGATCGACGAGCTCTGATTCCGAGGGTCGGGAGAACGATAGATCTAGCGGGCCGTATTTGTGGTGAAAAGAGGCTTCCCAGCATGCATTGCAGTCGGGAGCATATATATATCAGCATGGAAACCTGTCACTTGGCATGAAGTTTCAGAATTCGGACTTCTTGAGATCCACGTATGAAGCCCTAGGCATAATAGGCACTCTAGTGTTTTGAGGCAGGCTTCTCCTAAAAGCGTGTCATTAACTGTCCAAAACTGCTTTTAAAACTGTTGCAATTATGGTTACTTTAACATTTCATAGACACTTTGGGATTTGGGACACAATTTATCAGAAGATCATAGGCCTACATGTGCAGTTGTAGAATTTACTGTGTGTTTGGAATGCCAAGATAATGAACATTGAGCATTTGGATAGACAGAACATTATCCTTGGCTCCCATTTTTTGTGAACAAAACGTACAAAACAATTTTCTTTAAATAATGTTCAGAATACTGAGAATTAATTCCGAGTTACTAACTGACATTTTCTGTGGATCTCGCAGTGTTAGCGGTGCACTCCACTAAGTGAACAAACAGTTATAGTTTAAAGGTAGTATCATACTTTGGTAAGAAACCAAAACAGAAATGTTCACAGATTTACGTAACACTTACAGGGTATGAAGATGATGCTGGTACATGTAGAAACATGTACCATCACAATTTTTCCGCCTGAAATGGTGTATTTATCAAGAAATTAGTAAAACAATGACCAAAAATCTTTTTGATCTTTTAAATGATCAAAAATAAAAAATAAAAGCCTTAAGAAATACTGGGCCGTTTTTCACGATTTTCTCAAAAAGTGGGCTGAAATTTTCACAGATGACTGTGACTGTATCTTGATATTTTTGCCCATGAATCTGTACTTCTTTGACAAAAACCAAAGTATGATACTATCTTTAAGAAATATCCGAATCAATTGTACGAATCTCACATTACCCGTTACACAAAAATACCACAAACATTGGCTGGGAGTTAATATAAAAATATCAACAAAAAAAAGATTTATGAAGTTTACACGTTTTTAAGTTCTACAAAATTATTAGAAAAACCCTGCAACTTTTCAAACTAAAAATACATACAATGTGCAATAGAGACCCACAGACTATTGTGGTAACCATGTACCCAAACCCTCTGCTACATAAAAAAAAATCTGCACGATCCTCTTACAAAACAATTGAAAAATCAAAACAATATGAAGGTTACGAAAACCCTAAAAAAGATAAATATCAGGAATTGGAAATTGAAAAAAAAGGGCAGCGTTATTTTTTTCTCAGTACAGTATAAAAGTCACAAGGACGTAGAAATAATTGTCTTTCATTTCCCAGCTCGATATCTCGGCTTCATTAACCCCATAGAAAACTGTTCATTCTTAATCCCGAGGTCTAAACATAACACTGGCACCACTAGGAAACCACAGGCTCACTGAAAGTATTGAGAATTTAAGGTCAGAGACTTGTGCTGGGAAAAATAACCTGTGTGGCTGTTGTTTTGGTTTTAGCAGACAAATTGTTCCGAGACTTCTTTTGCTAGTTGTACTTTTCTGGGAATGTAGTGAACATGTCAGGCCTACAGGACAGTACAGTAGTTTTGGTAAATGATTTCAGACATACTGTACATTTCAGACATGTTTTTTTTTTATTTCTCTTTCAATAGACAAGATGCATTCGAGGCCGGCAGTTCACAGACCCTAAGCCTAGAGGTTGTAGAATTTGTAGTCAGGGGCCGATTCAACTAACGCTGCAAGTGCAATCAACGCTAAAGCACAAATCCATCGCTAAACGGAAAATCGATCGCTATTTTGCATTGCAATTTTCTGTTTTGCGATGGTTTGGGGCTTTAGCGATGATCACAAAGCATTAGTGAAATCGGCTCCACAGATTTGATTTTACGGTTTATCATTGTTGGCTGGCCGATCCACTTTCACAGTTTCAGCCTTGCTGTTTCGGCAAGACTACCATTATCATCAACACAGAATGCCATGGTTTTTAAATAATTTCTTCAATAATTTGGTAATTTGATTCCAAGGTCTAACACATCCTGTTAACGCCTATTGAATGGCGTAAGATTTGAAATTCCCAAAAGTCACAATCTTGACATTTTAGAGCACACGGATGCTGAACTTCCCATGAGTTAAGCAGTTGAATGTGGAAAAGTTGAAGCAAAATAATTGCTGTAAGTTTTTTAATTAGTGTCAGATTAGAAAATGCATAGTCCAAGGCTTTTGTGTATTAAAGGTCAATATTACAGAATTGGTAACATACCCAAACAGAAATGTTCACAGATTTACACATGTACATATAACTTTCAGGGTATAAAGATGGTGCTGGTAGAAACATGTACCGTTAACAATTTTCCTCCTGAAATGGTGTATTTATCCAGAAATTAGTAAAACAACAAACGAAAATCTTTTTGATCTTTTAAAAGATCAAAAATAAAAGAGAAAAGACTTAAGAAATACTGTGGCTGTTTTTCACTGTTTTCTCAAAAAGTGGGCACCGTATGGGACTGACATTTTCACAGATGACTGTTACTGTATCTGTCTTGATATTTTTGCCCATGAATCTGTATTTCTTTGATACAAACCAAAGTATTACCTTCAATGTACATGAACAACACATGGTGTGTAGTACACTGTACATTCATGAAAATTTGTTCGCTTCACTCAAGATTTTTATCAGAGCCTTTCCCGAAACCAATTTGCATATTTCCATTCACAAAAACCATGTCATTGTCCCACCTGCCAAATATGGTCGGATCATTGTGGGTGGCGAACTGGATAGGGGGCGGAGCCTAGAGTTCGACACAGATCATTGGCCAGTCATTGAACTCCGCAGGCTACACAAGAAACCCCACGATGTACGTACATAATGCACTTTACCTACTCTTGCAAAATAATTTCACACAAAACACGTACATCACATAGTGCATGTGTATAGTACACACAGCTAATATTTCTAGTTCACCGATTACACAGCGTTTTTCTATCATCTCCATGATGAAACCTTGTGAAGTTTGGTTTGTAAGAAAAAAACCAAAGATGACCTATGAAGATTTTCTTTCAATGGGGAATTTCCATAATTGAACAAATCTTGGAATTTAAATGCTAAGCACTCGAGGCTTGTTTGGTTTTGTTTTTTCATTGAGAATGGCCGGTGGGAAAATGGTATAAATGTTGTTGGCAATGTACATAAATTTGAAATCAAAGGTCAGAAGATAATATATGTATGCAGGTTTAAAGTTATATGTATCATACTTTGGTAGCATACCAAAACAAAAATCTCCACACATAACTTACATGTACCTGTACACTAGAAACATATGTACCGTTAAAATTATTCTGCCTGAAATGCTGTATCTATCCAGGAAAAGTAAAACCAATGACTAAAACAAATTTTGATCTTTAATAAAAGAAAAAAAAAATTAATGGTGAACTGAAAAGATTAAATACTGAGGCCATTTTTCACTGTTTTCTCAAAAAGTGGGCGCCGTACGGGATTAGAAAGTTTGTATCTATAGTGTAACAGTATGACTGTTGCTGTATCCTTCTTGATATTTTTGCTCATGAATCTTCATTTCTATGACAAAAACCAAAGTATGATATATTACCTTTAACCGGTAAAGAAACAAAATAACATAAATTGGTATGAAATGTGGGAAACCTATGGTTTCAAACAAAATATGTATAGTAGGGATTTTTATTTTTAAAATAATTGCCTCTGGTTATCAAGTTGCCAATAAAATGTACATGTACAGGTAGACTTTGTCTTTTACTACATTTCGAATTGTGTAAAATGAAAAATAGAAAATGTTAAGCTTTTGAGAACTGTCTTTGAAGTTGTTGAAATTTACAAAACACTGTGTAGCCTATGCACAGTTGTCAAACCTTGTTACTGTTTATTATGAGTCTGTTGACAGTAAAATAAACAAGCAAGGCCTGTAGATAAGTTTTAAAAACACTTTTATCTCAGGCTGTCCAGTCATTTTTATGTGTGTCATCTGGATGGAATGCTGCTTCCCACAGACCAGTACTTGTCCTGCCCAGATCAATAAATAAAACTTAGATTCTTCCCAAACCTCCCCTAGTCCACCATTAACAAAGGATTTAAGGGATGACTGCAATCTGTTGCATAATACATGTATGTACATCAGAAGCGAGCAAGGTTATCCCACAAGAACAAACTCTCCCAGAGTCTGCACAGTTTTCATCTCTCCCCAATCCAAGGATTATTACTTGTTTATCCGATTCCCCCCCTCAAAACCAGAAAGACCACAATATACAAAAACCCCTCTGCCCTCACAATGGACTCGTCTAGACATTGAGAAGTCAATGGAGCGGCCCATTATTTCACGGGTGAATGGTGTTGTGTCATGGACCAGTGAGGGTGAGAGAGGTTAGTACTGAGAGCTGAATCTGTAAATTAGCATACAACTGATCCCACAAGAGATTCAAGTTGGCTGACTGATCCTGGCAGGGGGATAAATTATAAATATGATAAACCATCCCTAACCTATGATCAATTCACCTGTAAAATAAAAACAGTAAACATGTTTGAACAACAGGTACAAATAAGCAAAAAAGCAGTTTTTTTTAAAGAACAAGTTTGTAGGTCTAAAATAAGCAAATATTAAGCACTTGTAAAGAAATTTCGAACATGTATGTATGCTGATTTTACCCCCAATATGGAAAATGCCAAAAACCATTTTAGTTTTCAACCACATGTGTAATATTTGTACCTACAGTGTATATAAACTACATGTTTAAGTTTCCAAAAAAGCTGTTTTAATGATAAAACTGTATTCATAATCCATTGAAATGAACTTTTTTGCTCAAGTTTCAAGGTGCAGTTTTGCTTTTTCAAACTCAGATTTTTCAGATTCATCCAAAGCTATCGATCTACATGTAAAAGTTGAGGTCACCTTAGGCCTACATGATAGTTTCCAAAATAGTGTTTATTTAATGATAACATTGTATTCAATCATTGAAATGAAGAAAATCTAAAAAAAAAAAAAAAAAAATCAAACTTGCTCAAGTCTCCAGGTGAAGTTTTGTTATTTGAAACTCAGAACTTTCCAATTTATTTAACAACGCTATCAATCAATCTAAGTACGATTGAGGCCATTTTTATAATCTAGGCCCGCCCACACTCAAACCGGACACCGATGTTCATTATTTCACACGTAGGCCTATTATTGAACAACCCTGTAATTTGTTTTGGTACAAACAAACAAACAGCAATTCAACGCATGAGTGAAATGAATTGCAAGATTTGTTGGTGGTACGTGTAAGCATGGAGGTATTATCTACCTCCATGCATGTGTAACTGGTTCAACTACGCTTAGCTTTTGTTGCCTGAATTACAAGTTTTTTTGCAGTTTTTTTTTTTGGTGGGCTGGGAAGGGATTGTTTTCCACCCACTCCAAAGTGAAACGTGGGAGTATTATTAAGGATGTGATGTTTACAAGTTGATCACAAACGTTTTAAGTAAACAAACAAATATACATGTAAGCAAACTTTGTGGGTTCAACGATAGACACCCCCTCTCTCCCCCCCCCCCTAAAAAAGTGAACTTTTTGCCTTTGGGATTAAAAATAGATTCTGATTGAAACAGATCTCAATGTTCTTTTGTTATTTTCTAACAGAGAACATGAGTTTGGAACAGATTGTGAAAGTTTTCTGTGTACGTTTCATTTAACATTATTATTCCGCATTTATAACTATGCATATTTGGCCAGGGGTGGATTTCAAAAAGCCCTACGATAAATCATAATTCGAGTTGAATAGGAAGGATTACCCATCGTATCCTACGTGAATCACAAGTTCTATGTTGGATAGTAAGTTACGACGAGTTTGGTGAAATCCACCCCTTGCTCATTAATTGAGCTTCTTTAACTACCACAAAATCATTTACACAATATCGGTACTTGATATTTCCTCTGTTTATCTCAAATGAAACTTTGAAGTATTCTTAAAACTTAAAGTAAGCTCCATGTATTTACGATAATATATGAAAATTCAACTTCAATGTAAGTCGTCACATTAAAGAGGCAATACACATGTAAACTAAGCATATAATCTTAAAGTCGAGTTATTGGTTGTGTCATAATGTCATGTCTTCTTAAACTTGAAAGAGCTAGTTAGCGTGTAAATGCTATCTTATATTTGATCTGACAGATGTACAGACAGACCCCCCCCCCACTCTCCACCCCCCCCCCCCCCCCCCAAAAAAGTACCTGGAGAATGATTCAACAAAAAAGTTGTCCCTCAGTTCCCCCCAAACTCCTATTCTTATGGAAACTCCCTCAAAAGAACAACCTTGATTGGCCAACAGGATGAGTCAATGAAATCTCCCCAGCTACGGTCGCTAAGCAACCCCCCCCCTACTTAAACCTCAAGTAAAATCGCCACTGATTGGCTGGCAGTATGACTCAAAAAGTCACCAAGGCCAATCGTGTTGCATGATACATAATTAATAAAGGACCCTTCTCCAATAAAACTGGGGGCCCCAAAAAAGGGTAAAAATCAAATAAATACATGTAGAACTTTGTACACTAGTACAACGCAAAAACTCAGAAAGTTAAACACAGAAATGTGAGTTGGTTCTTAAAACAAAGAGAGGTTGAATTTTTAAACAAGTCTGAAAAAAAAAATTCTGTGGTTTGAGTTCAGAGCTCTATCAGCACTGGCTTCTCTAGAGGAAACAGGTGTCTCACTCTGATAACATCAGCCTTTTTCCTGCCAGGCCAGCATTTTCAGCTTAACACGGACTCTGTTGCTTGCAGTGAACTGAAGGGCCACTGGCAATAAAAAATACAGTTTCTCGGTTTCCCTGTTACAATGAAATGTCCCAGGAAGCCAAAGAAAATTTAAAATTGGTGGGCTAAATGCATTTGTTTTCAAAAGACATCACTTTCTGTTCTGGCTTGAAGTTGAAATCTAGTTTTCTTTTCTTTTTTCTGTTGATAACAATTGCGCAATTACCTCATAAAGATAGGTGGAATTGTAACAACTAGGGCCTACATGTACAGCTCTCTGTGTTTAAGTTGCTAAAAAAGTACCAGACAATGAAACTTCTGCTTAATAGTTAACTTAACGCGGGTTACCAACTAAAATTCTGTGTAATATTACTATTCGTTTGTTAACGACTGGTACTCGGTTGATAAGTACTTTATTATCATGAATAATTTATGACAACTCCATTTTCGACTCGGGCTTCGGCTTAATTTTACTTATTAATGTAATGAAGCGAATCAAGCCATTTGGCTGCACAGATCTTACGGACAATGTATCTACAGTTGACTCCCGTTATTACGAGGTCCGTCGGACTTTCACAAATTTGTCGTTGTAACCGGAACCTCGTTACAACCGGAGCGCAGTTTTCCGCCATTTTGTTGCGCCCAAGTTACGTGCTATATTTACACGTGCGTCTTGTAATTGTGTAACCTACGTGGGGACTCATGAATCTACTTGCACGTGTATCTACATTGTTTAGGACAAAAAGACATTATAGACTAGAGTCCTGACTTCAACAAATAAAACCTGTACAGTGCTAAAGCCAGGTGCCAGTCTAGAAACAAGTACAGTAGTCCTAGAAGACTGAAATTCTCAGAAGTTAAGCGGCACGTAGCAAATTATGAATTCAAATGAAATGCAGTTGAGGAAACCGCTCCAAATCCCAAGTCTAGGAAAGTACCAACCCCACAAGGAATACAAAAAACTAAACCAAATTGCAATTTCTCGAATAAATTTGGATATGAACGGTGCCAACTTTTTTTTTATTGCGACTGGCCGCCACGGTAATGAAGAACCGGAAGCCAGTTCTTCCGACCGCAGACCCAATCAGCCAATCAGGCTTAAGAGCCGAGCCACGCGCCGACAAGCGATCCCTAAACGAGAAATTGGTTGAACAGTAGGGATCAAGGTATAGGGGTGGGGGGAGGGGGGGAGGGGAAGGGGAAGAGAGAGGGGGGAAACAAGTGGCTTGTTTTGATCTGTCCACCCCCAGAATAATGAAAAACATCCACGTTGCAACCGGTTCGGAAACTAAGGGCTACGCAACATTGTGCCAGAGAATGGCAATAGATAAAAGGGGCGGGCATTAATATAAAGAGATGTGCTTTTCTTTTGTCAGTACCAAGGGGTGGTAAATATTATTCAAAATGACTAGATGTCACCCCCATTAAAGGGGTGTGATGTTCGGGCCAATCAAAAACAAAAAAGTTGGTTCAAAGTGTAATACAGGATTGGTAAAGGTCACAGAACAGCACTCACACTTTGTCTAATGCAACATGTACATAAAATAACAAACCTACATGTACGTACAGTATTAAAATTTGAGCTCAATCGGACAGTTGAGTCATGAGAAAATAGCGAAAACCCAACTCCCAAACCCAAATTTTTCTTATAAAACATAAGCCTTAAAAATGGTTTTGATCTTACCCAGAGATCAAAACTGTTTTCGGTCTTTGTTAAATTACTAATCACTGGATAAATACATCATTTCAGACGGAAATATTTTAGCGGTATGTTTCTACCAGCACTATCTTCAAACCCTGAAAGTTATGCATACATCTGTGAACATTTCTGTTTGGGTATGTTACCAATCCTGTACTGTGCCTTTAACCCTGTTGAGGTTATAACATGCACAGTGCTTATCATGTACAAGGTCATATCCGAATACACCCATTATAGGAAAACATGTAAATATTGTCTTGGTTTTGTTTTTATGACTTTGAATCTATTGAAACACCGCCCTCTCGTGGTCTATTGAGGCAAACTTTTTAAACTGTATTCTTAGCCTGTTAAAATTCTCCCCAGATATAAAATGGCTTATTGAAATTTTAAACTAGAAAAATTTTATATCTGAAGTTTTCTTTTCCCTTGCCCTTTCTTGGTTTTGATGTCTAAAGAGGTGTAACAATGTTACAATGTACAAGACTGCATTCACGGCAAGGTTCTGAAAAAACCTGGGGTCGATTCGTCACGAAGCCCTACAATCGATCGTAACTTGAGTTACGAAGGATAACCCATCGTATCCTCCGACTTCTATGTGGGCCTACAATGCATCACAATTCCAACAAAGTTACGATGAGTTTGGTGAAATCAACCCCTGGGGTGGTAACGCAACATTTCAGCGAGTGCGTTTGCCTATTTACAGAGGGCCCCAAACCAAAAGAGTCTTCTTACATACGGTATAAACTTTACAAATCTATATATATACACTTCCAACAGACAAGGACTGAAGCCTTAGGCCTACATGTTTTACTGCACACCGATCTTGCCGGCAATTTGAAAATCTCATCAGAATGTGCTCAAGTCGAGCCAATATATTTTCGGGAACATAAAACTGTCTCATTATAGCTTTGCCCTATCTGGTTTCTGTACTGTACGTAGATAGTCGTTATCAAAGTAAAGTCTACAGTCTGTTAAAATGCAGATTGAGGGATTTAACACAGTATCCTAAGGAAATGAAATTGTCTCACACGGGTCTCATCGTCTAAAATCAAGACGTTAGCCTTTGCAAACATCTGATATGCAAAACCGTTCAACAGGATTCCGAAAGAAGATGAAGAAATGAAATTTAACTCACCAACGGGACTCGCCGACAACTCGTCCGGTAACTCAAACCCCGTCGGAACTTCCTGGGCATTGGGTTCCGTCTTCACAGCGCTCGTAGCCTGAGACACGTCGACCATTCTGCTAAATCGGTCCAAGTCCTTCAAGCAGTCACCGGGCCCTGACACCTAAAGCCATGCCCCCCATGGACAATGCAGGATCCAGGACAAGGCAGACGGTGGCGCACACAAGGGGAGGGGGGAGGGTTAGTAGAGGGGTGGGTGGGTGGTTGGGAGATAAAAATAAAGAAGAAAAAAATAAATTAATAATAAAACAAAAGAACAGGTTGGATCTACGATGTGTTTTTGTATCATGTACGGCAGTTGAGAGAGAGAGCGAAGGGGAGAAAAAAACGCAGGAAATTAAGTTACAGGAAGGAAACGACATTGATTTAGCAAATTAGAATATTCATGGGGAACACAAGGGACGTAGGGGGGACCAGGGTCCGCAGAGATAAGGGATGCGTAACAGTTTGAATAATGAACCGAGCAGGAGTGTGAGGTGATATTTTGTAGTGGTGGTTGGGGGTCATGGGGAGAGCTTGGTGGTTTTCAACAAGTTGGCCTCGATTTTCTGGACAATTGCTGAGGAGGGGTGCAACTGGATGAAAAAGTCACCGTGACACCAGTGTAGCTATTTCTGTGGCCCGATACCGAAGTTCCCTGCCCCATGTGGCCAAAACATTAACTTCCTCCAGATTCTAACTCTGGTCGATCCATTGATGAGATTCCCATGTAGGGGACCGGTGAAGTGCACCGGCAACCCCCATTGGAATTCCCCTGATCCAAAAGCACATGTGTTGTATACGCTATCAGCTGAAGCTGACATTGCAACAAGAAACTTAACAAACAAACAGTCAAGCCGATCAACAAACAGATTAGGAGCTCAAGATGGCCGCCAACCAACTTTAAGTGTCAATCTGATCATCAGCAACAAAATTCAGAAAAGCAAAAGTGGAAACAAGTAGGCCTACGTTTTACCTAACCGTTCACGTGCAGCTGCCACATGCTCACAAACATAAAAAGTAAACGTTACCCAGCTAGCCTGAAGTTTGTAAACTAAACTTCAGAAGAGGGTAGGCTCACAACACTTACATGAACAAAACTGCAGGGTAAAAAGAAAGAAAAACCCAAAGACGACACGAAAATATCCAAGCTACGGGATCACAGCCATGGAAGTGACTTCATCGGTGGCGAACTACCCAGAAAAAAAAAATCTCTCTCTCCTGTATTTCGCGGCTGGGCTGCCAGTCCGTCCGTAAATTAAAAGGAAAAAAAAAGCTAGCACTGGATCGCCGTGCCTATACACTTATTCCGCCGCTCCGGTTAAACAGACCTACCCTGTATGGCCCAATGAGCACAGCTTCTTCATGTATTAAAACTTGTGAATCAATAACATCTGTTATGACTCATTAGCCGGCCCTCCGATTGGCCGAAAGATAATTGGCAACAGCCACTCTTATATGCTAATGAGCAAGCCATGGGGGGTCAGGACAAGTAAGGGGGAGTCTATTTTTCAACGAGGGGGGTGTGGATTGATCGAGGCCTAAACCTGAAATTTTTTTTTATTATTAGGCCTATTATTCCCCTCCCCCTCCCATTCCCCCCTAAAAATAGTTTAAGCTTGCCATGAAAAGCACTGTATGCTGATTATAAACATGTGGGCGGTGATTCCTTTTTTTGTATGGGAGGGGGGAGTGTTGGCGCTCAACTCTGCAGAACCAAAATAGAAATCTGGTGTTGAAAGACAACTCAAGTTCACAGTAACCACATTGGGTTATGGTTCGGTAACATGACCCCAATCATTTCGTCTTTTTAAAGTTCTAACCTCAACCCCTCCCCCCTTCATCTTTCCCTAAAAACGGGAACAGGTTGAAGAGTTTAAAAGTCCAAAAATACGAGCCGTTCCTGCTGTGATCAGACTGTGATCTCGGCTTCTTCCAATTTACACAAATTAGGGTAAAAAAAAACGTGTTCTCCACCGCAATTTTTTGGCAGAGACTAGTACATGTACATGCTGCTTTTGCCTAAAGTTGGCTTTTTCCTGGAAGTATACATTATTTTCATCCTTCTGGGTTTATTCAATAAGGTTTTTGGTTTGTAATCATTGATTCAGATCAGCCAGGGATTTTCAGGGGATTTTCCGTTTTTCTTTAACACGATGATCCGAGTGAGTGAGCACTGAAAATCGGATTTCCCCAAGTGTCAAACTCCATGTGATTAATAATGGCCAATTATTTACCAGCTTAGGGGGGTGCGTACACTGAACTGACCAACGGCAATGCCCGCTGGGAGGTGTGAGTGTACCCAAGTGATTAAGAAACTTGCCTTTTACACCACAAGCAAACAATCCCATTGTCAGTGTCTGATCAAATTCTGGGAAATTGAAAACTAAATATTGGAGACCATAGTGCAATGAGCTATATAAATTATGGCTGTGCAAGTGAAATATTTCTGTCATTACCCAATAACCAAACATACAACACGTTACATTGTACAGTTTAAAAACAAGTCATTTTTCTCCCACTACACAAATGGTAAATTGGTAAATATTTATCTTACCAGATTGGCAAACAAACTAACAACTAAATACAAAAAGAATACCATGTAGTAACGCAAATTGATACCAAATAAGCATGTTGATGGGGGACAAGGGAGGGTGAATTAATTCATAAAGAGAAGATTAACTCCTTTGTTAATCCCCCACCCCAGCACCACACTTTCCAACCCCTTTTGTAGTCTGTTACCTTTGATCTTGCCTACCTGACCCCCACCCTTTGTCTGACCTATCTTACCCACCCTGACTCTCATACCACCCCTTCCCTTTGTCCATATCCTCTGATCCATTTTATGTATGCTTCCTTCACTTGCATGTTTGTGTTTTTTTGTCATTTAGCCTTTGAGAAAGATCCTGCTAGGATCGAAACGCGTCAGGCCCTCCTAACTTTAAGCATAAAGAGAAGAGATGACATTTAGAAATACAACACATGTAGGCCTATACTGTACAAAGGGACAAAGTTGAAAGCATATTCAGTTGGACAAACTAGTGCTAGATACCAGTGGCCCACAATATGATTGGCAAAGATTGGTTTGGTTTGATTAACTTGGGACGAAAAGCAAATCATCTCAGGTTACTCTTTGAATTCTTTCTTTGTACAAGAAGGGGGAAATTCTATGAATCTGTTTAATACACAAATTTAGCGTTTGCTTCAAACAGGTAACTTAAATGTATTCGTGAAATAACCACAAGGGAAACTGACTGAGTTTTTTTTAAGTCATTGAAAAGTGAACAAAGAAAAATTGACTGGAGCGGGATTCGAACCGGCGACCTCCTGAATACCGTACAGGCGCTCTACCAACTGAGCCATCCAGCCCTGTGTTGGTGGTGACCCCAATAGTCAACTATCTTTGTTCGTTTGGCAGTCAGAAGCCATGAAACCACGCACACACCGTCACACCCCAGGGATCGTTTCAATGATACACGCAACAATGCTGCAACCTGGGAACGGTACATGGGGGATCACTCAAAGAGGATACGGCTTTTTAATTAATATATACTTAAAAGGTAACTTAAATGATTAAACTTTGCTTTGGGCAGTCTTGTTGAAGCTAGGGCTGCATCTGCTGTCTAGAGCTAGGTCTAGGTCTTTGCTCCATTGGAAATACACATAGACACCAAGACAATAGACCTAGCCGTAGCTCTAGAAGCCCGTTTTGGACATGACCTCATTTTAAATCCAGTTTTCTTTTCATTTTTAGCACACACTCATTGGCATGGGTACATTGGTAACCTCACAGCCAAGGTTCAAGATCCTGGTACAAAGTTCCAAGCCCAACAGCACAAGCCTGGAAGTAGTAATTATCGCTAGCTACAGTTATTCCCTAATCCCTATTGTCCTGTAATCTCGGCCATCAAAAGTGGAACTGAAAAGAGCTTTGAGATCTGGGGTCAGATTATATCAAAAAGGGGGTCAGGCAAGAAGGCTTGTGGGCACTGGGTTCTGCTGGTGGGTTAGGTCATTGAATGCAAGTTGGCAGCCAGCGATAATCCCCATGTAAGTCCTGGAAATAATGGAGCATGACAGTTGGAAGGAAGAAGCCCCCCCCCCCCTCCAAAAAAAAAAAGTCACCCTAACCACATTCTAACACTGATGTGTGTTATAATCCAACTGAATTCTTAGCACACTGGTTTAACTTTAAGACATGACATCCTGTTAGGATGGAAGACAATCCTGCTATGATCTTAAGAGCGCTAATCTACTGCCATAGACCCTATTCATGGCGCATCTATCCTACATGATTTGAAGCAGTGCAATCAAACCGAGGCGTGGATTTAAAGTAGTCCGGAACCCGTTAAATTTTAGAATTAGTGTCCTCTTTTCCAATGGGTATACAAGGAAGGTTCCTTCTGACCTCTAGTTTGGGGTATAATATGTGAAATAATTCTAAGATATATTATCAGTGTATAATGGGCATCACTGCCATCACACATTACATTATTAATGATCCCAATGTGAATATTTTTGCAAGATCTACCGAACCACAAAGAGAGCTAGAGAGTTCTGCATTGATGAGAACACCTTTTGACCCGGGTAAAACTGATCACGGGTTCAAGTTGACTCGGGTAGGTGTCCACCTGAGTACGAGTTGAGGTTAATGTGGGTGAGTCAAGCTGAGTAAGACATTAATAGTTGTCCTGGGTAAGAGCAAGAAGCTGACTTGACTGAAGTTGAATCGGTTAAGTATGTAAATGAGTTCAACTGAGTACAAGTTGACTCGGGTACAAGTTGACCTAGAGTTGACCTGGGTCAACTCGACCCAGGGAGGCCCCGAGCGTCTGAAGTGTCTCCAGACAAACAGCTGATTTGGACAGGCACTCGTTTGCAACATTCTGATGCAATTGCTTTGGAATTGGAGGAAAGTGTGGGCAGACCCTCGTTAAATGAAAATCACTGCCGTTTTATGAACAGGTGTGGAAGATAAGATCATTACTCAGTCATCTTTAAGATGTTGGCCCATGAGGGATGCATCAACAACCTTAGTGGGACTGGGAGCGTTAGTGAGACCACACAGGATGCAGTCTGATCATCTACACTCACCTTGTACATTCGCACCATGTCCAGGGCCTTTGGTCGTGCCTTGCCTGGTCTGAAGCTGGCGAAAGACTGACAGGAGTGGTAGTTGTTGTTATGCCGCTTTTGTGGTGGCTCCAGCATTGTGAGGTCTGGTACTACCATCGTCGAGTCCATCTCGTTGTTGTTATTATTATACATCACTGCTTAACTGGTATCCTGCAAGAGAAAATACATGTACAAGCGAGTGATTATATTGATGAGATTAAAGGCTGATGTACAGACTTGGAATGTGGTTTATTGGGTACAGGCAGGACCACTCTGTCTGAAACCAACCAGGGGCCGATTTCACTAACGTTTTGCGATCATCGCTAAAGCCCAAATCCATCGCTTAACGAAAAATTTATTGCTACTACTACTTAGTACTAGAGTACAATCTTAGCAAAGAGATGTCTGACTAATCGTGCAGTAGAGATGTTGACAACATAAGACACTCCACGTTTCTCCCATAAAACATGTTTAAAATTAAACCCTTGAGATGTTTCGTAACTAAATCTAAAACGTGTCAGGCCCTCCTAACTCCAAGCATTTCATATATTTCAGGTCATTTTGTCTAATAAGCAGTTTGCAGCAGTTTATTACTTGTATTGTAAGTAACCAAATCTAGTTACAATAAATGATCGTAACCCTTGGTCTGACATGGGGACTTCAGCCTCCCAACCCCATGTCAGACCAAGGGTTACGATCATAACTAAACTAAATCGGGCAAGAAAATTACACTACAAGATGCTAATTTCTAGTCTAGTCAAAAGGGGACAAAAGTACACACCACTCACCTTTGAATCTGACAGCGATCCGTGCACAAAATCCCGATCAACGGGATATTTATACCGGACGGAGACGGGACTCGACTGTCGTCAGCCTGTGCTCCCCTGCGCTGCTGAGCTGAGTGCCCCGGTCGTTCAACGAGCGATACTCGCTCCAGTCACGTATCGAACGCTAGCACCAAGTTGCCTGTCCGAGTGGTTCTTGACCACAAATCGTCATCCAAGAAAAAACAACCACAAATCCACATCAGCTGCAGCAACCACCACGTACAGATCGGGTGAGAATGTTTACAAGAAAATGAGTCTTACGTGCTTGATGTGTTTCCCATTTGTGACGAGCGAAAGGACGGTACGAATGTTATCGTTTGGATCGTCGAGTTGTCTGGCACGTTTCGATACCGTACAGTCGATCGCTAAATTCGTGTCAGCTTTTTTAGTTCACTTGTAAAACGTGGATCGTGTTATCACATGTGATACACGTATACAACACGTCAAGGAACATGTGCATGTGTGGACGTGTATTTCTGAAGCAGCTGCTTGCAATGCGCCTGCCTACATTACGTACCGTTGCTGATCGTCCATGCATGCACACACGGTGGTGTTCAATACTACGCCGCGCGAAACAAGCCCATTCAAAATTTTCTCCCAATGGTTCCAGGTCATTGTGCGCCATCGTGATTGGTCCGCGTTGACCCAGGGGGCGGGGCTTTCCAGAAATAAACCTCTGACGTCGACTACGTCACTCATTAATAAATAATTCCACGAATCGGCTGGTGCGGGGTGGCCAATCAGAGCGCGCAGCCATTACTATCGTGCCAGATTTGCTGGATAGGCATATAAACAGTTTGACGTGCAATGATTACTACACGTATTGCATGTTTCATAAGCGGACCACATGTCATAAACTGTAAACGTTTATTTAGAACGAAGTTTGTTGATAAAAGTGGACAAGAAATGTTGTTGGACCATAGATCAGTGTCTAGTATAATGTTTATAATAGGCCATGATTTGGAAAACCACTGAGGAAAACGTTAAAGATTGTATCATATTTTGGTTAGAGACCAAAACAGAAATGTTCATATAGATTTACGTATAACTTACAGGATATGAAGCTGATGCTGGTAGAAACCTACCGTTAAAATATTTCCGCCTGAAATGGTGTATTTATCCACAGAAATTAATAAAACAACGGCCGAAAATATTTTTGATCTTTTAAAAGATCAAAAATAAAAGCGGAAAGACTTAAGAAATACTGTGTCCGTTTTTCACTGTTTTCTAAAAAAGTTGGCACCGTATGGGACTGAAATTTTCAAAGATTACTTTTTTACTGTGTCTTCCAAGTTGATATTTTTGCCCATGAATCTGTATTTCTTGGACAAAAATCAAAGTATGATACTACCTTTAAAGACCGTGGGCATAACTATTATAGGCCTACTTTTGTAAAGATTTTAAAATTAAAAAATAATGCCCTGAGAAACTATAGCTGTTCTATAAAATTAGCAGCGGCTATTTTCATAAAAAATGACGACAACTGGGGTCAATTATAATGAAGCTGTTAATAAGCACAAAGAAGTTGCTTATAGCAACCACCGTTAGAAAATTCCATTTGATATTCATTTGAACAACAGCCAAAGAAACAAGTGATGCACAACACATGGAAATTTGGTTGTCAATCCTGTTTTTTATGTTAAAGGTAGTATCATACTTTGATAAGAGACCAAAACAGAAATGTTCACATATTACGTATAACTTTCAGGGTATGAAGATGGTGCTAGTAGAAACCTACCGTCCCGTTAAAATGTTTCCGCCTGAAATGGTGTATTTATCCAGAAATGAGTAAACGACTCAAAATCTTTTTCATCTTTTAAAAGATCAAAAATAAAAGAGAAAAGACTTAATAAATACTGTGACAGTTTCTCACGATTTTCTCAAAAAGTGGGCACCGTATATGGGACTGAAATTTTCACAGATGACTGTGACTGTGTCTTCCTTGATATTTTTGCCCATGAATCTGTACTTCTTTGACAAATACCAAAGTATGATACTACCTTTAAAACAGAAATTTCACGGTATGAAAATTGTTGTGCTAAGCAGGGGCCTGCAGGGCCGTGAAATTGGCCCCACATTGTAAATCAAATCCAAGCCCTGCGTTTCTGTAAGGTTTGGGTTTTTTACTATATTAGCATCTGTGAAACCAATCAATTCATATAACAAACGTTCTATCAATGCCACATGTATTGTACATCGTGAATGTATCTATGACAACCGCTCGTCTGTCTATCAATTATATTCTTTGGACGATTCGAACGCGCGGGACGACGACTCAACTTACGCAATTGGTTACCATGGAAATTGCTTGCGTCAGCTGGGTCGTTTTGTGCCATTATGGGGTATACCTGTTGCGCGATTGTGTTACACCTCGGCTAATGATGGCTGTATTGTAGGCACACAGGGGCACAGAAACAAAATCCCCAGGAAATTTAATGCGTACTTTGATGAAAATGCCCCGGGTGGTGAAGATTGTGCCAAAGCACTGTCCTGTACTATTAGGCTAATGTTAATCTATCGAGATTTTCAGACTTTGTCTGTGTTCCGGGCGAGGTCGCACTAAATATCAAACCAAAGTCAAACCTTTTTAGTGAAATAAATAAGAGATACTATTGGAGGGCCTGATGTGTTTCCATCTTAGCAGGACCTTTATCCTAAATAAAGGCTAAATGACAAGAGGACAAGAACATACAATTAAGTAAAGATACACATAAATGGATGAGAGGATCATGACTGGATGAATTTGAATTTATTATTGCAATGAATAAACTTATGCATAATATGCAATTGAAAAGTGTTCATCAACTCATATTATAATGACCTGAAATATAAAATGTTTGGAGTTAAAAGGGCCAGACGTTTCGATCCTACCAGAATCTTTCTCGAAGGCCAAATGACAAGGACAATAATTGCAATGAATAAACTATACTGCAATTGCAAACTGCTTATCAACTCATGACATGAAAAATATAATGTTTTTTCTCAAAGACGTATGACAAGAGGACAAGAACATTGCAAGTGAAAAATAAAAAGGCATAGGGCCTACACCACAGAATCAATTACTTCAAGCATTTCATATAATTAGTTTAGGTATTTATTAATTGGTTGATGAGCATGCAGTTTGCAGCAGTTTATAGTACTTCTTTTCAGCAAAGTTAGTACTTCTAAAAATAACTTTTGGATCGATCTCAGTTATTATAATAATAATAATTTGGGAGGCTAATCATCCTTACTGGCAGCTGGGGTGCTGAATTGCGAAGGATGTGATCGAGTAGCAGGCTTTCATAAATATGCTAATCACAATTACTTTTAATGATTCATTAATTTTTCTCGTGGCGCGTTCGTGAGCGGGGAGGGGGTGGCTGAATGTATTGCTGGAATAAAATCGGGCGATTTTGTCATTCACAAAAGGTTGTTTTATTTTTGTTGATTTGAATATTTTGATATAATTCTGTCTTTACATCATGCGTTCATGTAGACCCATCCATATTTACAGAGTGCGATTTTGTTTTAAGGTTACAAAGGGTCACTTACAACATAATCCCATGCATGATGATCGACACCTTAGAGCTATAATACAATAATTGGTATAAGGTCACAGAACAGCACTCATTATACTTTGTCTGATCAAACATGTACATGAAATGATATAAAACTGTGAAAATTTTAGCTCAATCGGACATTCTGAGTCACGAGATATAGGCCTACCGAAAATAAGAATGGTTTTGATCTTACCCCGAGATCAAAACTGTTTTTTGGTCGTTGTTTTACTAATTTCTGGATAGATACACAACTTCAGGCGGAACTATTTTAACAGTTTGTTTCTAACAGCACCATCTTCATACCCTAAAAGTTACACGTAAATATGTAGGCACACATGATATTTCTGTTTGGGTATGTTACTAATCCTGTACTTACCAAGCACACTTGCGCGCGGATATAGTAGCGCATGCACAAAATAGTCAGTCCCCCTTTTCCAATGAACTTGAAGATTTCACTGAAACAAAGAAGGGGAAAAAGAAAAACACCTTCAATTTTTTTTCGGCCTTTCCATATATTTATCCTGGTTTCGAATAATTCCATTAATATTCATTGAGTTTTGTATACTCAAGGGTATCGTGTTCATTATCCCTGTATAATTAACGTCCATCTTAAATTCGTGAAAATTTATTCAGTGAATACTAAAAACGCATAATTTTGTTCTTGGATAACGTCGGGAAATTCTTTCCAAACGGTTCTGATTTTTTTAGTGGCGCTGATTTCAAGTATAATGCTCTCATAAGGATGTTGTATACACGACACTGTCACGCTAACAAGCTATATACTGTTGTACAAATGTTGTTAAAAATGTTTTCAACAACCAGGGTTGTTCGTGTGCACTGTTTCTAAATAGCAACTTTTTTAACTTACATTTTAAGCTGCAGTTTAAGCAGGGCAAGTTCACAAAGCGTTTACGAAGAGTTGCTGATATCACCATAGTGATTGTATTTTGAGATTACACTTTAAATTGAAAGATATTATTATACCGAAACAGAAATATCCACAGAAGTTACCTACAGCTTACAGGGTATAAAGATATGGTAAAACATACCGTTCAAACATACCGTTTTTCTGCATGAAATGCTGTATTTATCAAGAAAAGAATAAACAAAAAATGACGACAAAACAATATTTTGATATTTCAAAGATCAAAACGGTGAAAGGTTTTTTAAGCCAGTAGTCTCGCGAGAAAGTAGAGCGGTTTCGCGAGAGTTGCGTGAAAGAAGAGACGATGGCGACTTCGAACGACTTGCATCCAAGTCTAACAAAAGCGCGGGATCGGCAGGATTGCGACTTTTAGGCCTATATCTGCGTGGCGTTCTGCCGGTGACACTAGCAAGGTTTTTCGTCACGAAAAATTGGGTGCTAAATTTATGGGTCTAAAATGCCTCTTTTTTTACGTACAATATTGTTTAGCACAAATAATGATAGACATGTTGAGTTTAATATCAATACAGATGTATTTAACTTCATTTGAGTTTTGATTTCAGGTAACCTTTAAAACGTTTTAATGAATTGCGTTTCCATAGTGTGTAGGCGCAGCCTATATAGGCCTACATGTATCGCTATGCCACTTCATTTTATCAGTTCAGAAATTATAACCTTTGCAAGGCAAAACAAAACATTTCTGCTATACCCCATACACACTCTCTTTGAAACAGTTCAGAGTCAAACACGTGTATATCCCATCCCACATTAGAGAGGTACGGCCAATCTTTTTTTGATTGCATTAACCGTTACTGAGCCAAGGCATTAACGGGCTCTACTCCCACGGGACATGGGGATACTGTCCGCTGTGAATGTGGTTATAACATCTTGACTTCCCCCGGGCAATGTAAGAGCCGCGAGTCGCTACGGGCCAGGTGTTTCCTTGGTGATTAAAACAGGTGGGTTTGGGTTTGTAGCGATTTTGGCCTGGGCGAGCCGGCCACTGGTCGGTTCTGGAATAGACTGGATTTCAGTCCGTTTGCATAATTATATGCAGACCTGATGTTGATCGTGTTGAAAGATACCCCGCCTTTTTTTATTTAAATTTCAGCTCTCGAGAAGTTGCTTGCAGTTAGGAGGGCCTGACGTTTCGGTCATAATACCCTAGCAGGATCTTTTCAAGGGCTAAAATGAATTACAAGAGGACATTTCTACCTCAATGATTTCACCATCGCAACTTACTATCAATCGTAGGACTTATGATGCATTGCAGCCCTACGTAGGATACGATGGTTCATCCTTGCCAACGGAGGCATGGATGAAGTCATGGGGATAAAGTGACAACTCGCAACACGGGTGGGGGACAAATCCCAAGTTACACCCAGACTTGTAAACATGTCAAGTCATTAGAAGTCGCGGCGATCTTCTCTGCTTTCACGCGACGCTCGCGAGTCTACTTTCTCTCGAGACTCCTGGCTACGACGAGATTTTGGCCCTCGAGACCACTCGAAACTCAGCGTGTCCGAGACGGCCTTCCCGAACTACGGCTATGTCTATTACCGAGGTTAAGACCTAGACATAGCTCTTAGACAACAGATTCGGATGCAGCATAAAGTTATGATTGGTCCCGAGAGCCGAAGTCTCGCCGTAGCCAGGAGTCTCGCGAGAAGACGATATCACTGCGACGGGCGTTTACGAAACGGAGGCTCAGGCTCCGTTTCAGGCTCCGGCTCCTTCGTGAATCCATTCTGAAATAACTGGTATCAAAATAGAGGCATTTGGTTGCGGTTCTGAAGTAACTTTCTCTGGTTTGAAAATGAAAACAGAGCTTCAGCTTCAATGAAAAACCACCACCTATAATAAAAAAAATATTTCAGCATATGGATGACAGAGACGAAGCCTCAGCCCGAGCCCGAGCCTTCGTTTCGTTAACGCCCTTACACCCCGCACGGGGGGCGGGGTATACTGGGAGGGGGGTCAAGTCTTTTGTATACATATAGCTTCCGTCTGGTGGAAACTGAGCTCGCATTATGTGTGAACAATAAGCGGAAGTCCACTTTTAGCCAATTTGCCTCATTATTTTGTTTTGACCTGGTTAGCCTCATGTCAGTATAAACGGTCGTAAATCAGTCCTTGTGTGACTTAAGACAGGCTGGAAGTATTATTATACCAATTGTATATTACTTTGATAGATGTCTTTGATATTAAATGGCGGGCCTTGCTGATCGATTCACCATGAGGCGGGGTCCATGCATGCAAGAGGCCGTCGGCAAGTTTTGTCCGATGTGCACCGTTTGACGGTGGGAGCAAGTCGGCCGTGCGTCACCGTAACCCGTCGGTCCATGCACGGCGCGGTGACCTGGTGACGCAGGGCCGGCGGAGCTTTGTACATTGTCAATAATAATAATAATAATTTATTGTATTTATATTGCGCCCTTTCCAGGCACAGCCTGTTCAAAAGCGCAGTACAAGATTAAAAATTCAGATTAAGCTTAAAAAATCACAATAGGTGTACATAATACTAAACATTTCATTAAAACATAATACAAAGTAATATTCGTTACATGTAAAACACATAAAATGACAATACAACAAGAAGTGAAAACCAAATAAAACATGATAAAACCCGACTACTTCTGAAAGGCAGCTCTAAACAAGTGTGTCTTAACTTGAGTTTTAAAATTATCCAGAGATGAAATTTGACGGATTGTAACTGGTAATGAATTCCACAAGGTGGGAGATGCTACACTAAAAGCCCGCTGTCCGAGTTTGTTTGTTTTACCCTTAGGATAGCTTAGTAATATAGTGTTGTTTGATCTTAATGAATAGTTAGAATTTGTTTTGATGTTTAACAAATCAGTAAGGTATTGTGGAGCCATACCGTGGATAGCTTTAAATGTCAAGAGGAGCAATTTAAATTGAATCCTAAAAGAAACAGGTAGCCAGTGCAACTGGCAAAGAATAGGTGTCATGTGGTTCCATCTAGTAGCACCGGTTATAAGTCGGGCTGCTGTATTCTGAACTCTCTGTAACTTAATGAGTTGCGAATTCGGTAAACCATAAAATAAACTATTGCAGTAGTCTAAACGACTCGTGATAAAATCATGTATTAAAATAGTAAGATTTGTGGACGTCAAGTATTTACGTATTCGCCTAATATTATGAATGTGGAAAAGTCCCGCTTTACAAACATTACTAATATGTTTAGCCATAGTTAGCTTAGAGTCAAACATGGTACCGAGATTCCTTGCATACAAAGATGGAGAGATATTGACGCTGCCGACATTTAAATTTAATTTGGATATTTTAGATAACTGCTGTTGGGTACCGATAAACATAAATTCAGTTTTTGAATCATTTATCATTAATTTATCCTGAATCATCCATTGACGTATATGACGTATACATTCCTCCATCTTGTATATGGCTTGTTGTTGATTAGCAACACTACAAGGATTAAATGATAAATACAGCTGAGTGTCGTCTGCATAACAGTGAATATTTGGAAAATGATGCTCAACAATTTCAAACAATTTAGAAGAGTATATGATAAAAAGTAACGGTCCCAAACAAGAACCCTGTGGGACACCACAATTAACATGAAATTTGTCAGACACAGCACCACGGAAATATAACACGTTGACCCCTCTCGTTTAAGTAAGAACGGAACCAATCCAAAACAGTACCAGATATTCCGATTCTAGACTGAAGTCGATCTAGTAAGATCAACACCAAACAATTGATGATTCTTTTTTTCGCCAGGATCTCTGGGACAAATTAAACAGAGATGTTTAAAGGTAGTATCATACTTTTATAGCATACCGAAACAGAAATCTCCACAGATTTTATACCTATAGCAAAGACTGCGCCCGGGGCAAGCGCTTAAATTACGCCCATAATTCCAACTTTTGATGCCAACGACAAAACAAATCAGACAATTTTGAATAATTTACAGGTTATAAAGATGGTGATGGTGTACTGTATTCATCAAGAAAAGAGTAAAACCAATTACCAAAAAACAATTTTGATCTTTTAAAGATACGAAACAAAATTGTTTTGTTTTTTAAAATACTGTGAGCGTTTTTCATCGTTTTCTCAAAATATGGGCACCGATGGGACTGGAAATTTCACAGATGACTGTTACTGTATCTGTCTTGATATTCTTGCCCATAAATCTGCATTTCTTTGACAAAAAACATGTATATGTAAGCACCACGACCTAGCTGGAAAATTAGCTTTGCGGCAGCCCGAACAAAAATAATTATGCTAAGAATTAACTTCATGAAAGCCCGTTCTATTCAGAAGCAAATTTGCCGGCATCATATTTGAAGTCAAAATATCTAAGTTGATAAAATAATGAGCATGCATGAAATACGATCTCATTTGCATATAGACAGATAAAGGTCTCTTTGCCCACCCCCCCCCCCCCTCCTCCCTCCTCTACTTTCCTCCGAACTCAATGATACCTTTTCCTCTGTGTGAGTTTGCGGGGCCCAAACAAAATAGGCCAAAAGGAGATCGCCAAAAGATTATTCTCACATTGTAGGCCAAAAGGAGATCGCCAAAAGATTATTCTCACATTGTAGGCCAAAAGGAGATCGCCAAAAGATTATTCTCACATTGTAGGCCAAAAGGAGATCGCCAAAAGATTATTCTCACATTGTAGGCCAAAAGAAGATCGCCAAAAGAATCATCTCACAATGAAGGCCAAAGAAGATCGCCAAATGAATCTTCTTACACTGTAGGCCAAAGAAGATCGCAAAAAAAAATCTTCTTACATTGTAGGCCAAAAGAAGATCGCCAAAAGAATCTTCTCACCCTGTATATAGGTCAAAGAAGATAGCCAAAAGAACCTTCTTACGTTTTAGACCAAAAGAAGATCGCCAAAAGAACCTTCTTACGTTTTAGACCAAAAGAAGATCGCCAAAAGAATCTTCTCACACTGTAGGCCAAAGCAGGTCGCCAAAAGAATCTTCTCACACTGTAGGCCAAAAGAAGATCGCCAAAAGAATCTTCGCACTATTTGCCAAATCAGCAGAGCCACTTTCGCCATAGGCCAAAGAAGGTGGCCAAGAGAATTTTCAGGCTCTGAAGCCAAATAAGATCGCCTGCTGGAACTCGAATCTTCTCATGGGTCAAATCAAGATCGAAAGATCATACCTTCCTCTAGTTATAACTATTATTTTGTTTTGTTCCGTTGAACGCTACAGGTTTCTTAACTTCGACACCTGTTAAACTCTTTTGTTGTACATTGCACTGTGTATTGTTTTTTGAGGACAACAACCTCAGACTCAGGAGTCTCAGGGGTGAATACAACTGTCTGCATATGGATCCCACACGTCATCTGATGGCGCAACCAGCTGGGCAACCTCGATCCCAAGGGAAGTCCCCTTCAAATAATTGAATACAGAAAAACCATTTTCATGCACGATGTACTTGTTTCTTATGTTATAATCCCACATAATCCATGAGGGTCGTTATCTGCATATTAACACCTAACTCAATTATACGAGTGAGGGCGCAGACCAAAAAGGGTCTTTTGTCTTTTTTGTTTAACCTCTTAAATGGAAAGACAGGCCTTAGACAATTATGATATGGTTAGATAATGATCTTGGTGACTGGGTGTAATTGAGGCTGACTGAACTGAACTTTCTAAAACCTGGAATAATTTGGGCTAGGAGACATTGCAATATTACTAACTTAAAAAGCATATTTTTTTTATTCAAAAAGAAAAACACCTGTTGTCAGTGATTTTCTTTATCCATTTTAACAGCTGTTCCAACTGGCCTTTTTTGTGTTTGCATTGTTTGATTTTGTTTGATGTTAAATGGTTGAAAGGTGAACCAAGATAAATTGACTGGAGTGGGATTCGAACCGGCGACGTCCTGAATACCGTACAGGCGCTCTACCAACTGAGCTATCCAAGTATCCAGCCCTATATTGGTGGTGTCCCTAATAGTCAATTGTCTTTTGTTCATTTGGCAGTCAGAGCTATGAAACCACTCACATACCGCTATATCCCAATGATCACTTAAGATACGTGCAGCAATTAGCGATGCTGCAACCTCAGAAATGTTCCGCTTGATTGTCTTTACAAAAATCAAAAATTATATGACAATAAGCAGTGTGTACGTACACGTTGAAGTGATCTTAAAAGATTTCTCTGGCAAACTTTCCAATCCATAAACTTCAGGCTGTTTCTCCCTCTTGGTTTGGTTTTGCTAAAAATAAATTCCTTTTAGTGGAGAAGAAATCAGGACAAAGTAAGAGACGTGCGCCGAGGATGGAACCAAATTTCGATCGTCTTCTGTTCCAAATCCATAGGCTTACGTGCCTCTGAAGGCCTACATACGCCAACACAGTCTCAATTTATGTAATTTTGTCTGAGCCCCAAAAGGAAAGAGAAGAACAGGTCTCATTTGAGTTCATACGAAGGTAGGGGAGGGCAAGAGACCTTTAACTGTCTATGCAAATGAGATCGCATGTCATGCATGGTCATTTATCAGAGTGTGCAAATTTTTGCCATTTTGACAGCATGGTCAACATAGATATTAATTGGTCTTGCAAATTGCTCTGCATGTTGACTTAACTTGGGATCGCACTTACAGGGAAAACTACCACACTGCGGAGTAGCATTTACAAAATGATAGCTGTGCCCCTTGATGTTATTAAGATATGAAACACACGAAGGCGATTTGCTTAGCACAATAAATCTTGCTTACAGACAGTCGGTTAGCAGGCAAGATCTTAAGGAATTTGATTTTAATTATTCCGCTTAGTGTGCGAGGAAATCATGTTTATAGGTTTGGTTTGGATCATTCCAAGCAAAGCGTTAATTTCAGCGATAGGTCTTTGTCGTTGCTGCTATTGCTGCTGCTGCTGCTGTTCTTGGTGTATGTGTTGCTGTTGTTTTTGCCGGCTACAGCTGTTCCTGCAGTTGCTGCTGCTCAGTTCCCTAGTTGCTGCTGCAACTGCTGTTGTTACTGCTGTTGTGTGTTGTTGCTGTTAGTTGCTGCTGCTTCTAGTTGCTGTTGTTGCTGCTGCTGCCAGTGTTAGTTGCTGCTGCTGCTGCTGCTGCTGCAGTGTTAGTTGTTTCCGTTGCTGTTGGTGCTGCTGTTAGTTGCTGCTGCTGATGATGTTGTTGCTGCTGCTGCGGGGTACTGCTGCCGTAATTTATACCGTCCTTGATATTATTCTCATGTTATAAGTTCATTTGGACTACACCCCCATAACACAGTGGTCCCAGGGGAACCACCGACTTTACAGAAAGAAAAATACAAGCTCCCGAGCCAGTCTTCTTGACAAGGATAATGACATTTACTTTTCATGACTTAGAGAATCATCCGTCTGCGTGTAGGGTCTCATGAGGGTTTGTTCCAAGTTGAAAGACCGCGCTGAGCTCCGTACGTGTCATGCATAGTCCATCGTATGTAATAGAACTAGATCGAACTGGTGTTCATATGTACGGAGCTCCATGACTGCCATTCCACTTATTTAGTTAAACACATAATAATTTAGGTAAATCGACATTTTGTTAGTGGTACGAGTCTCAATAATCTACAAGATGACTTTTAGTGAAGACGATTAACTGACACAGAGATGTCGACATGTTCTGATAATTATCTCGCCAAGTCGACTTACTGAAACAAGGAAGTCGACTTGATAGTTTCTTGTAAAAAAAAACTGAGATAAATTATCAGGTAAGACGACAAATGAGATTCAATTCGTTGACACTCGGCAAGATGAATAATCAGGATATGCTCGACTTCTCGTTTTCACTAAAAGTAATATTTTACTTTACTGACGGTTTTTAATCATTCGGTTCGGTATCCGTACTCGGTTCGGTATCCGTTCGGTATCCGTATTTCGTATAAGGTACGAGTGACAACGGATCCGGAGCGCTCAGCGGGCTACGAAGACTCTCTCCCCGGGGGAAAGTTGGGGATTTACGGTAAACCAGGTTTGCCGATGGAACAAACCGATCTTATTCTCCTCTGTCAACACAGCGGAATAATCATCTGGCAAAAAAAATATACAAGTCCCGTGCGTTTTGTTGACTTTGGTGCGTTTCAAGTTTGAACTTCCATGCAAGGTTGTGTACATGTATACCCTTTATTCTATAGCCGTGGGCTTGAGGCTTGAGGATTAAGGCTTGATGCTAATTAAGACTAGAGCATAATTAAGGCTTGAGGCTAATTAAGGCTTGAGGCTAATTAAGACTTGAGGCTTATTAAGGGTTAGGGCTCGATGCTTGAGGCTTGAGGCTTGAGACTTAAGGCTTGAGGCTTGAGGCTTGAGGCTTGAGGCTTGAGGCTCGAGGCTTGAGGCTTGAGGCTTGAGGCTTGAGGCTTGAGGCTTGAGACTTGAGGCTTGAGGCTTGTGGCTTGAGGCTTGAGGCTTGAGGCTTGAGGCTCGAGGCAGTGAAGCTTGAGGCTTGAGGCTCGAGGCAGTGAAGCTTGAGGCTTGGGACTTATTTTGCTAGCACCATTTTGTGTCCTAAGTGAAATTAAAGGTTTGAGATACGTGGCGCAAAGCTGAAGCCTTTCTTAGGCTCCGTCATGTGGCTCAATTTCTTTTTTTTGTGGGCCTCAAATGGCAGTAGCGAAGTAAGTCCCAAGCCCAGCCTTTTCAAGCCTGGTTTCGTAGATGTCTTTAAGTTCGGCATAATAGTCACGTGGGAGGCTACTTAAAGTTAATTTGTATGCTATTTATTTTTCGAGAAAAAAAGAAACATGAACATACATGTACATGTAAACTTGTTGCTTTAATGCCCACCTGTTGTGTTTGGACGTGTTCCAACACCTCCCCCGTACATGTCCTGCTCAGTTTCGTAGAAAAACGACAATCAGACGGCTGTTTTTGCACATCAAATAAAGGAAGTTTTCCAACAGATGAAACAGTCGTCTGGATGTCCCTGACCTTTATGTTAGTTGTATAATGCTTGCAAGTCATTGTGATAAGTCAAGATTCATGCTGTCATAAAATGCATGGGTACGTTAACGGAACCTGTACTCAGGCCATGTGGAAATAAAGTCTCTTTTTATGATGACGAACAGACCACAGTGTTCGAAACGTTGACGGCTCTGTTCTTTTCACAGGCACCAATCAACATCATAATCTCCGTATTTCTACCTATAGTATGGTTTCGTATCCAGTGCGAGATGCGGTGGTCGCCATGACATATGACACTTGGGGCGCGCATTACATTATTCACAGTGTGAAATTAACTATGAATATCATGCGCAAGACGGCAAAGAATGGTGGCGCAGGAGGAACATCGAACATCAGAAATATCTTCCCACATATTTGTGATGTTTGGTACATCGTACATCACAAATTCACACATATCTGCATGGGCAGTTTTATTATGTGATGTTTGCACATGCATTATAATACGTATAACATACATCGTAGGCATACATCCCAAATCTGCCATAATAATATAATGTCATATGTCATGACGGCCACAAAAATGCGTAAGAACACTGAAGTACGCTATCACAAACCCCCCTACCTGTTGTCACTTTACCATTCGAAACTGCTGAACTTTTCACAGTGGTCGAAAAATTCAGCTTCTCAGTTTACAAATTTCGCAAATATTTTATTTTTGCGAAACTTCAAAACTTTTGTTTAGTCGAATTTCCTTTTGGTGCGTTTAATTTAAATCAAAATCTTCCTTGGAAAAAGTTGGCATGTACTTAATTTGCTTTATTCATCTTAAATTATTCTTTGGTTGTGTAAGCTTTGATAAACCACGCCCTGCTTTAGAGGAGGAAATTTCCATAATGCATGGAAATGCGTGGGTTGCGAACATTACGTATTATTCCCATGAGTATATGGATAAGGATTATACAAAATGATCTGCAAAGGAATCGATTTTGTCTGTCTAGCAAAACCGCCTGAAATTGTCGGTGAATTTCAAAAAAAGGAGAAAAAAAAACTTACGAGGGCTTTGGATGTGAATTGTTACCAAACCGCTCACAGATTTTCGCAGAAAAAAAACCCGCTTCTACCAGTTGAATGATCCTTCTATTAACATGATTCTACATATTCGAACACCCGAGAGAGAGAGAAAAGTCATTTAACTTGCAGATATTATACGATACAGCCATGTGTGGGAGGTTCTACTCTGTTTGGGGTAAGATTTTATGAAGGGAATACATGTTGGTATATAACTGTCCTGTTGTGTTCATTACATTACTGTATGACTTAGATACATCATACCTCTATTCAAACATTGTTATTAAAGGTAATGTCATACTTTGGTTTTTATCAAAGAAATTCAGATTCATGGGCAAAAATATCAAGAAAGATACAGTAACAGTCATCTGTGAAAATTTCAGTGGCATACGGTGCCCACTTTTTGAGAAAACAGTGAAAAACGGCCAAAGTATTAAAGTCTTTCCATCGTTATTCATCGTACCATACTTTGGTAGCATACCCAGAAATCTTCACAGATTTACATATAACTTAACAGGGTATAAAGATGGTGATCATCATGTACATGTACCGTTGAAATGTTTCTGCATGAAATGCTGTATTCATCCAGAACAGAGAAAAACCAAAGATCAAAACCAATTTTGATCTTTAAAAGACCCAAAATAACGGTAAGAAGATTTTTTTTAAACCGTAGGCATTCACTATTTTCTCATACGGTCGGCACTATGGGACTCCGAGAATTTCACAGATGACTGTTAGTATCTTTCTTGATATTTTGTCCATAAAGTATGAAGTTACCTTTAAATTTACTGGTTATACAAATATTTGATATTAAAAGGACAAAATTCACCTGCACCAGCACTCAACACTTGTCCGTGATGGACGCGTGACCAGCGCGTGTCCAGGCCCAGCCAGCCGGCCGACCCTCCCCAGATAAACCCTCGCCCCGCGGGAATGCCCGGCTCTGTTTTTACGCGCTGATGAAAAATTGACGATCACGGAGTATTGACGGCAAATGTTGTTTTTCGTCGAATGAACCCTGGCGATTTACACAGATAAATCCCCTGTTTCATGTCCAATAAAGTGGGCTGACAGATTTAAGGCGTGGAGTTTTTTCGCGATAAGCAACGTTCCTCGTTATCAATATTATAAGGGCAAGTTCTGCTAGACTCGCATTGAAGGTAGTATCATACTTTGGTTTTTGTCAAAGAAATACAGATTCATGGGCAAAAATATCAAGGAAGAAACAGTCACAGTCATCTGTGAAATTTTCAGTCCCATACGGTGCCTACCTTTTGAGAAAACAGTGAAAAACTGTCAAAGTATTTCTTAAGTCTTTTCACTTTTTATTTTTGATCTTTTAAAGATTTTCGGTCGTTGTTTTATTAATTTCTGGATAAATACACCATTTCAGGCGAAAACATTTTAACGATATGTTCCTACCATCACCATCTTTATACCCTGTAAGTTATAGGTAAATCTGTGAAGATTTCTGTTTCGGTGTGCTACCAAAGTATCATAGTACCTTTAAGTATTAAGAAAAATGCTAAAGAAGAATGATGTGCTTGTAAGTGTTGCCAGACCAAAATGTCGCAACATATGTCTTTATACGTAAAGATAATTATACAAGTAATAAACTGCTGCAAACTGCTCATCGGCCAAAATACTGACCTGAAATGCTTGGAATTAAGAGGGCCTGACGTTTCGATCCTAGCAGGATCTTTATCGAAGGCTAAATGACAAGATGACAAAAACATGCAAGTAAAGACACACATGAATTGATGAGAGGATCATCTTTACTTGCATGTTCTTGTCCTCTTGTCATTTAGTCTTCGAGAAAGATCCTGCTATAGGATCGAAACGTCAGGCCCTCTTAACTCCAAGCATTTTAAGATAATTACAATACATTTTTGGGCATTATTTCCTCTCCGCTTCGTATACTGTTTCACAGTAATTCTGTGACCATTGTCAATTTTGCACCTTACATTTAAGGCTCCCTGTTGGATTAAGATAAGGTTTAATCTTTGTATAAATTGGGCCAGTACCACATCTTTGCAGAGAAAAAGATTTCGACGCCTTTGAAATCTTGTGTATCTATAAACAACACATTCGTGATGATATTGGTCCTGGGCTACGTATGTTCTACAAGATTGCCGTGATTCCATAAAACCGCTCACGGAAGCTAGATGGATACCGGTAAAATCGATACAAAGATAAGCTTTATATAGGAGCAACCCGCATTCATGCGTGGCGACACAGTCTTATCAACGTGTTTCACCTGATGAAACAATGGTAATGAGAACATGATGAAAAAAAGAATGAAACAAATTTATCATTCTTAAGAGGACTTATGTCTATTTAATGAAGGTACTCATTTAGCAAGCTGACCATGGATTACTTGATAAAACAAATGTAAAGTAAACATTTCAGCTGTGTGCGTAGCTAAATTGACTTTTTTATACCCTGGAATTGTCCTCAATTTGCCCCAGAAATGTGCCGGCAGATGGAGAAGATCGTGCTCATAATGTATGATTGCCACGGGCTGAAAAATAAATCCTCACTCGCTTTGGGAATGGTCCCATGCACAAACCTATGCACGGAGGCTGGGAACCTGACCGCATGTTACTGACTATGCCAAACGTAATCAATGACCGTTTCATGTCACAACTCATGTTGGCCCACGCAGGCTCTACGGGCTTTCTTATAATCGTGGCATAAACCAGTCGTTTGGCATAGTCAGTGACATGCGGTCAAGTTCCCAGACTTCGTAATATGGTTTGTACACGGGCTCATTGCTAAAGCCCGTGAGGATTTTTTTTCACGACTTTTTTCGTACACAACCTCATACTATTATTCGTAGCCCTACGTAGGATACGATGGGTTATCCGATCTTAACTCGAGTTACAATCGATCGTAAGGTTTCGTCAAATCGACCCTAGTGTGAAAAGCATGAAGATTTCCTTGAGTTTAATAATGAAATGTGAAATTGTGATTCTAAGACAAAAACAGGACGAAGTTCCAAAGAATATTGCCGAAAAAATACGTTTTCCAATTTCGGTTTTTTAGAATGTACGATTGTTTAACGGTCCTACATTCTGAGCACGATCTTCTAATACTAGGAATGATCATTCTGTATCATTCGTTTTGTTCTGATAAGCAGGAGAAAGTACCTAAAATATGCTTTACTGAACCTTTGAGTGTCATTGTTTTGCTTGTTTTGAAAAACAACACCAATCCTGGTCAACTTCTTGTTGACCCACTCTGTATGCAAAAATATACGTGCACCACACGTAGTGCATGCATGCACAAGTCCCCTTCAAAGGAGTTACTGCAGTTCTGCGAACCACTCATCCGGCCTAGTGGCCTCATAATCATGTACCAAAAGTTTTGTTTATTGAACTGAGTATGTTTGTTTATTTTGTTTGCTTATTAATTTTGTTTGTTTGTTTGTTTGCTTCTGGCTGTGTTTTGTTTAGTATGTTTGTTTATTTTGGTTTGTGGTTTTGTTTATTTATTTGTCCCCTCGACACTGAGTATAATTATCTTCTATTGTTGTATCATTTTGTGCAGCTATGGGCGGAGTTGGGTCTGACGTTTCGATTCTAGCAGAATCATTCTCAAAGGCTTAGGAAGGTTTTTAGCCTTTGAGAAAGATCCTGCTATAGGATTGAAACGTCAGGCCCTCCTACCTCCAAACATTTTATATAGATCGGGTCATTTATTTTGGTTGATGAGCAGTTTGCATCAGTTTATTTATGTCGAAAACAAAATCGCATGTGTTCATCTTTAATTTTGTCTCGAGATTCGTCATGATTATTTGTTTTTCAAGGATCAACCTTTTCAAGGCGGTCCCCTCTTTCCGAAAAACCTGCCTTTCCTTCTGCAAATCCCCGGAACAACTGTTGTTGAAGAGGAACAACCGCAAAGTGTACAGCACGTGCCGTCACATAAGTCCTTATAACTCTCCCCTAGGCCTAGGGGGAAGGTCGGAGGAAAAAAAAAAGAGTGAGAGATGGAAAAAGAGTGCTCAGATTTGACCCGAAAGGTCAGGGTCAAAGGTCATCAGCTGACGCTGCCTTTTTTTCTTATCCTTTGTTATTATTTGTTTATGAGCTTTGGGATTTGGTACCACGTCTGTGGCGGCAATTCGTTGGCGCGTGTGACAAGCGTGCGACACGGGTCATGCTACCGGGTCGGCGTGGACGATCCCGGGGGCACTTGCTCGGTCCCTTGCCGGGGTATCGCGTTACACTTCCACCGGGCTTGTGACGCACGGCACGGCACACTCGTCTCACCTCGCACACCTGGATCTCATCCAAAAAGCCAAGATTTAAGGAGGGTTGTGGGGAGAGTGTTCTGAACAAACACCATTACGGTGTTGGGGATGATACAAAAGGCATGTTGACTTGACTTGACTTGGCTTGCCAAATCGATTTTTATACAAAACAGAAACTTACAGGAGACTTGTTTTGCTTTCATTTGACGCGTACTTGTTTTGGGATGTTCAGAGTTACAGGAAGGCATGATGTTTTGATCCTCGCTGGATCATTCGCCGAGGTAAAAATCCTGTTAGCATTTTACAGGTTTGAGAAAGATCCTTTAAGGATCGAAACGTCAGGCCCTCCCAACTCAAAGCAAGATATATTCCAGGCCATTGTTTTTGTCGGTGTTTTTAATTTTCTCAACCCAAGATAATATAAACACACAGACGCGCACACATTTCATGATAAAAAATATAGAGACAGTTATTGTTGTCTTCTGGAAAACGTAACCACCGATTTTCATAAGATTTTCACAAGTAAGTATTACGACGTGCATTTAAAAACTGAACTATTTTCAATAGGAAAGTAATCTAGTTGGCACAGAAAGCAACGTAGTGAACAGTGCTGATTTGTACAGTAAACATTTCAGAATGTGATAGGATCTTGGGCAAGTCAAGCCATCACGGAAGAGCTATAGCTCCATGGTCAAGCATGGCCTTGCTATAAAAGGCCGCTTTGTTTTACAGCCTCCATGTAGATAACGCACAACAGGTACATGTCGGGACAATAATGTGGCTACTATTATTTAGTTTTTAAACAAAGCGTAGGGGTCCCTCCGGGTGCTTTCTTAGATAAGAGGGACCTGTTTGTCATTTTGCCCGTCTGGCAATTAGCACGGGCCAAGCGGATAACAGACATGATGACAAAATTAGTGCGACGGCGCAAGGCATTGTGGAAGACCCCCGCGACGGATGATGATAGCGGGTACAAGGGCTGTCATCCCCCCGTCAAATTCGAGTTATATACGGGTTGATTGATTGTCCGCGTGCGCCGGTCAATCAGAGTTTCCCGGACTTGTCCATCAAACTTGACAATGTACATTGTAAGGTGGCTATCACCGTTTTGTTTGAAAAGGAGTTCATGTCTTTATTTAGCTTGAAAGATTTGAGGCTTTTCATGATGACATAATGGGTCTTTTAACTTGTAAAGTTCAAGTCGTTTGCCGTGACGTCAAACGAAGGGCGCCCTCTGTCTTTTAGGTAAAAAGACGATAGGATGACCGTCCATACGTACGCACACACGAGGGGGGTGGGGGGGGGGGTTCAGACTAAAAACAAATGTGCATTTAATCATATCGCCCGAAAAGAGAGGGGAAAGAAAGAAAAAGAGTTTCTGTGTTTTTTCTTATGAAACAAAACTTGGAGGCGACGTCCTAATATAACGGTACCAGCCCCGACGTAGAACGTTAATGTGATATTTGAATGATGCTAAAGCAAGGTAACCTGAGAAGTGAAAACAAAACCACCATAAAAACCGATCATCCTACGTGGGATTGGAAGTTACGATGAGTTTGTTGAAATCGGCCCCTCACTTGGTTTTCAAAGCATTTGGGCTCTTTGATAGATTAAATTACCAGGATCTTCATAGAAAAAGATCGATTAATGTGGGATTATTCTCAGTAAATTGGTGGGTTAGACTGAGTTTCTTAAAGGCAATATCATACTTTGGTTTTTGTCAACGAAATGCAGATTCATGGGCAAAAATATCAAGACAGATACCGTAACAATCATCCGTGAAAATTTCAGTCCCATACGGTGCCCACCTTTTGAGAAAACAGTGAAAACAGCCACAGTATTTCTTAGGTCTTTTCTCTTTTATGTTTGATCTTTTAAAAGATCAAACAGATTTTCGGTCGTTGTTTTACTCTTTTCTGGATAAATACAGCATTTCAGGCGGAAACATTTTAACGGTATGTTTCTACCACCACCATCTTCATACCCTGTAAGTTATACATAAATCTGTGAACATTTCTGTTTTGGCTTCTTACCAAAGTATGATACTACCTTTAAACCTGGTTCCGTTTTCCAATTTTGACAAGGATTCAGTTGCACTTTGGAACCGGTCGTGTTTGCATACAGACGAGGTAATAATGTGCCAATAACATTCAATTCTCCGTGACTGGAAACAAAGACCAAAAACCGATTATCAATTATTGTCCGTGCGCTTCCGATCGTACGAGGTTTTGCATCGAACTTTATTTCACCCGGAAATACCGACACACAGCGTCCCTGCGGATGCAGACCTATACCGTCGAATACCCTCACGTCCCCCATGACGGAACCCAGCCTCGCCTGGTGCCATTCCCATATATCATGTTGCAGCGTTTAAAATAAATAAATCCAAAAATCAGGTCATGATATTATTTTTCTTCTTGTAAACCCATTTGCCATTTTTTAGGGGGGTTTCACTCTGCTGAGTCTAAACATAGCCCGCCTGGACACCTGTTTGATGACCCCTGTGACCTCGAGGCCTATTGTTATGACTATAACCGAAGCTTAAAATAGTCATTTCCGATTTGTTTTTTCCTGGGTGCCACAAGCCAATGACGTCAAAGGGACGTGTTTGTTTGTCAGATGTTTGTACTTGGTCTGTAAGTACGGTGGGACTTGAAGACATTATATACACGAAATACAGAGGAAACAAAATCGGCGAAGTTGACGAGTATGCAAGCTGCCATTTTTTTTGTTGGCGCCTACGGTAGCCTACGGTAGCCGTGAAGTGACAGTGCACGTTGTGAATGTCGTAAAAGCAAGCATTTCCCATTTCCTTTTACAACACGGGAGTTCGTGAAGTGACAGTGCACGTTTTATGAATGATTGAATTTTCAAGGAAAGACGGAATGCATTTTTTGGCGGGGTGAATTTCGAACGGAAAGTTGAAGACTCCTTGGTATAAACAGTGAGTGTCGTGAAAGCACGCCTTTCCCATTTGTTTCTTACAACACGGGATTTCGTCACTCTTTCGCAAACTACACGTCGAGTTCGAATTTTGTGCCAATTGGCAGTTGGGCCCAAACAATAAATGCGATAGATATGCGAAACAGGAGTCGATTTCACCAAACTAATCGTGACTTACATTCAATCGTAGGAATTACGATTCATTGCAGCACTATATGTATGATCATGCCTCATTCGTAACTTGAGTTACGATCGATCGTAGAGCTTCGTGAAATCGACCCAACGTCTTTTATTCCGACACAAAAAAGAATGTATCCCTCATTGTATCCCTCAAGGGTATCCCTCCTTCTGAAGCCCTCCCTGAGGAGTCAGAAGCATCATGAATCCAGTGGAAGACATTCAACCGCCTAAGAATAGGAACAGAGCGATCAAAATAGCTGCCACGGCCAGAGTAGCGTTATGAAACTAGCCAAAGTCCGCCAAACCACCATGTAATGCAGCATCGCCATGTCTGCTCCCTACTTCCCAACCTAGTTCGGCTCAGAGGATCTCGCAGTGTCCAATACAAATGCAAAGGACTGCGTAAAAATGAGAAACTGTCATATAGTCAACCAGCTTTAGAGAAGCACAACAGAACAACAGAAACGAGTCAAAAGACATAAAAAGGCCAGTGGAATAAGGACGGCACAATCAGGCGAACACAACCAAAATGGCCGAGTATAAAGTTATTTAAAGGTCTCCAAGTAAAAGTTCTATAAATCTCGGCACCGGCACATGGTTGCCTAGTATTCGTTACAACGTCTCTCAAAGTTTGGGCAAGAATCGAGTCGGGCAAAAATAATTATCTCAGTTTGACCACAGAGCAAAAAACAGCCATTTCAAGACACCGTTTAATGCATGATTGTGTAACAATTAACACGGGCAACGCCGGGTCGATTTCACCCAACTCATCGTAACTTACAATACATTGCAGCCCTATGTAGGATATAGGCCTCCTACGATGGGTTATCCTTCGTAAACCAAGTTACGATCGATCTTAGGGCTTCGTGAAATTGACCCCGGGCTGCACAACAACACACGCAGGACTGGAACAAGTCTACGCACACCTTCCATCAACCATGCAACAATGAATCGGCTAAAAATAGTCAATGTTTTCTGTAATTAATGAGTTCCTGGGCTCTACTTTTGTTATACGTCCAAGGTAAACTGCACGGATAAGCAGGCGGTGACAGATTGGCTAGGATAGGATCGAGTCAAACTAGGCAATGGAGGTATTATGCCTACGGGTCATTAGTTTCAACACTATCTACAATTGGAAAGCCTTCTTCCTTCCAGTTTAGTTTCGATCGGTCTGCTTGTTTATTTTTCTAATTTGAGGTAATATCATACTTTGGTTTTTGTCAAAGAAATGCAGATTCATTGGCACAAATATCCAGAAAGAAACAGTAACGGTCATCTGTGAAAATTCCAGTCCCATATAGTGCCGACTTTTGGAGAAAACAGTGAAAAACGCCCACGGTATTTTTAAAGATCTTTTCACCGTTATTAATTTTGTTTATCTTGAAAGGTAATATCATACATTGAATTTTTTTCAAAGAAATGCAGATTCATTGGCCCAATTATCAAGAAAGATACAGTGAGGGTCATCTGTGAAAATTACAGTCTTATACGGTGCCCACGTTTTGAGAAACTCCTACGGTATTATTAAAGTCTTTTCACCGATTTTTATCTTTGAAAGATCAAAATTGTTTTTGCTCATTGGTTTGACTCTTTTCTGGATAAATACAGAATTTCAGGCAGAAAATTAAAGGTATATTTCTACCATCACCATATTATTTTATTCCCTGTAAGATAGGTAAATCTGTGAAGAATTTTGTTTCGGTGTGCTACCAAAGTATGATAGTAATTACTTAGTATACCTTTAATTGCCAAAGAAGAGAGGCCATAGAGATAGCATGTACCAATACATGACTGGCTAAATAGTGACCATTTGTAAATATCTTTCAAATGCTGTTAAAAAAACATTATTTTGGTTTATAAAATACAACTTACAACATTTTTAAAATGCGCTTTCAACCATGTTTCAATCTACTTTCAAACCGCAGCCAAAAGCCTCTATTTTGATACCTGTTATCTTAGAATGGATTCACGAAATGGAGCCGAAGCCGAGGTTTGGAAAAGGGGCTAGGATCGATTTAATTGTGTATGGGTGCTTTCTCGATCAGCCGCGTTTGAAGGGATCTCGTATCACACGTACACTCTTGAAAACAACGCACTCATGGTCACCGCTGAGGGCGCTAGACAGATAACGCATGGTGGCCGTCAGTTTTTACAGCAATCCCAAATATTGCGGTTTGAATCTTAATTATTTTGTCCGATTCCTTTAAAAGTTGGTATCCTCGGTCAGCCGACGCGATTTTTTTTGTTTTTATGACCCGTAAAAAACACCCTTGAAAGATGGTTTTGTTTGTGAGTTTTTACAGTCTAATGGGCTGAAATAACTATTCAAAAACATTCTTCCATGATTGTAAACAAATCGGCAAAATCTTCCTGGACAAAATAAGGACGGCAATGATGAAGAAAAAACATTATTGTTATTCACTTCTGAACCCAAAGGATACACCAAAAGCGCCCTTAGGCACTGTAGCTCGAAAGCCTGATGAAACCATTGAAAGATGATGAGAAGAAGATACAGTTTATAGGTGGGAGGAAAACCCCAGAGTAATATTCTGTGTCAAACCCACCGAATCAGGTAGGGACGGAAAATCCAATCCACTTGTGGACCGAGCCGGACTCGAACCCGGTCCGCCAGAGGTGAAAGGCGAGGAAATTTCGCTACGCCAACCCGACTCCAATATAATGGGAGACTTTGGAGGTGGGTCTTCAAGTTGATAGCACACGCACGCGCACAAAAAAAACAAAAAAAAAACAAGCGCATGCTCAGCGATAGCAAAACGAGACTTCAGTCTGCTGCCGCCAGCGTCTCAAAAGTCTCCCATTAATCATGTTCATCGCTGGGATAAAAAAGTGGTCATATCAAAACGCAAAATAACACTGTGGCTTCATTAATTGTCCCAAAGATTGACTCAGAAACTTAAGGGTAAAATAAATGGATCATTTTTCAAACTTACTCTGGCTTCCAAAATGTGGGAAGGCGATTGACTTGCGACAGGGTGAAGGCGTCGATGCAGTCTCGGGGATGAAGTGGCTGGAGGACGGTCGTAGCAGACGGACTCGACGTGGTTAGAAGGCGACCTCGGTCATGGGAGTAATTTCGATAAATTTCTCATCGGCAAACCTACACAAAATTGAAAAGAATTTGGCAGATTAAGATTAATTGAGTCAAGAATTTTTGGTGTTGTTCTTGTACCCGAACCGATAAAATGGCCCTTTTTTTCTCAGAAGTTGTATTAAATAAATTGTATTTATTTATGTTTTACACTAAGGTCATTCGAAATTAGTGCGGTGCACACGGAGTGGTTTGGTATATAGCGCCCTCTTTTGAAATGCTCGTTGTCGGCAACGTACTTTTTGAAGTGCGCCCTCTTGTGGGATTCTTTCGTGCATTATTTTCTTACAGGTGCATGCAGATTCAAATTAATGGTGAGAATGATCGGGCTTCAGTTGCTTCAATTCAATTCAATTCAATTCATTTCAATTCTATTCAGATAAACATTTATTTCATACTTGTCAATGAAAGGTAACACGGAACAGGAAATCATACAGTTATTGGAAAATAAAAAACAATAATATTGGAACTACAGTTTGTATAGCAAAGAAAGCATAAATCTTGCCAACTTGACAATGAAAATCATGAAGTCAATAACTGAATTTTTTTTTTATAATTTCAAGCCGCTTGGAGTTTATTAAGAGATCCTGACGAATACTAGCAGGATCTTTATCGAAGGCTAATCCAGTAGAATGGTAGGGCGCCCTCTTTCGACGGCAAGCAGAGCGGATGGATATCCATATAGCCTTATTCAATTTAATTCCATCTAATCTAATTGAACGCGGCCTACAACCTCCGCAGTAAAAATAGAACCTGCCTAATTCGATGCGCCGTGCCAAAAAAGAAAAAAAGAAAAAGAAAAGCAACACAACCCCAGCCTCAGCCTTAATTAAATGCAGACACGAGGGACCGGAGAAATTGTTCGACCTTGTGGGGGACCAGACGGCGGGGGATGATTGGCCGCAGCCGGCCTAAGGGAAACGGCCTAGGCCCTGCCAACAAATTACTGGTACTGGGTAGAGAGACAAGCTCACCAATTACCTGCTAAAGAATTAACATCCTTGGAATACTTAGCAATGAGCTATTTATGCATTCCATAATAATGATATAAAACACCAGGAATCTCTGAACTCCGTGGCGGGAGGTTTTGTTGATTTCCTGGGCAGACGATACGACAACACACGGTGAATCCTTATTGTGGACGCCGGACGGACAGAATGAGGCGTCGAAAAAGAAGTTGAGTTTGAGACAGAAAATTGACTCAACATTTTGAAAACAGTCATGGGAAATCTTGTTTCATCAGATGCTGGGTTTTCAAGGAAATCAAGATTTAGTGTCTTTTAAAAAGATCGTTCGTCCGAACGATTTAGTAACATTTTCGAAAGCGTGCTGTAACCGTGAAGGATTCGGAGGGGGCAAGATTATTTCGGCCGTATTTCTGCTATCCAGAGTGAACAAAGCGTAAAAAAGTGCATGAAACAACGTCTGTAAGGAAGTTTGAGGCCTTCACTTCTGTTTACGTACCAAATTCAGCCAAAACGCACATCTTTACAAATCCCATATGCTCCCTTTGACGATAGTTACCCCCTTTTGGCGTAAAGGAACAAGAAGTGGATTTCGATGGACAAATATTTGACTGGTCGGTCATAATGAACACAGCAACTAACACTGAATGAAACAGACAAAAAACATAATTATTTCAATCGTCTCCTGATGATGACTAGAGCAGGCTAGTCGAAACGTTGAGACCTAACCAGATATGATACGAAAAAAGAAATGCGAACGTAAATCACAATGGTATTACTGCAAACCGATCCACATAAAAAAGATCCACACTAAGTTAACGATATTCCTTTTTGGGGCGCGAAAGAACAGGAAGTGTATTTTAAATAGTCACGAATTATTTTGATTGGTCGATCATAACGAGGCCAAAATACTAAGTGAAACAGACAGGAAAATGCATTCAGTGACATAGCAACAACGACAATGGAACGCGAGAAAATCGCACAAAAATACGGAAGTTGTAAACTGCAGCTGCAAAAAACTGCTCATCAACCTAAATAATGACTTAAGATTATACAAAATGCTTAGAGTTATGAAGGCCAGACGTTTCGATCCTATAGAAGGAGCCTTTGCTCAAAGACCTTTTTAGAAAAACCCTGCCTATGATCGAAACGTCTTTGAGAAAAGACCTACTGAGATCAAAACGTCAGGCCCTCCTAACTCTGAGCAGCCTTTGAGAAAGATCCTGCTAGGATCGAAACGTCAGGCCCTCCTAACTCCAAGCAGTTTGAGAAAGATCCTGCTAGGATCGAAACGTTAGGCCTCCTAACTCTGACAGCCTTTGAGAAAGATCCTGCTAGGATTGAAACGTCAGGCCCTCCTAACTCTGAGCAGCCTTTGAGAAAGATCCTGCTAGGATCGAAATGTTAGGCCTCCTAACTCTGACAGCCTTTGAAAAAGATTCTGCTAGGATTGAAACGTCAGGTCCTCCTAACTCTGAGCAGCCTTTGCGAAAGATCAGCTAGGATCTAAACGTCAAGCCCTCCTGAACTCCAAGCAGCCTTTGATAAAGATCCTGCTAGGACAGAAATGTAAGACCCTCCCAACTCCAAGCAAAATACAAAGGAAATATACTTGGTTATTAATTTTATTTTGTTTCGAGTATCGCATCAGTATGTGATTGTCAAAAAGTGAAAACAAATAATTCGCAAGTTGAATAATTTATTCACACTAAAAAGTTGTCAATTCTTTCTTTCCCGAAGGCAAAATTTGATCATTACAGTCAACCCGTAATTTATCTTCTTTTGTCCCGTTGCCCCTCATAAAATTGCCAAGAGTGTGAAAACCAAAAAGCCCCTGGAATATTCATAACCCAAAACTAAATAGTTTTCACACTTTATCATCCAAGACCGACAGTCCGAACAGAAACGTCAATCCGTTCCCACGCCGATTGCTATCGTGGTATCCATTGCAAACAAATTCACATAAGAAAACAGAGAATGACGTACAGAAACACACCCATAAAGAATACAAATACAAACACACATAATCCTATTTCAAAAATCCCACTTTGTAGAAAGAATGAAAGAAAGGGAGTGTTGGGGAAAGAAAAAAAATTGGCAAAGTCAGTCTTTCCCCGCTGCGAGCGGGTACAAAAGGGCTTTTGTTCGCCGGCACGCGGGGCTAAATCTCCCGCACGCGTACGTTGCCGTGCCCGCTCCGTTCCTTCCAACCTCGGACTCTCCGGACGGATATTAAAAGATTAAAAAAAAAACCTACCCCATGATTAAAAAAAAAGGGGAAAAAGTTTTAACTGTAGCGGATTTTCTCTTGTGATCATGAATCGCAGTGTATGTTTCCGTGTAACTTTGAATAATGGCTCCACGGGTGTACGTGTGTCGTCGTGTTCATTATTCATGCATTGGCGAGGGGCGGGGGATTAAGGGGGGAGGTTCGATATTTTTGTTTTTGTTCGAATGTATGGGGTATTATTGATGTGATGATGTTCTTTAATCGTGTGTAGTGTTGGGTAGCTTTGCTTGTCTGGTTTTCCCACAGTCAGTCTTATGTACTGTAAAAAATGGCAGAGATATCAAGTTGACAAAATAGGCATCCGAGATATGAAAACAGAGAAATACTTTATCTTTGACAATAATCTTATTACAGTATTTCAATACAAAGTAATGATCTGCTGAAAACTGCTCATCAACCAAAACATGACCTAAATTTTATTAAATGCTTGGAGTTAGGAGGGCCTGACGTTTTGATCCTAGCAGGATCTTTCTCAAAGGCTAAATAACAAGAGGACAAGAACATGAAATTCAAGATACACATAAATGGATGAGAGGATCAGAACAAAGGGGGGCAGAGTGACCAGGGAAAGCATGCAATAAAGCAGAGTGTGCACTATCAACATTTTTGCTAACATTTTCGGTAACAATGTTGCCCAGTTAGTGCAACATGACTTTGGGCCCTGTGTACACTAGCAACATTTTGGCCAACATGTTACCGAGATGTTGCTGCGACATGTTACTTACCCAACTCGTTTTACTCTGTGTACACTGACAACATTTTCAGCAACAAGGTACCTGGGCAACATGTTACCGAGATTGTTACCGAAAATCTTGACACTGTACACTCTGCTTAAGGCTGGGAAACAAGGCCATTTCATTTGTTGAATATGAGCGTTAATTGTATTTCTTCCCCAAATTCAAAGAAGCATAGTTTTATTTTATTTACTCTCACTTTGTTCGCACGTCTGGCTTTGCATTAGATTTTGGTGATGGTAACATTGCCTTTTCTTGCAGGTGCTTGCGTTTGGTATTGAATGAAAAGACAAATGTGTGGGTTTTTGTTTCTTTCTTTAATCCACGGAAAGTGAGGGAGAACGGCAGAGTGTTTAGGCGTGTGGGTCAATTATAGCATTCTCTTTAAACAGGCCGCCACCTTTCAAAATCACACACACCTCGTATATACACCGTCTGCTTTTGTTTCGTTGTCAAGCCAAGCCGAAGAATGAAAATCATACAAAACTGATAATATTTCAGTGTCATCGCATTTTATTTTCACTATCTCTCCACCCTTTCAAAGGCCGGCCTTCTAAGAGCTGATAGCTATTCATGGTGCACTGGCTGCATTATTCTACCGGGGATAAACCCTCATCAATTAATTAACAAAACGGTACGATCCTTATATCCACCTGCGGACCTTGAAAAACTATCGATTTATATTCATTTCCTTCTGTTTTTTGTTTGTTGCTCCAACAGGTGTTTTTGAAAAGACATAATTTTTTTTTGTTTAAACTGAATAATCAAACTCGGCACACGCAACATTTGAATAATTGAGGAGGGCATCCGCAACTTTGTCACTATGGTCGGGATGGGAGTGGGGTGGGGATGGGGGAGATGGACAGGGTGGGGGCATCGCTTGATTTCGGCGAAGGAGATGAGCCACCCTGAGATTCTACCGACAACACGCACCGGTTATCTCTCGGTGAACTTCAAAAGCTGTCAGGATCGAACGGGAAGGAAAATATCAGCAAGGGATGGTGAACAAAATAGTACATGAATAAATAAACGAATAAATAAATGAAGAAGTTGGTCATGTTTTTTAAAAACGGAGAATGCACATTCTCAGCAGTATTTGTTAGTTCCTTTGCCAAAGGTATACTCTGTGAAAAACCAGTCGGTGATCCAATGGTAATATTCGGATACACAGTCCAAAAACACTAATGGAAGCCAATTGTATTACTTAAAGGTACAGTACAGGATTGGTAACATTCCCAAACAAAAATGTTCACAGATTTACGTATAACTTTCAGGGTATGAAGGTAATGCTGGTAGAAACATAGCGTTAACATGTTTCCGCCTAAAATGGTGTTTTTATCCAGAAATTAGTCAAACAAAGACCGAAAACAGTTTTGATCTCGGGGTAAGATCAAAACCATTCTTTACTAAATTGAGTCGGGTTTTGCGGCTGTTTTCTCCTGACTCATATGTCCGATTGATTTCAAATGTTTACAGGTTTATTATGTCATACACATATTGGATCAGACAAAGTGTGAGAGCGTCTTGTGAAAAGGCCTTCAATGTTTAACATTGATCCACTCAGGGCGATGTCGGATCTGCCTCTGAACACTCCTCGCCCTCTCTTTCAGCAATTCACGTCACCAATTTAAAGACAAGGTAATCGGGGATTAGACTCATCGGTCGGCTTGTTTCTGTGAACGTTTATTATCAGGGGATTAAATTGAACGAACTAATCCGGTGAGGGCTTTGAAAAAAAAGGGAGCTAATCCCATGCCGGTGGATTATATTGATTTGCACGATTAATCCTCTATACCTGTCACAGTTGGTTGGACGTCAAGCACTGGATTAGATCAAGTCAGATTACGTCTGGTAAGACAGTGATGAATATGCAAGCTTAATAATTATGTGTGTGTCTGCAGTGGGTGAGAATTTGGCCGTGCGGCGCGTTCAGAGAGATGGGTGATTTTGCCTGTTGCGGCCCGGAGCAAGCAGTGGTTGACGCGGTGAAAAAATGTCGTGTCGCAATTTACTTTTTCGTTTTATTATGGACGAACTTTGACCAAATTAGAGGGGACATGCAAAGAACAGAGAAACTGTCTTGACTCTTTCTGATTTTTTTTTTGTCTAAGGTAAAGATTGGAGTCTTTAAAGTCGGGAACTGCCGAAGCTAGATTAACATTCATTAATTGCATGTTTTTCTCTTTTTATGTCTGTTTCTGTCGTGTACATCTCTGTTGTGAGACTGTCTCATCTTCCGACTCGAAACGTCAATCACTGACTCTCAAAAGCTTTGCAAGACAAATTACACACCAAATAACAGCAGTAGGCCGTTTCCGTCTCCCAGAACATAGGCCTAACCCCGGCTACATGGTCCCAATAACCCAACCCGACTCGAGGAAAATAAAACACTCGATTTCTTAGTTTCCTTGATTATTTTACAACCCCGATGAAAAAAGGGGCAACGAAAAAGGGGGCAGGTTTCTCTTAGATATTGCTCTTGATTTAATTTCAAAGTACAGCACAACCACGGCGCTCGAGCGAGCAAGGTCAATTTATATCCGCTCCTAGTAGGACTGAGTGGGGGACTTATATCTCTCTGGGCCCGGGCGAGTAAGAAATACTAACCCGATGGATTTCTTTTTTAATTAGAAGTGGCGAGGGGTAATCTGACGTTCTTTTGGGTCGAGCGTCGTCTTCCTTGGCAGGCTTCACCGTCCTCTTTCTCCCTAAATCAAGGGGTATTCGCATTTTGAACGGGAGACGAAGTGAAGAAGAAGTATTTTTTGTACATTTCTTCTTATTATAGCACACACTTGCGATTTAAACCAGCGCGTTTCCACACGAAAAGTTTAACCAAAGGTCGATTTCACCAAGCAATCACCAAGTAAATCTTAAAGGTAATATAATAATTTAGCTTTTGTCAAAGAAATGCAAATTCATGGGTAAAAATATCAAGGAAGATACAGTTACAGTCATCTGTGAAAAATTTCACCGCTATTTTGTATCTTTAAAAGATCAAAACTGTTTTTGGTCATTGGTTTTACACTTTTCGTGATAAATACAGCATTTCAGACAGACAAATTTTAACGGTGTACGTTTCTACCATCACCATCCTTAAGTTATGGGTAAATCTGTGAAGGTTTTTGTTTCGGTAGTATAATACTACCTTTAAACCAATTTTAATTGCTAAGCAATCACCATGGTGATATTGAAAACGCATGTTGAGATTGATCTTAAAGGTTTCGTGAAATCCAGCGCTGTAAAAATCACGAAAATGTCCCCCGATGAATGGAGCATAAAGAAAGATGTCTGGCTCGTTATTTTGCCTTAGTCACTAAACGCCATTTGTTGTTGACTTTATACTTTGTCAGATACCTGCGTTTTTCGTGCATTTGTCAATAAAGTGGCACTCGAATGTCATGAACTTTCTTTAAGGGGAGGGGTGATTCACGAAAGACACACACTCTCTAGCTCATTTTGTAGGTCAATCGAAAAGAAAAACGACCAAGATGGCACAGTTTCTGGACAGACGAAAAGGTTAAAAAATTACTACCAAAGGTATATAAAACAACAATCAAGAAGGAGTCCTCTTTGGCATGATGTCCCCCCAAAAAAAACCCGCGCACGAAAATCAATTGGGTGTTGAAGGTCGGGTGTCAAGTCAGGTCTCTCAGTTTCCCGCCAAAATTATCTCCCGCGCTTTTTGCTTTGCTGTCGTCTGACATTTGATAGATGACTTGCATCTCAGTTTTGTCTAGTTTTTCTTATTTCATTTTCATCTTTTCGTGGCATATTTTTTTTTATCTCGTTCTCTCTTCTTTTCAGCGCTACAAAATGACCTGGGGCGATGCGTGCGCACCTAATAAGACAAGGACCGTGGACTGGACAGCGGAACGGAAATTGATGAAATTTGAGGGAGCTTTTAAAAAATACTGACTTCGATTCTGACCTCTTAGTGTCTTTTACCACCGAGTGGGGAAGGGAGTGTAGAATGGATTAGGGTTTTTGGTTTTCTGTTCCACTTAAGGGATGGAGCATCCATGTACAAACTTGATGGGTTAGCGATTGATTTTCGTGCTGGATTGGTTTTTGAGGTTATGAGATTCGGTTGGAGTTTTTAAGGTTTTGGTTTGGTTTGGTTTTGTTTGGTCTGGTTTGGTGTGGTGTGGTGTGGTGTTGTGTGGTGTGGTTTAGTGTGGTTTTGTTTGGTCTGGTTTGGTTCGGTTTGGTTTGGTTTGGTTTGGTCTGGTTTGGTCTGGTTTGGTTTGGTTTGGTCTGGTTTGTTCTGGTTTGGTTTGGTCTGGTTTGATCTGGTTTGATCTGGTTTGGTTTGGTTTGGTTTGGTCTGGTTTGGTTTGGTTTGGTTTGGTCTGGTTTGGTCTGGTTTGGTTTGGTCTGGTTTGATCTGGTTTGGTCTGGTTTGGTGTGGTGTGGTGTGGTGTGGTGTTGTGTGGTGTGGTTTAGTGTGGTTTTGTTTGGTCTGGTTTGGTTCGGTTTGGTTTGGTCTGGTTCTGTTTGATCTGGCTTGGTTTGGTCTGGTTCTGTTTGGTTTGGTGTTGCGACACGATGATGTATGTTTGGTGCGTGTATATAGGCATTATTGAAAACGATTTCACCAAACTCGTCGTAACGTACTATCTTATGATGTATGATGATGCATTGCAGCCCTATGGGTTATCCGTCGTAACTTTGAGTTACGATCGACCGTAACGCTTCGTGAAATCGACCCATTAGGTCGTAATAAGCCAGCTTGAATCATTGTTATGACGAAAGAATACTGCTGTATAGTGGATGCATTATGACAATCGACCGAAATGATAATCTAATACAAGACTAGCGGAGTCAGGCCGTTCAATATCAACAATCCAACCGATGGAGAAAAAAAAACCCAGAAAAAGTGAGTAAGTCATGACTCTAGAAGTCAGCGGCCGTCAAGTCCGTATCTCCTAGCCGGGGCCAGGGGAGATCGCCCCTCTGTAGTCCCCGCGCTCCGAGTCGCTCCTCCCGCTGCAAAACTCAGCCCGGAATGGCATAATTGAATTTCTTCGGTATCTGGATCAAATTGCAAAATAAGATTTGGCAAGAGGAAGAAAAAATCATAATAATGATAATAATAACAAGAAGGTAGGTGACAAAAGATGAGATGAGGTGGGGAAGAATAGAGGGTCTTCTGTGTTCAATATTGAGGAGGGAGAACTCAACCACCTCCCCCCTCCAAAAAAAAAAAATGAAATGATGGATTTGAATTGCCGAGGAAGAGTGGAGTGGGGAGACAGGCAACGGTAGAGGGTTTCCCTCGCCTCGGGGCTCGAGGGGATTTTTATCCATCCCGAATACCGAACGAAGGTGGATAGTGTTCTCGTGTGACCGAGTCGACATTGGGTGTGGGAGCCGGGCGCGGTGCGGGGAGCAGCCCCGGCAAAGTCAGGCAAGTTGACGGCGTGGCCGTAGTCGAGGGTGCGCGCATGCATGCATGCACGGACGCCGTGTGCCCGGACTGAACAGCGCACCAACATTCAGTTCAACCTTGCACTATTATAGCCCCCTCTCTTCCATTCGTCACCAGTGTAGTATTTTTATTGATGGAGCTAGGTTAGATGGCGGTCTCCCAGTCTTTGGGGCCGTCCATAAAGTACGTACGCACGAAGGGGGGGAGGGGGGGTTGTTACCGATGCGTACGCCATGCGTACAGGGGGGGAGGGGGGGTTAAGGCCAATGCGTACCGTACGCAAACGAAAAATTTGCATAGCATTATCGCGCGAAAAGAGAGGTAAAAAACGTGAAAAAAGCACCGGGATTGTTTTTTTTTTCCTTTTTTTTCTTATTCAACATGGTGAAAAATAGTAAAATCCATCTGTAAATGTATAAAAACCTGTTAAACTTTAGTCATTCATTTCAAAATTTGAAAGTGACGTCCCAATAACGGTACCGGCCCGGAAAACGGTGACATTTTAATGATGCTAAAGCAAGGGACCACGAGAAGTGAAAAACCTAATGTGGGATGCGTATGCGTACAGGGGGGGAGGGGGGGTTGGGACCAATGCGTACGCCATGCGTACAGAGGGGGAGGGGGGGTCAAAAAAGTCGGCATTTCGTGCGTACGTACTTTATGGACGGCCCCTTTGTGATGAGACAGGCCATTTCCTCCTCCACCTCTTGTGCTAGCTAATGCCAGCTCACTCCCTAGTCCACCCATCACTATATAGGAACAGGTGCTTTTGGACTTTTTATTTCTTTTAATTTGACAAGCATCTCTCATCGTTAATACAACCAGACTGTTGTTATTGTTGTATTTCCAATGAGGCTGTACTAACGTGGGTTCGGAGTGCAAGCGCTGTAAACATAATTCTAATTGAGGTGACAATTATTATATAGCGTGCTTTAGGTGTTGAATAGCACCAAAGTTCATTATAGAATAGATAGTTGGCGTTTGTGAGGCCTTTGAGTGGCTTTCGTAATATTTAACAGACAATTTTGCATCATTTACTTCGAAAATTATAATGTTCAATTGTTTCTCACTCAATATTGTGCAAATTCGCGCCAATGATTTCATTTTTTGTATACTCAGTGCTTGCAATTAGGAGGGCCTGGCGTTTCTATCCTAGCAGGATCTTTATCAAACTAAGGCTTAAAAGATCCTGCTAGGATCGAAACATCAGGCCCTCCTAACTCCAAGCATTTTAACTTATTTTTTACGTCATTCATTATTTTGACTGATGAGCAGTTTGCAGCAGTTTATTACTTGTGTTGTTTTATATCTAGCCTTTAACATCAATTCAAATGACTACAGTTATTATGCAAATGAGTGTTGCCCTTCGCCGATTAAATAGATGAGCACTGCATACCTAACGCTTTATGACATTATGCAGTAATTATGCTCATCTACGTCGGCGAAGGGCAAGCCTAATTTGCATAATTTTGGCTCCCCGGCGGAAAACCATTCATAACAATGACTAGCTACCATAATGCTGGATATTGTCAATATGCATCGTCAATTCTGAATATTAAATATTTTATGTAATGTTACGTTTTCTTGAGTTTAGCTATAAATCAATCACGGCGTTATACTGTTTCGGCTTTGTGTTTCGTTTGGGTGTGTCGGAACGGATGACGGGTTTGTCCGCCGCCTCGATTGAATCCCAAGGGCCTCCTAAACGTAAGCCTCAAGTAAAGGGCGTCTCAGCTTTCAATTAATGCTTCAAAACGTGGGCCGTCTGAAGATCAAGAATGTTTCACTGAATTTTTACAAGAAGATGGCCATAATGATCATTCAACATCTACATTATATTCATTAACAGCATAAACCTTTGTGTGTATAATTAAGATAATTAAGAGTTTAGAGAAGGGAGGAAGTATGACTTACAATTTTCAGTGATTACTGGGGACTGTCTTTGCTTGTGTCACATACGCAAAGGATCAATGGTCTGTTAACGGCTTTGCTGTAAGCATGGTGAAAGAGGAAATGTTCCATGTTGACCAGGCAGAGTAGGCCGATACCACCACCGGGTATACGTCTTCCAGCACTCGGCAGTGAATCTTCGCCCACTGGTAGTACGAAGGAGTCCGTGTATGTTCTCCACTACGCCCAAATATTTCAATCTCTTATAACCGCCATTGGACATAGCAATGCGCATTTTAACACGTTTTATCTTTACACCCATTCATGACGAAGCATTCCACACGTTGTTGCTCGGAAGAGTTTAACCACTACAAAACATGGCAATTCAAAGCACGGGACACTATGACAACCATGAGGGCACTAAGATTTTGTTTAAAGGTGACTTCATTCTTAGTTTTTAGCCAAAGAAATGCAGATTCGTGGGCAATAATATCAAGGAAGATACAGTAACAGTCTTCTGTGAAATTTCCAGTCCCATACGGTGCCCACTCTTCGAAAAAAACATTGCAAAACTCCCCAGTATTTTCAAAACTGTTCAAAAATATTTTCTTTTGGTGGTCTGTGGTTTTACTCTTTTCTGGATAAATACAGCATTTCAGGCAGAATATTTAACGGTATGTTTCTAACATCACCATCTTCATACCCTGTAAGATAAAGGTAAATCTGTGAAGATTTCTGTTTTTATAGTATGCTTCCAAAGTATGATAGTACCTTTAAGCCACTTCGGCCGGGGTCATCATCTTGAAACATACATGTATATGCCACAGTGGTGAACAAACACAGGCACCAACCAACCAACCAACCAACCAACAAACAAACAAACAAATAAACAAACAAACTGCATGACATAATCATTCCAGATGACCTCTTCTTCATTTTTTATTATTAATATTAATTAATCATCCCCAGCTTTGTACATGCTCCAAGGTACATACCACCTCCAACTCATCAAAGCTATGACAGTTTGGTCCCTTCCTTTTTAAACACAAACATTTACAGCAGAACATAATAGAAGTCAATAATAATAAAACGTTAGGAGTTTCTTCACACTCTGGAATGTAGGAAAATCAACGTGATTAAAACGTAACCGTTACTTATATTAATATATAAATTCTCTAAAATTCTCTCTCAATGTTTTTTTTTTTTTAATTATTATTAATTTTATTTTTTTTATCAATAAACACTTGATTTCAGAGAATGTTTAACAAGAGGTATATGATTCGAAGTGACGTGAGCGGAGAGACAATGCATGGTGAACATGTAGTTAACATGCGGTGCACATGCATGTGACTAACATGTGAAGAACATGTGAAGAATATGTGACGACCGTGATGAACATTTGACCAACATGTGATCGACATGTGATGAACATGTGACTAACATGTCACAGACATGTGACCAACATGTCATGAACATTTGACCAACATGTCATTAACATGTGACCATCAATGTCATCAACATGCATATTATTATTATTTACCTTTCAAAAAGCAATAGACTGATTCAGAAAGATCTTTCATAGACTTGCCTCCAGTCGCTCTTCGACTTCGATTCACACCCGATTCACTTTTAAAACTATAATGACAATAAATTATCAAGTGTTTAGTTATTTTTTTTTTCATATTTTTCGTTTTAATTAATTCTAGCGTCTTGAGAAAAAGCCTACGACTGCACACAAAAGTGAAGTCAGGCCATCTTTTCAAAATACTAGTAAAAAAGGATTTTTTTTCAAACAATATTTACAAAGATACAAAAGTAGACGGCTGTTTTCTGAACACCGCCTCTCGTTTATCATATCTCAGTATTGCAGAGTAAAAAGTCTTACTAATAATAGGCTAATATACCATTCATTTCAAGTGGTTTGTATGTACTTATAACTATTTGGCTGCCATGACCTTTCACCCTTTCGGCCATAGCAACCAATTTACATAAAGTCTACTTTTTAAAATGATCTCTACATTATACACGGGAATGGGATAATCAATCAATTTCTAAAATCAGCAATTCGTAACGAAGAGCAACTTAAGTAGAACAAGGTGACACTGACCCCCTTCCCAATCATTGTATTGACGTCATAATGACGTCACAAACGCAGCAGTGCGCACAACATAAAATGCCACTTCCGCGGTGTTAAAAACAAAACGGACGAAACAAATTACATACAACGTCAAACGGAATATACACAAAAACGTTTCCAAAAAAAAAATCGAACACGCTTTTATCAATAATTTGGAATGTAACTTGAGGGTACAGAATTTTTCTTTTTTACAGCAATACCATTACATAGGTAAGAAATCAACAAATCACTTAAAACTAACGTTATTGCCTCGCGGTGTCGGTAATACGGGACCTCTATAAAAAGACAAGATAGCACACTGGCAACACGCATATTATTTTATGAAGTAATCGTACGCCATCTTGGTAAGTATCACAGAGCACGCGCCGTACAGACCGTGACGTCATAAACTCAAACAGCGTCCTCACGGCCTGTCATTGGCCGAGACTTGCGCGCGTTTCAGCCTAATCAGCCAATGAGCTGTCGAGTCTTTGTTTACAGAGGGCCAGTAGTCGACGCAGAATCGGGAGGATCACGTGACCACGGATATCTACAATGCGTGTCTTGTAACTTTTTTAAAATATACCCGTATGATACAAACAATATCATTTTTTTTCTGTAAAAAGAAAACAACCAAAAACGAACATAAACGGGAAAGGAAACTGGTAAAATTAATATGCGGGAATCGTAGAGATAAAATGCTGCAAATTATTTTTTCTTTTCAGTATTTTTGAGTGATAAATGCTGTTTTGAATTTCTTATCACCATCAATCGCAATATCGACAGATCGACGTAAATAGCTCAGTTTTAAACTCCAGATTCCCGCAGTATTTTGATTTTTGCACAAAAATTGATTTTTAATAAAATCAAATAAACTCATAATCATCACAACACTTGCACAATTGTCCCATTGGCACAGAAATATTGCCTCGAAAAACAAAATATTTCAATTGGATAAAAAATAAAAAGCTGGCCTATTTTCATCTCGTTTTTTTTCATCTAAAAAATAATAAATAATACAGCTCAAGTGCCACGCCCCCGAGGAAAGAAAAACAAACAAACATACAATTTATACAATATTAATAATAATCTATTGTAATCGAAAGGTGTTGTGATAGAAACTACAAAATATAGGATTACAAATACATTATTCATAGTCAGGTTGTTATTATTTCTATGTACAAGATTCCTGTGAAACGTGATTATGGCATTGCACAATAATGTAGGCACCGCTCAGAAGGTATAAGGACATTTCTATTAGGATACGAGTTGGTGATTAAGGTTGAGATGGACAAGATTTCCCTCCTTGCCGGCAAAAATGGCAAATAATCTGGGAGCGCTTGTTCGAAATTATACCAGGATTTCTCTTTTCTCGCCTGTTTGTTTAAAATCCTGATTCTGTTAACATTTCAGAGAAGTCATGGGACCTTTACGGCACCAGGCTTGACGCTAAGCTTGGGACTCAATTCGCTACCGCCATTTGAGGCCCACAAAACGATACTAAGGGACTGGGCCATATGACGAAGCCGAAGAAAGGCTCCAGCTTTGCCATGTATCTCAAGCCCTTCATTTCATTTAGGACACAAAATGACGGTAGCAAAATAAATCCAAAGCCTAGCCTCAAGCCTTATTTCGTAAAGGCCCAAAGATCGGAATGGTTCGTTGACGTCAGAAAAGCAGTTTGCGCTGGAGCACGGATATCTTTAAGTCTGAAACAGAGAATTGCTGAAAATCGGTGTCAACTGAAAATAGCTGCACTCCTTTCTGCAAAGGAAATTGTGGTCACAATTGTGAATTACTATTTCGATGTTGTCGTTTTTATTTCTACGAATTTTCACCATTTTGTTTCGGTTTCAGACTCAAATATGCAAATCGCAAAAGGAATGATATCCCAAATTCGTACTCCGACTATGCAAACTGCCTTTAAGATTGGAATGTCGCAAGTAATAAATGGTCTTAATTGTGGGTTTGCATTTGGTTTTTGAGTCATAAAAACCGCCATTTTTCACACCATGTCAAGATTTCCCTCCGTATGAGAAAAGGACGCTGGTTCCGCATGTTTTTCCGATTGGTAAAGCATGCACGGTACCAGCGAAGAAAACGAAAGGTATGCATCTTGAACATCGGCGTTTTTTTAAGTTCAATTATTTTGGTTGGATATCAACACACGGTGGGTTGACCCAACGTTCCACGTCGAACGAAACAAACAACAAACATCGCTTTCAAAAACCAAACGCAATGTTGCCCCTCAAAATACGAAGTATTTCTTGTCAATTCTGCGTGATTCATGGAAAAGGACAACACCAAGCACCATTGCAATAATAATGTACCTCCCTCGAAAAAAAAAACAGTGGGATTTTGTGCTCACATCAAATTTCCTTGTTAACGCACGAATTACAATAACTCTCAAAACCAAAACAAAATGAATAGCCCCACATCGCACGAGAGTGCATCAAAGACGCGTGTGCAAGAGCAAACCGCCCAAAACAACACGAAAATTGAAATTAATGGCCTGAAATGGCGAGCGGACGAGAGAGATAGTACGGTGAATGGGCATCGTCGGACGGGGGGTATTTTCACTCTTTGCCCCGTGGTTGATCGTGAGCGCACGGTACTTTTTCCCCTCCCCTGCTCTCTCTCGTCAGGCCGACCGTGCTGGCGCCAGATTGATTAGGCCTCGTAATATGACTGGCTACTGGTTGTGGTCCGTACGACAGGTTAAATGAACCCAAGCATCGATCTCTTCAACCGAGGGGAGCTTCTGCATTTTTCACCCACTATTATATACCTCTCCCATCAACAACAACAACAAGAAAAGTCCAGCGTTCGTTGCACACACTCACCCCAAAAATGAAGATGAACGATATTTTATGCAAAACACGAAAAATGCACGTGAGAAATAAAGTGTAGAGAGATTGGCTGCGTAATATGTGTAGATTGTACCAGTAGTAGTGCTATGGTGCTCCCTAAATGACATTTTTGTATTTTGGAGGTCAAATTAATTTGTGCTTTTTCAATCTTCTTTTTTCCTTTTTTGGCGCCAAATATGGAAAGACCATTATAGAAAATATGCAGCTGATTTTGTGATTTCTGTTGTTGTTATTATTATTATTTTACAGCAATTAATTCGTTGTTTTGGAAACCGAATCCTCGATTTTTATGAGGGGATACAAACCCTCCAAAAATGGATGGCGTAGATTTTACTACAAAAAAGCCTGCTTATAGAATGGCATTTATTTTTTAAATTAATGACTTGGTTCGGTATTTGAGAATGTCACTTAAAGGATACCGTAGGAAGGTGATTTCCATTTTGGGATTTTGAAGGTGATTGCTTTTTCACGAGCCAGTTTGGTTTGTTCAACCCGCAGTGCTGGTTCGGTAATCCGTGTTTTAAACCGGTTTGTCATTAACTATAAACGAGTGTGATCTAACCAGGATTGGTGTAGTATATCGCTAACCTGATAACCAGTTGAAACAGGAGGTTATCCGTTTTTAAACCGGTTTGTCATTCACTATCAACAACTGTGATCTAACCAGGATCGATGTAGTACGTAAATAGCACTAACCTGATAACCAGTTGAAACGGGTTATCCGGTGTTTAACCAGTTTGTCATCAAAAATCAACGACTGTGATCTAACCATAATCGGTGTAAGAGCACTAACCTGATAACCAATAGGTTTTTTCTCAAACCATAAAAACCAGCATTGATTGTACACAGGGTGTTTTCGTCAATTGTTTTTGAAGTAATGACGTTCTATAGACAGGCCGGAGCGTACGATGTTATTGTTACTATTATCATTATTCAAAATTCGTAACCATGGCACTTTATCAGTCAAAAAGAAACAAAACAACAACAATTGGTTGTCAGATTCTCTACCCGTAATACGTGCCTATGTGCGGTGACACGTGACTGTGTGGGTGAGCCACGTGACTGCTCGGGTAGATATTGGCGGCACTGGGCGATGACCAATAGGATCCGTGCGAACTAAAGAGTCCGGCGTTGGTCGAGGGGATAGGCGTGCCCACAAAGTTGATCTTGCTGGGATGGTGATAACCCTGGGCGAGGTAGCTCAGATCCGACTGGTACCGGTACACGCTGGGATCGGCCTGCACGGGCTGCATAGCCTGCGCCAGGCCGGCAAAGTCGAACTTGTAGGCGTAACGCTTGCCGTGGACTTTGGTCATAATGTTCTTGTCGTAGTAGTAGCGTAGTGCCCTGCTTAGCTTGTCGTAGTTCATGTTGGGCTTGCTCTTCCTCTCGCCCCACCGCCTGGCCACCTCGTCCGGGTCGGTCATCTTAAACTCCCCGTTGGTGCCCTCCCATGTGATGCAGTTGGCGTTGGAGCTATCGGACAGGAGCTCCAAGAGAAATTGCCACAACTGGATTTGACCGCTTCCTGTTTCATTAAAATGAAAAGATCCAAAATAAAATTGCATTACATTGCCCAAAATTGCATTCACACTTGACTTTGGGCCAATGGAAGACTTTGGAGAACCGGTCTTCAAGTCAACAGCGCACGCACGCGCAAAACAACACGCGCATGCTCACAATTGCGCAAACATGGTTTGCGCGTGCGCTGTTGACTCAAGACTGGTTCTCCAAAGTCACCCATTTCATAGAGTTGCTTAGCATAAAAATTCGCTAAGCATGACATTTCTGTCTTAGTTAAAACAGGATTAACAACCAAATGTCCGTGTGTTGTGTATCACTTGCAATTGTTCTTTGGCTGTTGTTCACTGACCATGAATATCAAATGGAATTTTCAATGGTGGTTTGTTTTATTGGGCAAGCTATGGTTGTGCTAAGCAATTTTTTTGTGCTAAGCAGCTCTATGAAATTGGCCCCTGGATCACAAGGGAGGGTCATTAATGGATACCGTAATGTTTCCACACGATCATAACATGACCTAGCATCGCAAAATGAGTTCAAACTAGTCAGGAGTCGTCGGCCTTCAAGCCTTGTATACCGTCACAGGAAAACATTTCCTCCGCGTAGCCCATTAAACAAGCCTTCCGAAACGATTCATGTTTCACCGGGGAAGAGAGCTGAATCGCCCCGTATAGCTAGGGCCTATCGCATGCCATCAAAAGACTCCTACACTATAACCCATTCCACAGTGACACCGATAATGTATCAATTCCAATTTTCTTTGTCTCCAATTTCCTTGCCCAAGATCACATGATACTCTAATTATTTAGTTTCAGGAGACGGCCGGTCAGAATTTGTTTCTCATTTTACAAAATGATTTCCTTTTTCCCTTTAAATGTTTTCTAATAAAATTGGAAAGGTTTGGTAAAAAAAAATGTAAAGTATCCGGAGCAAATTTTATACCACCATGATTAGGTGACAAAATATAGGAAGGGTATCGTTTTAAAAACCCAAAGGCTGAAACCCACGGGCCAAGTTCTTGTGAAGTGAAATCACCTTCTGAATGACCAGGGAAATATGTCTAGGAATAATAGAGGGCACTCTGATGAGGCCTACAATTATGTTGGCACGTTTATAAAAAGAGACCATGTGGTATAGACGTACAGACAGCATCAAGTTGTGCACAAATGTCAAAATTTACGCACATAATGTATGCACATGTTTGCAGTTATGGATCTTTTGGAATTTATTCTAATTCACGACATTTTTCTAAGAGAACTCCATTGCAAGTTTGAATTTATGAGAGTTTCTTTCTCTTGCTTGCAATTTAAAGATAGCGTACTTAAAGCCGCGCTCAATAGGTCAAAAATGAGGTGTATTTCGGAGTCGACATTTAGGGCCTTTACGAAACCAGGCTTGGGGCTAGGCTTGGTACTCATTTCGCTACCGACATTAGAGGGTCACAAAACTAAAAGAAGGGATTGGGCCACATGACGAAGCCGAAGAAAGGCTCCAGCTTCGCCATGTATCTCAAGCCCTTCATTTCATTTAGGACACAAAATGGCAGTAGCAAAATAAATCCCAAGCCTAGCCTCAAGCCTCATTTCGTAAAGGCTCTTAAATTGTACAAAGTGGCTGGAGTTTGTCACCAGATAACAACGGGAAAATGCAATCCTGACCCGACAATCGCATCGGCTCTTGTTCTAGCTAAATTAATTGGGGATAATTTTTCCTTTTATCCCACGGGGCACACTATCAGCAATTAGAAATACAGAACAGGATAATGACGAGCCAAACGAGGCCCCAGACACAAAAGCAGAAAGACAGGGGATGTTTTTGTACGAGAGCAAAAGATTGAAAGTTGGTGGAGCTTTGTAATATATTTGATTCTACCACTAAATGTTTCAGCAAAGCCAGACACATTTTTGTACATGTAAAACTCCACACACAATTATTATAATACACGCAAAAATGACTATGCCATAGGAACGCCACTGTTTTTCAGCAATGTACTATGGGAAATATCGTGTCAGGGAACAAAAAAGAACCAACAAAAAAACTGAAAAGAGGGGGAGGGGGGTAAAATGTATTCTGAAAAAATGCTTACGGTTCCATACATGTCCTCCTAAGCCGCTAGCCGGATTTTCTGCATGAGGCGAAGAAATATAACCGAATTTTCGTTTCAATTATGGCAAGTTAAAATCGGTTATCGGATTTGAAATGAAGAATTCGTATTAAAAAAAACGAAACCAAAATAGTGTTAGTTGTGTGGTGGTGATTTTAAATTATTGTGTTTGGCCATCAACTGAGACGTATAGGGTTTACATTACATGAATGGGGTAGTGAATTAGTACTGTGGGGGAGATTAGTTGCTTGCACTATTTCAATCGGATGGATTGATATTTCCCATAATTCATTGCAACAAATGACGTCATTCTTACGACAATTACACAAAATGCACTAAAACAACAACAGAGTGAGCAACACAACGAACTCAAGACTGACAATGCAAGTGAAGGAACGGAACCAAAAGGATGAAATATTATAATAAATGGGACGACAACAAAAAGCGAACAGCTCTGTACCAAAGAAAAAAAAATATGGCAAACGTCAAATGAAATCAAACACAAAAACAGCAAATCAAATATGCAGGCTGGAGGCGAGAGATATAATACGTGAATTACAATAAATTAAAATGGGGACTACAAGCCCTTCCGTCCCGTCGAGTTTTAACGGTATTGATCGCCGATGACTTAACGGCGGGTAATACTAGAATTACGGCCCCGCTTCACGGCCATCGATCGCTGCTCTCGCTCGCTCCCTCGTGAGAAGAGAGAGAAAAACCCGTCAAGAAAGCGAAGTCACGTCTAAGAAATTATAGAGTTTTTTTCATTCCTTCTTCTTCTTCTCTATGACGGCGTGCATGTGCTCTCTGACCACTGACATGGAAGTTGAGATCGACTGTCAAAACAAACCGTGTAATTGAAATAGGAATGGCGAAGATTCCGTTACCGTCCCGCCGAGTTCAGAATCCCAAGTTGTCTTAGGCTTCTGCGTCTAGTACAGCAGGGGAGGCAGTGGTAGCAGCATCACTTCACAACCCCCGTGCGCGTGTGTAGGCCTACGGCCCTCGCTCAAAGTCGTTCTGTATCGACAAATGTCCTAGCTATTGGGATATAATACACGGTTTTCATAGATTTCCCGTCCGTCAAATAGATCCTGCTCTGAGTCCCCAACGCGTTCCCCCTTAAACACTCGATGTAGAACGGAGAAACGTACATCACAGCGCACTGGGTTGCAATCCATGTACATGCCAATAAAAACTATGGATTTTGACACAAGTTTAAATTGTAGGTCAACTGGACAGTTTCAATGGCCGGCCAAATGACTGGGCAATCCTCTGTCCATGAGTGGTCACTTTGTTCATAAAAAAACACTTATCCATCTCACAAATGGTCAAAATGGCACCAATGGGCCAATCACGTATAAGCAGTTGATGGCATGTCCAACCAACGAATGTGTTTGTACAATATTTGGTATGTACTTTATGTATTTTATACGTTCCGATAAAACTGTCAAAAATATAACCAATGATATTCCCCACTTTGTAGGTTTTAAACTTGATTTCGTGATTGGTTTTCATTTTAGAGGCCGATGTTTGGTTTACATATTTTGCTGCTTGTTTTTATTTATTAAATCATTTATTCGTTTCTTGTTTACTGAGTGTAAAATTATTATTAGTATTAAAAACAATTTACAGTCTCATTTTTTAAACTGGATAAAAGAGATAATTTGTCGAACAATGAAAATATGTATGTAATCGTCCATGGTTTTCCTCGAGAAAAATGGAGGAGAGACCGTCAAAACAAATATCATGTTTTACTTGTGTTATCATGAATTGTATTGAATTGGTTTTTAAAATCTAATAAAATATAGCAATTTGATTTGAATATAATTATTACATTTTGTTCCCTCGGTGCCAAAAGGTAAACAAACGTCAGTGTGGCATACGAGAAACAAGCTCGATTCAGTCCGTTGGTATGAGAGCCACGCGCGCGCGGTCACAGCCAGCCAATTACATCATGTTGTTTTTTTCCATTCAGGTGCGCGCGCGCGTCGTTTCATCAAAATGAACTCTAGTTATTTTCTCCTTTTTCTTTTCCATATTTTGTTGTCAGGCGGTTTCACGGGTAGACTTAATTAAGGAGCCTGTATATTGCGATTATACAAGTCACGTACACAGTCGACCGGTCATCCATCATAGAGCACATAAAGTGCTGGGGGTAATCTTGCCATGATGTTCGACTGGGTATTGCCAAAATTAAAAAGAGAGAGCGACACAAAAAAACCTGTAAGAGGATAGAAACAGGGACGGACTAGTACTGGAATAATTACAAGCTAAGAGAGGGTTTATTTCGTCTCTGACAGACAGAAACTATAATGATAAAGCACCCGTGTGTACATTTTCTGTGAGACTGAAAGAATAAAATAAGGCAGACGTTGGGTGGCATGATTTTCTTTTTATTTGTTGTCAAAACCGACGACTACAGAAAAATTAAAGCATGAATCATCTGGACATTTTATAAGACTCCTTTTGGTGATTAAAATCACTTTCAGGTAAATTTCTTCTTTAATTTATTCCTTCTTTTGTGTTATCCTGATTGCTGTGCATTTTGACTCTGTTTTTGTTTATATTGAATGTGACATAATAATATTTAAAAGCTAACTATTCATGCTGGAGTAAATTCACTACTTAGATATTTTCGTGTGATGTTTTTCTTTTCTTTTTTGAGAAATTCAACACATCTGGGACGCGCGTAAATTAATTTCTAGCTACGGAAAACGTTTTCCGTTGTTTTCTCAAAATCACGAACACCAATTTTGATGCAGTTTGAACAGATTTTTTTTTTATTATGATTTGCATTTTCAAATCTTTTGCTTAATGTAATGAATGATGTTCTTCAAAAAAGCATCGACCACTCACACACTGTAGCTTATCAATAAATGATGATGTCATTCGAATATTCGCTTGTGATTGGACATTCACTTAAAAAAACCGCGCGCGTTTGGACAAACCACAACGTCACAGCACGAGGATAAAGCTACGTGCCCGATGCCAAAAATACACCAGAGTATAATATTCTATCAACAACAACAACAAAACAACGGGGGGAATGGCACTGTACTTCACCCCCCCCAAAAATATCATTCCCCGCTTGCTGCAGTTGACAAGATATCCCTTTACCCAAAAAAAATGAAATCTTTCTCATCACTTTCTCCCGGGCCCATCCCGTCAGTCCGTTCGCTCAGCAAAAAAACAAGCCAATTTTCCGTTCCGCTGCCGCAAAACCCGATCCCTACCGCCCCGTATTATATTCACTCTGCTCCCTGCTATCCAGACAGTCGTGAAACAACGTCTGTAATCCCCAACAGCGTCTAAACAGATAAAATCCATTAGGAAGGCTAGAGTTTTTCTCCCCTACCTTTCCTCCCTCTCACCTCTTTTCCATTTCGTTTTTTAACTGCGCCAATATTTTTTTCTTTGAGCCGCCGTTCTCAGTAAGGGAATCAAGGGGCCCTTTGGTCCGACAACTTGCCACCGTGCGCGCCACTGAGCACGAGCCTGCAAACGACGGGGTAGGAGAGGGTTTTTTTTTACCCCCTTTTTTCTTTTTCGTTTCTCGCAGCCCTGCAGCTAAATAGGGGGGCCCCCTCTCCTGACAAGCTGAAATAAAAATCGCATTATTTCCAGTCACGCGCTCGCCGAGCGAGATTCAGGTCCATTAACAACTGTAGGGGTAAGGTTGTGTTTTAAGAGAGCGATTAAGTGAGGGTGGTTTTTTTCCCTCATCCTCTCTGTCTCGATGTGCGTCCTCCCTATTTCTTACACACTCTCCCCCTTTGCTTTTACGAGGTAAAACCAAATGGATATTACACGTAGACAAGAAAGCTGGAAGCATATTATTTTGTGCATTTTTTTTCCAGAAGACTTTTTTCATTTAAGACAGGCGCGAAGATTTCTTCCATATTGAGACATATCCTGCTAGGATTGAAACGTCAGGTCGTCCATACTTTGAGCATTTTATAAACTCTATTCCATGTCATTATATTGGTTGATGGGCAGTTTGAAGCTATTTATTATTTATAGTGGAATGAGTTTATAATTACATGTTGAGTTTCGAAACTATAGAATCGGAAAGATTACGAAAATATGATTTTATATTTTTTTTATAAAGACAAGGCCTTGATCATGATCAAATTCGCCAAGCCTGTCCCGTTTTAGAACGAACCATTTTATGGCATAGGCATACTTCTTGTCATAAAAGCCGAACTGTGTTCTAACAGGGGCCCGATTCCATGGAGCTGCTGAGCACAAAACAATTACTTAGCACAAAAATGTCAAAAATGTCAAAAATGTCAATAAAACAAACCACCATTAAGAATTTCATTTGATATTCATGGCCTGTGAACAACAGCCAAAGAACAATTGCAAAAAGATACATAACACATGGATATTTGGTTGTTAATAACTGTTTTTATTAAATGTCATGGTTGTCAAATGTTCTTGCTATGCAGCGCCGTGAAATTGGCTCCAAAATCAGAACAGACTTGAATGGAAGGTACCATAACAGGGGGCCACCGTATATAACGGCTGTTACATTCGCAATATGGGGACGGAACTATGGGGACAAGTTACTAGAAGTCGTCGGTCTAAATTTCTCATCACAGTAAAAACAAATTATCCCATTGGACGGGTATTCCTTGCCAGATCGCCACACCCCACACACATTCTTAATATCGCACCGAACGACTTGGCCGGTCGGCCCCGCTTGCTCGCATTCGTTCACGGCGCTCCGTAAATTAAATGTAGGCCTCGCAAAATGGTCCAAATCACATTAGCCGGTGCGGTGCGGTGAGTAGTGCGGTGCTGTCCGGGGACGAGCAGAAATCCCAACCGCTGAGCCTGACAGCCCTAATACGATTTGAAATCAATTCCAATGTGTAAATTAAACAAGCAGACACGCAAATAAGATCAACGACAAACCCCACTAGACAATTATTAGCCAGCACAACTCCACAAACAAACAAATAAACAAACGGGTGATTCGATGTTGTGATGTATTCTACAATTTAATACAGAGTTATTACTATGACAACACCCTCCCCATCTATGACCTACTTGTACAGAATGGGGTTATATAAAACAACCTCTCATCGCTAGTGATTAAAGCCCGAAAATGAACGAATTTGCCCAATATTATGGCACTAGAAATTCAATAAAGCGAGCTAACACAGCGACTTGTCCGTGAGACGCTATTTGTCCGGCAAGTAAAAATGCGCGCGTCTTTACTGTATAATAGCAACGTTCCATGATTTAGTGATTGTTTATCTTCAGATTTTGCTGAGAGAACCGAAGTTATGAACTTTGCAATGAAACATCACAGACAGACATATCACAAAATAGTTAAGAAACAAATTGTAACGATAAGTGTATTATCAAACAGGTTTATATAGATCTAAACCACTGGTAATGTTTTGCCCTTGAAAACAGCATTTTATTTTAGTCATATAATTCTCAAAATGCGTACCGTAATACTAACCCTTAAAACGGTTAATCAAATTCGGTATCCGCATTTTCAAAGATAGAAAGAGAGAGAGGGGGAAGACGTTTCCTCTGACAAACTTGATTGTTCACCGTACTGATGTGCAATCCACGAAACAAAATTGAAGTTGGGAAGAAATAAAAAGACAGAAAAGACGAAAAAACGAGAGGTATTTCATGACATGTGACGAAATGACAGGCGGGTACATACGACCCCATCGTAGTTTGCTTAGAGTAGTCCTACTTCCGTGCAACACGATACACGCCCTGAGAAGGAGGATGGGACGAGCGGTAGAAGAAGAGGAAAAAGAAGAAGAAGAAAAAATCATCCCAAGAGTTTTCATTCACGTATTTTTTTTCATCGAAGCTCGGATCGTGCTCGGATACCGATTCGAGTTCAACGAATTCCCGACTAAGATAAGACAGCATATACCAGAAACAGTTGTCATCTTTCAGTTACCGTTGAAATCCCCCTTGCCCCAATTTTGTCCCCCTTTTCCGTCTGTCTTGATTCTGTCAGCAAACATGATTGACTTCATTCACGACACAAGCCGGGTAAAAACAAAAAAGCAGCGGAGCGGATGTGGTTTCTACGCCGTACATCGGAGCCAAACAACCCGTCCAGGAAATGTCAAAAAACAGCTCCACGTCTTGGCGTCGCGGTAACTTAAATTCGACAGCCAATTGACGGGGAAAACTTTCCCTATTCACTCGCCAACTCTCCGTCCTTCCTGCTCCGGCCTGTCCGTCTATCCCAGACAAGTTCCTCTGAAATAGCATTGCACTTTTTTTTTAGTTTAGGTAAAAAAAAAAGGAATCCCTTTCAGTTCAGTCCACCGTTCGGAGGAGGTGTACCTCACCCATTATGATGTTCGTGTCTTTTCTCCTAGAATTGTTACAACACATCGCGATATCATTTTGCAATCATTTATTTCTCTTTTATCAGGTACGGTCTTTTGGTGTGTTTTTTTTCCTCCGTCTATATTTTCTCCTCTTTATTTTCCTTTCATATACAAGAATCGACACCTTGGGGGTATTTTTCTACCTATTATGCCCCATTGATTGACGAATTTAAAAATGGGGAGGAAAAAAAAAAGAGAAAGGAAGAAAAGATTGTTAAAGCATACCCTCCCAAAATGACGAGAAACTTGACACTCTGGAAATGTGAAATTAATTAACTAATTGTTAATTTAGCAGGAGTGGTGGACCGTATGAGGCATTTTAGCGACCGGGTGTACTGCCTCATTCAAGAACGCACGTACAAACCGCCGGGAAATATTGCAGAGGCCCGGCCAGGGGGAGAGGACCCGAACAGTACAAGATGAGATGCAAAATAAGGAGTGAAAAAGGGCAACAAACTTCTCCCAGTACGTATGCACTTCCTGTATACCCATTCAATACACCATCTTCTTGCCTAGATTTCTCTACAAACACACATTTCTATTTAGATCAGAAAAGAAAGAATAGAACAAAAAAATATATCAAAATAAAGAATGGAAACCTGGTGTATTATATACAATGGCTTCATTTTCTAGCAATTTGAACAAATTCCACAGCTGCAGTTTTCCCGCCTAAAATTCCACGTCGAATTCTTTAGAAAGTACGCGATGGACGTGAAACGGCCAGGCAGTGCAGGTCAGCAGTACTTTTCCTTTTTCTACCTTGACAACTACCAAACAAAAAAGTGGAATAAAAACCCTTTCAACCAAGACTTTTATTTCAAAATAAAACCGATAGGAACCTAGGTTGTTTTGCTTCTTCAACTCGAAGTTGTGTGACCCCCAACACGTGCATAAATCTTGCTTTACTGAGTGGAAAAATGTACAATTATGTCAAAGAAAGTACATATCCTTTTCGTGACATCTCTCAGCTTTTATGAGATGGACACATACCTTACAACCAACTGCTTTGCTCTACAGTACATAACCCGTACTTTGTTGCTGAAAGTGTTGTCAGCGCACACAGAGCAAAACGAGTTGGGTAAGTAACATGTCGCAGCAACATCTCGGTAACATGTTGGCCAAATGTTGCTAGTGTACACAGGGCCCAAAGTCGTATTGCCTATAGTGTGTTGCCCTGTAACTGGGCAACATGTTACCGAAAATGTTAACGAAACTCTTGACAGTGTACACTCTGCTTTATTGATGAAAATTGTGATTTAATATCCCATAAGGACCCTTTTCTAAACTTATTTTGACATATATATTACGTCATCATGCTTTCTCAATAACGTGGCACAATTTTTTTTTTCATTTTGTCAAAATGTTCTATTCCTCTTCGAAAAATATCTAAACTCTCTGAAGAAAAGTATCAAAACCTATTAATTTTTCGCGTATGCCAAGACTGGTAAGGAAACTAAGTCGCGGCCCCGACTCAGCTAGTCTGGGTATACATGTACATTCTATGCGCCTAGACAGCTCACTCATTATGTGTCCAATACGAACACAGTGATATGAAGCGTCTGGCTCCCGTAATTAATTTAATCAACTGCCAATATTCACATTTATTTTCATTTCGACGTTTTAAAGGGGAAAACAGTCTCAACGGAATTCGTCTGTTCACGAAAAATTCCATGTTCTATTTTTTCACCAAATCGTCCCTTATCACCTATAGTAAAACGGTTTGCAGTACAATTTATTTCGTGGTTTTGTTCCGTCGAATCTTAACACCATTATTTTTCAAGTTATGCATTAGTGAAATCACAAAATATTTTAAGAACGAAAATATGCATTTTCTCAGATTTATGTTTGGCTTGTACGGTAAAAAGAATCGAGAAGACAGACATATAGCTCTGTGAACTATTTCATGTCGAATGTATTTTATTTCATGTGTTTTATTGATTTATATGTTTATTTCTGCTTATAAGATTAAAATTAATAGTCCGCGTGATAAGTTGATCAGAACTCTCTGCATATGTCAACAAAATTGATAAATGTGGAGAAAATTGAGTCGAGATTTTTTTAACAAGTTGTTCATTACAGAAAGACGTAATTCGTCTTTAGTAATTAGTAATAATTATACGGCCTATGCGGTACATGTTGAAACAGGCGAAGTGTAAGTGCTGTTCTGCGACCTACACCAATCGTATGATAACTATGCAATCGTTTTTTTACGGAAGACACCAAAATTGTCCAAATAAAATGGATCCCTTTAAATTTTTGTTAAAAGATCTAAAAAACAAACCCCTGTGTTTGGCTCAATGTTTATTGACCTAATAAATTCATGCTCTCTCGCTAGAATTCTCAGCCAGAGTTCGGCTGACTGGAAAACCAATTCCGCAGTGCGTGCAGCGTTTTATGCACAGGAGGTCATCTTGAGCGCGTCTATAATTGAAATGAACTTGACCAATTAACGGTCTATTTCTCGCATGACCGTCCCCTCTGCAGCCGATGTCAACGGGGACAAAAGTGCATTCCGGTCGGCCGGATTGCTCCCAGTGATAAGGGGAGTGATTATTTTTTCTCGGACTTTTCTTTTTTGTAGTCTCACTCGGACCGAAGCCCATCCTTGGATATGCAGCATAAACCGGGCTTTCGTTCGATCCTCTCCAATTTTTAATATCTCGGTTGGGCTGAAATGCATCTTGCTTGTTAATTATCAGAGCCATTGAGTCATATTATCATGAAATTCGACGAAGCAAGAATGATGGAAGTTGTTGTGGAGACAGGGAGGGTGAGATAGGTGCTGACAAGAGGAGAAAGAACAGGGGGAGAAAAAAATGAAGCCAAAAAGTGTAACCCCCATGAAATAGCTGCAGGGGAAGACTAGTTTTACCGGCCCGCTCTGTGTGTTACGGGAAAGGTTGTAAAGTCACCCCTGGCCGCAGGGCCTCCGAATCGTATGGGGCTATAAAATGCCGCGGCCGGCCGAGGACTCAGCAAGGCAAGGCAGGCCGGGGGAAGGCTAGCTAGCAGTACCCGGGGATGGTTGGTCGGTAGAGCTCCCAATGCCTCGTGCCGGTAACTTAAGACGGGTCGAGTGGCTACTAACAGGGCGGTAGCCCGACGAGCGTACGCTACTTGACGCCAATTCTCGCCGGCGGTGTGGTACTGACAAGCGACTGACCGGGGGGGGGACGGTTGGGGGGGGGGGGGGGGGGGGGCGGTAAGGAGACGGGATAAGCCGCACCGTATTGTACAAGCCTGGTGACTCACGGTAAAATTTGCATCTTTGCGGCTCGCGGGGTTCCAAGTCCTTCATATTGTTTTCTCTCTTCCCTTTTCCCGCTTCCCATCTTTTTCTCTCTCTAGTTTAATTCCCTGTCTCGCATTATGGATTATTAAAAACTCATATCTCATATTATAAATATGGTTTATACGTACATGATTGTCATTGTCTGAAAAGCAGTTGTAAACTGTTGTTAAAATGTCAAGCCCCCACGGTAGGGATTCATTCTGAACAAAAGAAGGTCTCCTATTGAGATGCCCCGACCTTAAATGTTTCTCCTATTGGCGGCAAGGACTTGTATATAATGCGCTTAGATATAGCCCATTTTTTTTATATAATGTGTCCAAAAACAGGGTCATCAAATGTCTTTTATGTATAAGGTGGAAATAAATAATACGCTCTCCAGTGGTTATAGGTCTATACAGATAATCGAAGGACTTCTTTTTGCTTTTGTTAGGATTTAAATTTCAATTTCGTTGGTTTTTTTTGGTATGTCGGTTTATTTCTTGTGAGTGAGGCTTGGTCTGGACTTGAGTCGGGGTTTAACTTAGGTCGACAACTTTTAGACTTGATTCATTTGACGGTAAGACTGACATTGAGGCCGAGTTTGCACGGAGTAAACAAGGACCTTTTGTAACATGTTTTGTGGTATTGAATTATGGATATTCGGGGGCTGGAATTGGTGAAAGCTTGGTGATTCTCTGGGGACGTCTACCGGGACAGAAATGATATAGACACGGGGCAGTTTTCAGCAGCTGCAGCCGCCGTGAACTCGTGGTTCTGACCCCGAGTGGTTCAAGCAATCCCGCCCCTCACACAAGCCGTGTGCGGGGGAGAATGACCGAGGAACTATCTTGGCTTGACCGTGTCCTCTGCTCCGAGAAAGACCGGGCGCCGCACCGTGCCGCGGTGCAGGTTTTTACCCGGGGCTCGGACCCACAGCCTCACGAGTGACCACGGTGAAAAATCAAAATAATGACCCTCAGAATCACGACCACACCGACCCGTACAGTTTTTCGAGTAGCCTGAACAAAGATGGTTGGTGAACGAACGCACATAACCAAAATCGAGAGAATTATTATTACCTTAACACAGTGGGTCGATTGAAGTTTTGCCATACAAATAAACAAATAAACACATAAACAAATAAACAAATAATCGAAGACAGCAAAATTGTTATCAATTTCTCCTTGGGAAGTTCGTATAGCGGAGTGCATACGAGCGGTAATCGGCGGTTATCTTGACCGGGCTCGCTGCGCCTTCTTACGGTAGGCTTGTCCATTTTGTACACGGTATAATATTAAACTCGCTGTGCGCAGACAATGTGAAAATAGAAAGCTATGTGGCCAAACGATATTATTTTATTATAACAAGTATGAAGTAAAAGTCCCACTTCGTGGCTTGTAGCAGAGACTATAACATACAGCCTGAACAGCGACTTGTAGCCGAGACTAATAGAATCGGCACTCCATGACGTGGCCTTTTTACCAGTCTCCATTAATGTTCGGTTTATTAGTCTGCTTAATTGTCAACAAAAATCCAACTTAATCTCGAGTTTTAATAGACGGTTTAACAGGAAGTACACAACTATGATTATTGTAAGCTACAAAGAGATGCAGCTCTGCGTCGGTCAGCAATTTTCATTTTTGTTGAATTCATGTTTTTTTTTTCATCTTATTTTTTTATGACACAAATTCATGTTTAAAATATTTTTATGAGGATAAATAGTAGTCTCGAGGCTCACCATAAAACAAGATTTCGCTCCATCAATTAAAACCGAAACAGCCTGCCGGTTTCCAGCGGGGGAAAAATTGATTTGAAATAAAATATAATAATAAATTGTATTCATTTTTATTTCACATCACGTTTTCTGACTGCCTAGCGGGAATTTTAATAAAAAAAAAACTTCACCTTTATGAAAGCCGTGTGCCTTTTCTACCTCTTTGTACTTTCTTGATTAAAAACTGTCCGAAACTTTCGTAACAAATTTTGGACAAGGGCCATTTTGTGATTATTAAACGGAGCCGTTCGGTCTGCAATCACAAAGTGAAAAACAGTCATAAATGTCATTCAACGACCACACCAAAAAAAAAAAAAAAGATTGTATACCTTTTTCTTTTCCATATTAACAGGGGCAGTAAAATTAAACAAGTATCCTACTTTCTTATTTCCTCGCTTTACTTCTTCACCGGAAATTTGCTCAAGCATTGACGGGGGTTGAGGGAACAAAACTCCCGTGGCTAGTGCGGATTGTACACGCTGCGAATGTTATAATATGAAATATTCCTCGTGTGTTTATACCTGGGGCGCAGTGAGAGCGAGCGCTGGTTGCCTTTGCGAACATTGTCAGCAAACCAGCCGTGATTCCTTGCTACAAGGCTCTTCCTTCCTTTTATCCATTTGCCGCCAAAATTAAATTTTCTATAATATCATATTTTTTGTAGTCATTTCTGCCCACTCTGACGTCACAAAGCGTTATTATATATACAATACTGTATTTTTGTGTGTGTGTTTTTTTTTTGTCGTCATAATGTGACGCAATTCAAGTGTGAGTCAATCTTGTTTGGTCAAGGGGAAATTAAAATAGCGTTCGTTGATTAAGGATGCTCGCTAGGTCTGCGCATTTCCCTGCCGGAGCAAGGGCGCACGTCCGGTCCCCGTGGTATTCATGCCAACGTTTCAACCACTTGCCGAGTGGTATTCCTCCGGATCGATTAAGAAGTTTAATACGCGTTCGTGTAAGTTCGTGGAGGTTAGTGTAACTTCGTGTAACTTCGTGTAACTTCGTATAACTTCGTGTACCGAGTTCGTGTACCGAGTTCATGCAAGTTCATGGAGTTCGTGCAAGTTCGCGTAAGTTCGTGGAGGTTCGTGCAAGTTCGTGTAAGTTCGTGTATCGGTTTCGAGTAAGTTCGTATAAGTTCGCGGAACTTCGTATAAGTTAGTATTGTTTCGCCTACACGTTTGTTTTCCCGTAAGAGAGTCAAGAATCAGACAATGGCGGTACGATACGGACCTTACAGTTATCAGTTATTCATTTCAGCAAATTCCCATTCTTAGCATTCAAATTTTAAGTACGGGGCTGAATCTTCTCAAGCCGAAAAAAAAAAAATTATAATGCATGCAACTTTGTGCAAGACCAGGGAAACTTCAGTGATGTATATTGGTCGCATAATTAACAGAGTTTTCATCAAGCTGCCTGCCTCGTTAGAAAATCATTTTGCTTGCAAGTTCAGGTTGAACATCACATAGATGCGTACTGCAAAGACATTATGTCTAATGTATTTTATGATTAGAATTATGTATTACGGTTTTAGCACTAGCAACCAGGCAGACGGCTTGATAAAAGCTTCCAAGAGCAAACATGAAGGAACGAACGACATAACATCCAGAGGGAATACAAATGGTAAGTCTAAGCGGTGGCACAAGTGTAAAAATGAGACTAAATTCGAGTTTTGAGGTTCTGAAATGATTCGATGCTCAACAATCGGATTATATGCATTCTATGCTTAGTCCAAAGGACATGTTTTAATAATCACATGGTGCCTGAGTAAGGCTTACCATTTACACCCTCCAGAAATAGCATGCATGCCTGATAACTAATATATTTACACGATAAAAACATTTACACATGTTGTGAAAAAAAAGGTAAAGCTTTGAAACAACGTACCTGGATTGGCAAGTGTCCTGCTGGTTGGGCCGAAGACTTGGTACGGATCTGCAGAAACGGTAGACGGGTAAAATGAGCTATAACGGTAACCCATGATTATCTTGGCGAGACTAGAATATCACTATAGCTGACTATTATAGCGATGGCAGTTGACTGTGTAACAGGCCCACTGACAAAGCCAAGACTGTTCACGACACGGTGCAAAGTGGTCGAATGAGGAGATACCTAGCTCTCATCAAAAGGAAACCTTTCTGCGCACATAATTAAAGTTCGCTTCTTCTTTTTTTTGGCACGTGCCGAAAAAAGAAAGAAAAGAAATTGGGTATCTGATCGCTTCCGGAGGCCGGCTATTCACAACCGCTCTCTCGTGCTGAGTGCCTGTGACTTAAACTTAAGTTCACCGCAACTCGGAACAACCTCTTCTTCTTTTTGTATAAATGTAAGATGAAACAGGAAAGAAAAGAGGGCATGGAATAATCCTATTAACAGGTTAAAGTGTTTGGCTAGCTGTGGACCGGTCGAAGGGATGTTTGAAGACGTCGTGGAACAATAGACCCGTGAGCCGTGAGCGCGTGCCATGGCACTCGCGAGCCCAAAGAACTCCGCTACACACTAAAAGGAAACCCCGGACTTCAGATGATGACAAGAGGGACTCGTCTGCAATTATTAAGTGTCAATATTTAGTCGGGAATTCCATTGAGTAAATCCATTATGATGGAGCAGGACGGGCGAACAATAGGGTCGATATTTTTCAGTTTGCTCAAGACCGAAGAGGTGACGTACAACGCGTGGAAGATTATTACAATGCTTGACCGCACGTGGAAGAAAGGAAAAAAGTGGTAGGTCAAAGATAAAGGACCGGATAGGTACATGGGAGGTATTAAAGGTAAGAGAGACCTTTTTTACGATCTTTAAGAGGATTTGATGAGAGTTTGAGTTGTGGAAGAATAGTGCAATTTGCTCGGAATTAGCGTGAGCGGGGCACACGCGTCGGATTAACGGCACGTGCGATAGCAAAGAATGGTGGGAACTCTTTGTTTTAGAAACGTCGAACACGGACCTTATAAATAAACTACGGAAGACCTCATTGGACACGAATGGGCGCAAATTGATTGCCGTTTGTGTTTTGCAAATGCGTTGTAGCCGCGAGCCTAAATAACTGTTGTTGTCTATTTCAAACGCGCTGAGCAATTCAGCCAATATGATAATAAGCATATGGAATGCTGAAAATAATGAGCATAATTTAGCAAAGTGCATTTCCGTTCAGCGAATGTCTTTTGTTTTTCTTCTTCTTTTATTATTTTCTTCTTCTAATTTCCCCCTTTCTTTATACTACCGAGAGAGCTCCGAGCCCTTACAAGACAAATGACATGCACTTTTAAAAGCCCCAGTGAATGAGTTTCATGCATGGCATCGGTATATACAAAACAAAAGATGGCTTTGTTCTCAACGGCATAGTGATTGCCTCTTGGCAGTTCCCTGGAGTAAAATTCACGACTTTTATGCATTGTTCTCAACATCAGCAGCAAACAAAGGGAGTAGAAGTGAACGATCGCTCGAAGGGGACGTGAGAGAGGAGATAGGGGAAGGATGACCTCAAGAATTTGAAACAAGAGAGAGAGAAAGGGAGAGATGGATGAAACTAAAATGGAAAACAAAATCTCAACAGCCGAAGGCACTTAACCAGGCGGTGTGTGATAACGTAATGGTTAATACCCGTAACTTCAAACTAAGACAAGCCATCGGTTGATGACTAGGGACTGGAACCGACTGGGACAGACCACAGCACACAAACACTCCGCTGGGAGACCAGATCATGGATGAGAACCGGTCGAGCCGACCTAACCGCCTTAAATGTATCGATGCATTAAGGGAGTGCGTTTGAGTCGTAGAGAGTTTTGTAAGCTGGTTTGATGGTGTGGGTAGGTAGGTAGCTAGGTATAAGTGTAGTACATTAAGTGACTGCTGCTTCTGCTGCTGAGGCCACGAGCACTTAACCGCTTGCTTAAAAGTGAAGGAGAAGACGAGTGATATAAAGGCGACATGAAGGGATAGGGTGAGGTAGTAATAGGTGGGATAGAGGGAGTGACACAAAATTTCCCACGATGGACTCTCTTGCGATCGGCGCTGCTGTATATCATTAGGCAACCTTTGAAATCAATTTGTCGTCGGCATCGAGAGACGTAGGGTGGCGAGAATGGAGAGGTTGAGATGGAGGGTGGTTGGTTTTTAGATGTAAAGGAGGGAGGGGAGGAGAATGTAGGGTGGGGGTAGACACACGGGGTCTTTGCGACGGTGAGGCTAGGCTTGGGGTTTTGTTTTGCTATCGCCATTGTGTGTCCTAAATGAAAGAAAGGGGTTTGAGATACATGGCGAAGCTGGAGCCTTTCTCCGTCTTCGTCGTGTGGCCTAATCCCTTCATTTCGTTTTGTGGGCCTCAATTGGAGGTGAGCGACAGAAGACTCCCTGAATACCGTACCGGCGCTCTACCAACTAAGCTATCCAGCCCTACGTTGGTGGTGACCCTAATAGTCAATTTTCTTTGTTCGTTCGGAAGCCAGACGCCATGAAACCTCTCACATACCACTATATCCCAAGGATCTTTTAAGATACATTAGCGATGCTGCAACCTGAAAAACAGTACACGGGGATCACCCAAAGAGCATGTAATTTGAGGTGTATTTTAAACATGGAGAACCACAGAGAAGGATTGGAAGTGTATAATGCGTGTCGTTGACATGCAAAACAGTGCCCTGGTCATCGCAGTGAGTACTACATGAGTTGTCATCGGTACACGCAGTAAAGGGGAATCGAAGCAGCTCAAACAACTGTACACCAAACGACACCAAACAATCCTTATAACTTTTTGTGACAGACAAAAGATTAGTCCCCCAAGTTCAGGAAATCTCTCTTTCCTATAGCTCAGCTCAATTCACCTGTAATATACAGCGTCAGAATATCGACAAAAAGGGCGCGCTTTTTGTCGTTAAATTTCCTGCGCATGCATTGTTGCCAGGCAACCAATTAAGCCCAACACGCAAAAACACGTGAATATCAATATTTCTTCTTTTCATCCTGCCTTTAACTGAAGTCCCCTTGACCTTACAGCGTGTGTATCCTTTGTTTTGCCGTGGGTGAGGCAAATTTAGGCCAGCTCGCTGGTCAATGGCATTATAAAACGCATTGATATAATTATAATACCATGCCGCAATATTGAACAAGATGACGGTAGGTTGGCTTCGGTACAGTATCGCAGCTCTACTTTGCAAAACGAGGGTTATGATCGCTGGGGAAGTAGAGTTGGGGGCGGGGAGTGGAAGGGGAAGGGGCGATCGATCTGGAGGAAATAAATGAGAAGGAAGGAAGGAAAGGGGAAGATCGGACGGCAGGAAATCTGGGAAGAACGAGAATCAATATACAGCGTGTGAAGAGTGGAAAGGTCCTCCGACCGAGGACATGAAAAAAGGTTGTGGAGTAGAGTGAGACTTAGGAAAGAGGAAGAAAGGAAAGAGACCCGATACAAGATGATCAATTTGTACTTGGCAATCACTTTAAGGCAATCTACAAGAAGATATAGCATTCATCTTTAAAGACTGACATATGATTTTCATATAATTTTCTCTGGGATAGTGAGAAACTACCAGAAAAATGACTTTCGTTTACTAGTAAGATTTCTTCTTGCATGTGGTGTAGTTGGTTGTCTCCAACTTGCCTGAAAAAGATGTCTTGTGAGGCGAAGCCCTGAGAAAGCCAGACTTAAAAACTATTTTTGCACCTATAGGTTCGCTATCATAATATGGGCCGACCGCTATTTGCATAATGGTGTCCAAGTTTCCGTAACAATCCCAAAATCGGTTTGGTAACTGCATTGGGGAAAATGTTCGTCAGTTGTTCACGGAACTTCACGCACGATTTCTACGGGCCGATATAAAATGCTTGTCAAAAATGTCGAGTGACGAGCACAATGCGTTCGATCGCCTAGGCATGGAAATGTCAAGTTTGGCGATAACAGGCTCAGATCTTGCTGATGCCTGCTTGCCTGCTCGGCGTACCCTCAGGCCCGCTCTGTGCCGTTTAAAAAACCTCACAAAATGATTTGCCGAACTCGGTAAATTTGTCAAACACTTGCTTTACCCCTCAAAGCAGCGACTACAAAAACCCTCAGGGTGTCCAAAGGTGAACGGGCATGAGTTCACGACTTAAAACAAGAAGTCAGACGGAGTGATGGTCATCTTCTGAACGAGTGGGGAAATAGCAGTAATGCTTATCTGTTGAATCTGACGTTCAAACAGCGGCACCAAGATTCCAAAAATAGAGTTTGCCACAGTAGTGAACTTGCATGCTGATTCTATTTCTATTCTCTAAACGGCTGTATTTCAAACAGGGCTTTTACAAAACGGAGGCTTAGGCTTTGTCTCAGGCTCCGGCTCCGGCTCCATTTCATAAATCCATTCCGAAAAAAAAACGGGTATCAAAATAGAGGCCTTTGGCTGCGGTTTGGAAGTAGATTTTCTGGTTTGGAAAGGGAAACAGAGCTTCAGCTAGTCAATGAAAAATCACAACCTATGTTTTCAGCACATGGATGTCAGAGCTGGCGCCTGAGCCTGAGCCTCCTTTCCTTAAAGGCCCACAGTAAAAAGTCGCATTGGGAATAACGAGCAGGGGAATGAGGTTGAGAGAAGGCACTGTCTTCTGCGTGTGTTTTCTTACCAGGTCTTATCTGAGTATTGGACTCGATGCCGGCTTTTGGGATCGATGTTGTCGTCTGGGTGAAACCTGCAAGAACGACACAAAAACAATGACACACAGTTAAATCAACCAATCGATAAGCCAATGAATCGATTCCAATCGATTAATCAGTTGATTAATCGATAAGAACGGCGTCATCCCGATTGATGACGTCTCCAGAGGTACAGGGGTTGATTTCATAAAGCTCTACGATCGATCGCAACTCAAGATACGAAGGATAACCCATCGCATCCTTTGACTTCTACGTGGGCCTGCAATGTATCGCAAGACCTACGATTGATAGTAAGTTACGATGAGTTTGGTGAAATCGACCTCAGATAACTCTACCATCAACATGATCAATATAACAGACTTTAAGAAGACCTTCAATTGTTGATGTTGTCTTAATAGAGTGAACAGGCATATAAAGTGGCCTCTTCTTGAATAATTACCAACATCAAACATGATCAATGGTAGGACCTTGCTCTCAAATAGCAAAGGGTATTAGTTTTTGTCTTTGGCATCAGAGCGAATTTCCAAAGGGGGTTTCAGGGGAACCAAGGCAATGTTTGACCCCAGAGTATCTGAGACAATCGACTCAGAGGAAGGTCTTGCCTTCGTGTGATGGACAAGGAACTTTGGGTGGAACTGAGGGGAGTGTCTCCCCGCTCCACGGCGAACTTGTTCGTGCGAAAGAGAGATGTAAAATAGAAGGGGAGCATGAGTAATTCCAAAGCCCTGCGACTGTACGCGGCGCCACACGGTAAGGGGTCCCAGTGTTTAAGAGCTTACAGGCAAAAGACGAGAGGAGAAGAAGAAGGAGCAGAAAAAAATCCTGCATTTTTATATTATTATTAATTTTTCTTCTTGACTATCTTTGCTGTACTGAAAAAAAAATGTCAGGGCCACGTGGCTTGTTAAGTGGTCGGCTTTTTTATGTACACCGAGAGAGGAAGGGATAATACCCAGCCAACAGGAAGTATGGATCTCCCCCGACGACTCGGCAACTCGTCAGGCTGAGACGGTGCATTAACTGCGCCATCGCCCATGCACGTCTATACAGCAGATTCCTCCAGATACATCGATGTTAAAAAAAAGAAAATACTCCGTGGAGGTATTAAGAAGGCATCCAGGCTTTGATTCACGGAGTGAGTGGTGCGGGGAGTGATCTCCCTCCTGGTCGACCGATTGCCTCATAAAGCACGCCGAGAGGTTTTTATCCCGGGGCGAGAGAGGCAAGGCACGGTATGACACGACGGGGCGCAGGGAGCCTAGCCAGCCTGCCGGCCGGCCGGCCGTGTTGACCACGCGCCCGTGAAACATTCATCCAGCCCGGGGAGATGGCTAGGGGAAAGGGAGGACTGGTTTGGTTAAACTCTCTTGGGAGTGGTGGTCGGACGTGCATCTGTATTCATCTACGGTATAATTGCATCGTCAAACACAAGCTGTACACATCATATCACACCAGTGTCACTGTCTGTCTATCTATGTATCTATCTTTGTTTGTTTTGGATTTTTTATATAATATTTTCGTCAATTTGGCACATTTTGTTCGGCCTATTGCAGGATTTCTTGTTTGATCAGTTTGTTGACAATGGCGCTGTGCTGATTTGGGTGCTGCTGCTGTTGTTACGGCAATAGTTGTTGCTGCTGCTTTTGCTAATGTTGGTACTGTCATGACGGTCACTGTTGTCTTTTAGCTGCTATTGATGTTTTTATCGCTGTTGTTGTTGATGCTGTTGCTGTTGCTGTTGATTCTGATGCTGCTGATGATGTTGTTGAGTGTTGTTGTTGTTGCTCTTGTTCTTATCACTGTTTTCGTTGATTGTAATAACTGTATAATTTTGTTTAACTAGTTAAAGTTTAACCATGACATTTTGAGCAATGAAACTTGTCATTCGAAAACAATACAAAGTATTGACATAATGGAGAGAGTCGTGGATTTCTAACTGCAAAGAATGATTTGTAAAAGCTCACTTGTTTCTCAGGAAATACCAACTGAAGCCCAAAAGCAAACTAATACCTCGTACGTGCAGTTTATAGGGTTGATGATTGTGGGGACAGGGGATACTCAATGCCAATGTGCGTCCGGGGGTGTGTTTATAAATGTTGTTGTGAGTATTAATATTACAATGAAGGCCGGGTGATGAATGTTAAAATCTCAGAATGCTTTTACTTCCAATCCTTGGAGCGTGCCCAGAAGGCAGCCAAAGGGAGAAGTACCAACTGAATGAAAATGGAACTTCCAAAAAGAAGGAAGAACAAGTCATTCTCTGTTGGTTTTATATCGTTGCGATGGAAACACCACAAAAAACCTATAATACGCTAAAATAAGCAAGGCCTTCGCATTATTGGGTTGTGTCTTTTGTCGGTTACGCCGAGCCGCCCGCGTCCGTCTGTGAGAGCTAGCTGCATTAAGCGCACGTCTTGATGTTAAGCACGTCTGACTGGTTAAAGTTGCCTCTCTCACGGGCTGCCCGTGGGGGGAGTCCCCCGGGTGATTGTTTTATTGGGGAAGGGGGGAGGAAGAGGGGAAGGGTTTGGTGGAACAATTAGCCGAGGCTGGAATGTTCCAATGCACCGGGGAGCTACCCTGAGTGCCTGAGGTTGATGTCTTGAGGCCACAGATGGCCCGTGGCTTGCATGGTGAAGTCGGCTTGCCCAAGGGAAGGGGGTATGCCTAGACCTAAAAGAAGCAAGGGCCCCGTAGGCTAGAGATGATACAAGAAGGGCTACAGGCATCGAACCACTAATGCACCGCAGGGTTTGTTCCACAAGGTGCATGCATGCTCACGGGAGCTAGCCATCTACCTCCTTAAGGAAATACCATTGTTAACGCATCTTTAAAACAGCGTACAGTGCCATTTTAAAGACGCATTAAGCTACTGGCGATTGTTGGAAAGCACACTCCCTGTCAGCTCGGATAATCTCTGAGAAACTCTCATAATAACACAATTCTCGTCCATATTTTCTTGTCTATTATAGACAAATTGAATTTGTGTGTGTGTTCGTGTGTATGTGTATAGGCCATCAGGCTTGAAAGGGCTTTGCAGATTTTATACACATCAGGAAATCTGTACCATGTAAATGAATCTCAGTGTATTCACTCAAGCAGGGAACTATAGACTAATGATCATCCCACAGCACCCAGCTATCAACTAAATTTCATAAACCAAAAATGAAATGACTGAATAATTTTCATGGTGCTGCATCGTGTATAAATACAAAACCTTTTCTATAGAAAAACAGATGAACGCACAGTGCCGTGTGGAGACCAAGCACAGTAGGTTGAATATGGGAAATTCTAAAGGTGTACATGTATAGGTCTCCGCAAGGTTTTCACGAAACTGATATTTGGAATTCACTCAAAAAAGGACGAATTTGCAATGAATACTAATTCTGTATTTATTAAGACAGGGGTGTCATGGTTAGCAATTAATGTTTGTGCTAAGCAGGGCCGTGAAATTGGCCCCAGTATACCTCTGTGGAGGCTGTGGTAGTGTGTGGTAAACAGCTCTTGTCTTGTGTGGTAAGTTCCGAGGGCTTGATGGTGACTTTAACAACTGATAATATTTAAAATAAAACCTGCGCTGGGTATCATATCGGATGTGTCATTAATACTTTCCACAGCTTTCAGAACGGAAGTTTTAACATCACCATAAAACTTCCCCTGCTGTCTTAAGTCAATTTCCAGACGAATACATCTCAGATGAGTCTTCTGAATGCTTAAAGATTAATTTGATAAATCCTTCAGGTTAAAATCTCCTCGTTTGTAAGAACAAAATCTTTTGTTTTAGATTTTGTTTTACTATAAGTATAAACGGATGCTGTTGTACATCCCTGCACTTAAATGTCTTCACACACTAGTGCGTTTAATTGACGGAAGCCCCTCGGAAACATCCGTGATTGAGATTTTTGATTCTTGCTTGGGCAAGAGGTGAAAATGTGCACTTAGAGTTGCAGCAGGGTTCGACTTCACCAAACTCATCGTAACTTACTATCAATCGTAGGACTTATGATGCATTGCAGCCCCATTTAAAAGTTGTGGGATACGATGGGTTATTATTCGTAACTCGAGTTACGACCGATGGTAGGGCTTCGTAAAATCGACCCTTGATTTGTTAAGTTGCGAATCTTGTGAATTGACTTTAGGTCCAAACTTCAAAGTCATATCATCAATAAAAAGGGGAAAAACCAAAACTGGTCAAATAAACGAACAAATGCACACAGAAAAAGGACAACTTGGTTTAAAAAGGAAAAATTCAAAATCACAATATTTTCTTTGAATAAAATACCGATCTTTTTAAACGATTGTTTTTTTGTAGAAGAAGTTTAAGAGAAGAAAGACAGATGACCAAACAGCGAAAGGTTGTATCCTAAAAAGCTATCGCATTGGCCTTATAAAATAGCAAGAAATGGCTATAGTTTCTCACGAGCGGTGCACAACGAAAAGATGTAGCCATTTAGAGGCGGTCGCTATGGAAACGCGTACACATTCAAATGCAATTGCCTAGGCAACGCGCTCGCGTCTAAGTATTGCGCCTTTGTCTGGGGCTGGAAAGATTTTATTGTCGCAAAGGCGTTCTTGATTGACTTGTTCGCAAGAAAAAATTGTAAACAAAAAAATATATAAAGATATACAAAATAAATAAAAGGTACATATAGATTTCAATACTTAACACGTGCGAGGTTGGCTCGGCTATATGGCGGTACAATGGAGTACAGAAAGTATATACAAGGTTAGAGAAGACAAAGGCATGCATTGTGCGCGCAAGGGAAGGCCGTTTCCGGTTGAAAATTCATTTCCAACTCCGTCTTCCCCGTTTTTTATTATAATTTACTCCTTTCTCTTTGCACGCTAACATGAGACAAGGTCAACTATTTCCATCTCCCCATGCATTCCCCCTTTACCCTTCACCACCGATGACATGGACCTCTATTTTATTTCTCCAGTCGTCATTTTCGCTCTTTTTTTTTTTGGAAATTTATTTCACCGGCGCGCATGTCTCCCGACCACGAACAATGGGGGAGAAATTGACGGGAACAAAAGGTCTTCCCCTCCGGTGTGCTAACGCCGTCGCGCCCGCTAACCAACGCTCTCTTCTCTCGGTCTTTTTTGGTCCATCGCTCTCCCTCCAATGCAGCATCGTATATTTCCCCAGCATCTTTATCGATCGATCCGGTCGCATATACACGGCTATTTACAGGCCACCTCAACCGAAAGGAACCATAGATAGCAACGGAGGGTTCTCATTTGGAAGTCAGCCAATAAAAGTCTCGGTCAAAAAGGAGGAAGAAAAAAAAAGGTGCATAATACCACAAACCATCAAGCCAAAGGAAATAATGAGAGAAATGGTTAGGGTGGAAAAAAATACGCGCGGTATAGCGATCAATAGTGCGGAAATGAGCAAGCTGAAGATATAACTCAATGGGTTTCCTCAACGGTCAATCCCAATGTTGTTGTCAATTTATTATTATTTTTTTTCCTCTCTTTTTTCCTTCTTTTTTTTTGCTATCATCTAATTGGCGAGTCTTTATTACATAAATTAGTGCGGTGTCTGGTTGTGGTGTGTGTAGTTTTGTAGTAGGCACTGCATCGAATACCACTAACATGGCTGTGATAGCTTGGTAGAAGATTTCAATCGCATACGCTTTTTTCAACATCATTTCAGAATCAAGTCATCCTTTGACAATTTGTCAATTTTATCGAGTTTTCCTTTCTGTCAATTTTATTAGATTTTCCTTTCTTTCAATTCTATCAAATTTTCCTTCGATAATATGTCAATTTTATCGATCTTTTCTCTGATAATCTATATTTTTCATCAAAATTTCATTTGACAATCTGTCAATTGTTTTTCTTCAAATTTTCCTCGTCCTTTAGAAATCTGTCCATTTTTGTTACCCGGTTCTCTAAAACAAAAGGAGGTCATATTTTATCTTCGTCGCTGCTGGACTGCATGGTTAAACATGTTAATAACTAAAAATGACCAGTTCTTAATTTCCTTATCGGCAATTTGCGCAATTTCTAGCCATTCAGTGTTGGCGCCAAAAACCCCAACATTTTGTACGGACTAAAACATGTATAGTTCCATATACACGATGGTTGCACGGCTCTCCGATGCGCTATTATTTTACACCAAGATTTTCTTTATTTGATTGTTGTCAATTCATATGTAAACAAATAGGCATCAGGTGTTTGTGAGAGATGCTTCGTCAATGTGAGACTCAAAATGCAGCGGTCAGCCAGCCCGGCAAAACAAAAAACAGACGAATTGCGTCACGAAAAATTAATGTGCGCAAACAGTCATTAACCCGAGGGCGCCATTTTTTGTTTTAGAGAGACCGTCGTGTCACGTCGCAATGGCCGACTGAGGTATCGTATGCTAGAGGCTAATTTCATGGAGCTGCTAAGCACAAACATTTGCTTTGCACAAAAATGTCTTGCCCAATAAAACAAACCACCATTAAAAATTCTATTTGATATTCATGGTCAGCTTGCGACCAACAGTCAAAGAACAATCACAAGTGATACACAGCACATGGACATTTGGTTGTTAACCCTGTTTTAAGAAAGAAATGTCATGCTTAGCAAATTTTTTTGTCAGGTAAGCAGCAACGTGAAATTGGCCAAGGCCATACAATTTTCCAATAAGATTGGAAATAAATATATACAAGACAGTAGACTCATGCTCATTTGCATGATAAGTCGACCACATTAAGGCTCTCCATAACAACGGGAATTGCTGAGCGCGCGCGCGCCAACACTCACTCCAAACACGCCAGATACAGCAAGCACTATTATTCATCGTTTATCACTGTACAAGATAACTCAGAGCAATTATTATATTATACAGACGCATTCAAAAATAGATGCCTTCATTATTATGCCAATAATAATCACCAAGATCGTAATCCACAACCGTCCAGTTCCCCTTTATCCATTCCACATTAAAAAAAATCTACCTGAGAAAAATCCTAACAAGAAATTAAAATGTTATGCAGTCATAATCTCATGAATTATTCTCTGACGTGATGCGCTCTTAATATAACCACCTATGCATTTTAAGAAACCAGGCTTGAGGCTAGGCTTGCGACTTATTCTCGTTTATATACCGCCATTCGATGCCCACAAAACAAAACGAATTAGGGATTGGCCCATCACATGACGAAGCCCAAGAAAGGCTCCAGCTTCGCCATGTTTATATCAAGCCCTTCATTTCATTTAGGACACAACATTTTCAGTAGCAAAACAAAAAAATTCCAAGCCTCAATTCCTTAAGGCCCCACGGGGTTCGCAGTAGCATTGGCTCAGTCAGCTCATGCTCACGACTTGCTACCTGTTATTTTGCGCGGCTATACGTGTATACACGCGGCCATTATAACGCAATTACTAAAATCGAATCATAGGTCTATAGACCTAAATTATAATTGTATAGGAGACTACGATGGTGGCGCGCACCTTTTACCCAGCACAGCTACCGCAGACAATGACCATAAACGCGTCAAAACTAATCACATTTGGGAAGTGGTACATTTACTGATGTAATAAGAGTATCCGAGTTTAAATGCATGATGCCAATTAAATTGGGCTTGCTTAAATGCTGCAAATGCTGTGACAGCAGAAATAAACCAGTTAGCAGTCAATATTCGCTATGCGGGCCCTATCTAATGTTCTTATAGGCGAAATATAGAGACTTATAAGACTGAAAATGTCCAACCAAACTTCGTAACTGGAGACAATTTCATAGAGCTGCTTAAGCACGACAATTTGCTTAAGCACCAAAAACCTTGGTAAATAAAGTCCATAATTATGCCCGCTAAAACTCCATATAAATATTATGCTCTGCAAACAGTTGCCGAATACAAGTCAAAGACAGCAAACATATGAACATTTGGTTGGTATAATCATGTTTGATCAAGGAAGACTTTTCATGCTTAAGCAAATTTTGTGCCCCCCATAGACCATAATTATATCTTTCATTGAAATGAAACTACACATTGTCGAATGATATATTCTGCACGGACGGGTCGTGTGGGGCACCAGCCACGATATTATATTATGTATCGTTACATTCCTTTTGGTGGGTCACCAGCTAATGAGCAATTCTTTATCTTGATAGTTTGTTGGGCAGCGCAAAGCCCAGCTCCATTTAATTAAACCGTCTTGACCTAATTGCCAACCGATGGTCGACTTACCTGGTACCCGGATCATATCGAATTGCACTGGTTACCAGGTAAACATCCACCAGTGGTTGTCAAATTGTCACACTGATTCACGTTCTGCCCCCGGTGATAATAACATGCCCCTATGGGCCAATAGTTACTATCCACACCCCACCACCAGCCACAAATGACCGCAAGGGATGTCCCTGCAATTTCGGGCATGATACCAATCCCCCACCCTCCCTAACACCGAAAATGACCGACCGACTTCCGTTTGATTTGGGTTGATGGACACCCCCCCCCCCTTCCCATCACCTCCCAGCCCGACTGCGCTTACTCAACAAACACGGCCATATTTATTAGTCAAATATGGATACCTTATTATGTGGCGGTGGAAGGTTAAAACACACACATAAAAAGCAGATCGAAAGGCAGGTTAAACTACACGACAGCTGTCCCAACGCCATATGAATGCATTATACGTGATTTTAAGACTGGCGGGGTATACACCGTATTACATACACCTAACACCAATTACTACAACTCATGATTGTGGGGACACTTCATAATAATGCATGCGTACGTACGTTCCATCATGCTGTGATGTCCTATGTAATAATCCGCGTGGGTAAATCAGAGTGTGTGCGTTTAAACAGGAATTACTGTCATTTGCTATACGATAAAGTGTGGACTTAATTAAATGCCGCGCTATCGCCTATCATGATCTTGTCTTTAGGAGATAGAGAACATTATTATTAATCTTATACCATTTCATTCGGCTTAGTGAGCTCGATATTGCTGGTCTACAGGTGCTTAAGTCAAAACCTCAATTTTATTTTTTTAACAAATGACGAATGGAAATGATGCTATTTTAAATGACATGGATTTGGAAAACAATTGATGCAATTTTTTGATTAAAATATGTAATTTGGTTCAGATCGCACAATTGTAATTGAAAGGTCAGACAAAATCTGTTAATGAAGTAGACATGTTAGAGTCGTGCGGTTTGCATGTCTTTGTTACGATCCTCTTTGTTTTCCGACTGCTAAGTTCAATGTTTGTTTACTCCAATTTCAAGTCTAACCCTAACCCTAACCCTTACCTTAATATTAACCCTAACCCTAATCATAACCTTAAATAAAATAGAGTGTACGGTCTTTCAAAATATCGACCCGTTCATCAACCACGCAGCTTTCTCTTGTTCTGCGTTCGATACAAAAGAATGATTATCATTTTCTTTTTCAAATCCTCGTTTATGGTTTAATTGAGGCACATGAGGTGTGTACATTGTCTATGATAGTAGATGAGTGAACGTGAATCACCATTAAAAGTCAATAATCTCACCCAACAGGCTGTGCCTGCCTCATTTTGACATTTTATTTGACATCGAGTGCGTTTGTCAGGCGGCCGATCGAGGCGGTAATTGAGGAGACCGACTGGCCGTGGTGTCACGGCAGGCTGAGGAGAGCGCGCACGGTAAGAGAGGACGACCACGGAGTAGGTTGTTAACAGCCATGGACACGAGTGGGGAGAGGGAAATACACACATAAAAAGAAGCTCTATCACCGGGAGAATGCGTTATCTTGCCCCCGGTCCGCGCCGCGGAAGCCCAGCCCAACCATCTGCTCGCTGTCGCCTGGTGTTTACCATCGGGAGCGGATGACCGGCCCTGGTTAAAACCACTTCCCGTTTCCCTAACTCATCCTCTTTTTTTCTCCCTATGCAGCATCTCTACCACCCCGTGATTAGTGGCGATGCTGACTAGGGGCAGCTGCTCGGTTAATATCCCATCGACCCCCCTCCCAGCTCCCCCCTGCTGATTCTCGACACCAAGTTATATGACAGGGAGTTTGTTTAGCATCGGCCGACGCGTGAATGAAGGAGATGCAATCTGAGTTATTATGGAAAGATGCGGTTGCCGTAGAAACAACTCCTGACAAGTGTTAAAAGAAACATCCCCGAAGATAAGACAACGATTGTGATCTTGATGTTATGGCGACTGTATTATGAGACAATGCGCATTTAAATAATATGCGTTTATCATTATCTTTTTGTTTCAAAGAGGGGAGATCGAAATCGAGGCGATCTGAAAGCGAGGCTGTCGAGCAGCAAATGCTGAGACAATGGAAAAGGGAATCATTGTGCACTAATTTGATAGCGTGTGATGATGCGGGGAACACGACGGACCCTGGCCGACTAAACTGACGTCACGGGATACGTCATTCGTATTTCATCCAATCACGCTACGTAAATTTGCATAAACGAGACTCTCCACCAATGATGTGACGTGGACAGCGTCTGGTACAAATTTCACCAGTCTGGTGTCATCACCCTGTCCAGCTATACGAAGTCAACCCTGGGGTGGATTTCACGAAGGCCTACGATCGAATGTAACTCGAGTTACGAAGGATAACCCATCGTAGGGGGCCTATCCCATGTAGGGCTTCAATGCATCAAAAGTCCTACAATTGATAGTAAGTTACAAAGAGTTTGGTGAAATCGACCCCTGGCCCTATAAGTAGTTTCAACTTAAATTCTGCTGAACCAAACACAGGAAGACTGCACTCTAAATGTCACGTACCTTTGGAAAACCAATTTCTCTACTCCACTAGACAAGCTGCAACATCTTTATTTTGGACTAACTTATTCACCATTTCCTTTTCAAAAATCTATTTACATTACTCTACATTGGTAACTGTCCGTTCATCTGGCTCGCTGTACATCCGGGGCCGTTTTGGTAAAAAATCGAACGGCAGATGTTAATTGGCGGACATTAAATCACATACTGTACAGACGAGGTCAGTGCGTGGCCAAGTAGGTCATGCAAAAACAAGATGATTGATCACGAATGAGGTCATGCGCTGCGGTGGCCCCGTGTTACCAGCTTTCCCTGGTATCCACGTTATATACAGATATAATGTATAGTATCATTAAACAACCAAATGTCGAGCGATTTCAATCCATTTGAATGTTGAGTTATAGCCAGGCTTGAAATTCCTCCATTAATAACATTAATTAATAGTAACTAATTAAAGTATGTCCGTCTGCAATTATTTAATGATGGACTTCGTCTCGTTCAAAAGCTTTCGACTGTTTCCACTCCTGCAAATCATGGATGTATTCCAACTTTCATTTATTTCATTTTCTTTAAACAACGATAGATGAGAATAATTTTGCCAATGCATGAACGGAAGAGCAGATGATTATTTCACTCATTCCAGGATAAACTGCCGAGCCCATTGATATCCGTTTATTTCGACATACTTATAACATAATTAATGCTTTGGCCTACATTTTGTCGGGATGGGCTGGGGGGGGGGGGGGGTAGGCAAGAGTTCGACTACCGATTTCATAGAACTGCAAAACAATTATTCAAATTGCTATGCTGTAAAATTCCACTTTCACCAAAAAATGAAGAAAAGCCACGAAAAGGCTAAATCGGCAATAACGATAATGTTTCTCATGCAAACCAGAAACATACCATTTTAAGCATCACTATAAGCAACAGAAAGATAATCTTCATCGTCTGGCGGACAAATCATCGCTTTATGAGCAAAACCCTTATGCGCCAAGTTTCAATATCGCTTAAAGACTTTTCTTGACAAATTACGAGTCAAATTTCGAATATCTAGTTTTTTTTCTTTTTCTTCTTTGCATACTTTTTCTGCTTGCTTTCTACACGACCGTGTTTCACGGATGGAAGCAAACGGTCAAATAGTCACTCGGTAATGACAGCGTGATAACATCATATTGCCGGCTACCTATTTTTCTATCCCCTTATATTGTGAGAGGTCTAATTCCTAGAGCCGCTACACGACACGAACCAACACCAAAAAATACACGGGACATATGGTGAGATAGTGGAAACCACTTCAGATCCGGCGATGTTTTTTGGGGGGCTTCATTCGTGGGGTTCCCTCTCCACTTCACTTGACCGAGTCTATTAAAGTGAAGCTCGGACTAAAAGCAGAAGAAAATTTCCATAATTGTCGGCTGATCGGTGTCACGGTTCATCATTCAATGGAAACTCCCGTCAGTGTGGTATTTGTTTTCTTTGTTTTCTCTGTTTTCTTCTTTTCTTCTGATATTTCAGATGGCTAGGCCTACGTATTGGGTTTTTTCCTGTGACGGAGGAATAAGATATCGCCGGAAGAATAATAAAGCGGTGCTCGTTGATTAGAAGACGGGATTCGTTGGTTTCTGTTTTTTTTCTGAGGATAAAATAATGATTTCGGAGGGAAGTTGTAGTTTTCGGTTATTTTCTGGTGTGCCGGAGGAATAAGACATCGCCGGAAGAATAAAACCTCGTTTGGTGATTGGAAGAGGGGATTCGTTGGTTCCCGTAGCAATTTAACATGGTTGATTTAATAAAGCCCTACGATCAATCGTAACTCGAGTTACGAAGCATCATAAGTCCTACGATTGATCGTCAGTTACGATGAGTTTGGTGAAATCGATCCCTTGTCCTATAAGTATTTTAGTGGTTCAACCATTTATTTTCACATGAAATTGACGTTGAGATAAAGAAAGTTGGGAATAATTAATAAGACTTTTATTCCTGTAGCACGCGCGCGGCAGACGATTTCTGGTAATACCCGTGTTATCAAAGCGGCATCTCTGGTTTATCTGCAGAATCTTGCCGGGGTTTGTGTTGAGGATCTCCCGGCGGTGAACTCCGGGTTACGGGCGGTAAGCTTCCCCGCTGGCAGGGAATACCGCCGGGGTTTGACCGTCGAAAAGCGCCGGAGTTTATTATCGCAAGGATTTACAGGGGATTCTTATGGCCAACGGGATCAGCTCAGATAGAAAAGGGTCTCTTTGCAGAGAAAGTAGCGATAGCTAACATATGCTGGATACAATTATGATTTTCCATGTGGCACACTTGCTGTTCAATATTTGTCGCTCAATATTATTCCTCTCTACGCCCTGTTCCTTAAATCGGCCATCTTGTGTCAAAGTTTTGTAAACCACGTGCCTTTAGTACAAAACCTGGCTTGAGGCTATGTTTGGGACTTTTATCGCTACCGCCATTTGAGGCCCACAAAACGAAATGAGGGGATTGGGCCACTTGACTAAGCCAAAGAAAGGCTCCAGCTTCGCCATGTATCTCAAGCCCTTCATTTTCATTGAGGGCACAAAATGGCGGTAACAAAATCATAAAATCGCAAGCCTAGCCCCAAGCCTAATTATTTATACGTAAAGGCTACAAGTGTACCCAACTCCTCTGCCGAGTTTAGTTCAGGATAATAAAAATCACCTTTAGTAAAACCAAAAGGAAACACTCATTAAATGCTGCCAATTTTGTCCATGTGAAACTCCGACGTTGATTTGTGTCAATAATGGCGTATTGATTGCAGTCTCACAATCAGTGTATTTATAATGTGTGTACATAATGAGCGTATGGTTCAAGAATGCATTTCTGGGTTATACCAAAGCATACATGCAGCGCCTGTATACACAGTTCAATATAGGCACCGGTTGCAGTAAGCGAAAGATGATGTGCAAAGGAAATTACGCATTGATATACCAAATCAATGTATGGAATTCCCCCCCCCCCTTTCCCCCTGTAAGTATGTACATGCACATCACGCATGATTATTTAGGATACCTTTGTAGCGAAATATTGGTTGCAATTTTATCAATATTCTTAGGTCAAGTTATCTGGCTCTCGCATCGAATTTCAGACCGAAATAGACCCATTTACGGCTTCCCCATTCCAACTTTAGAACATCAATTGTCTTATAAAATATAAACCTGTCCCCTTCCTTCTTCCTTCCACTTCCACTGTATTATTTTTAGTGCTGGAAGTATCAACTCCACCAGCATCCGGCGTTCAGCGGGGAGAGCAGGCACAGAGCACCGGGAAATATCGCGCCTCTTCACGGCAGTGTAGAGGGGGAGTAAAGCTCCCCACAATCGCCGGGGCCAGGCCACTTGAGCACCCCCCGGCGTGTGCAAGTGGCCGTCAGTAACCACCTTCTCGGAAGTCGTCCAAGATGGCGGGAAGCCACTCCGGCGAGCTAACACTTGACCCACGGAGAGCAGAAAGAAATAAAGAGAGAGGGGGGGGGAAACACTACGAATGCATAATCACTAGATGGAAGGTATAGGCCTATTTTTATAGTCCTCTGCGTTTTACTGTAGGCCTACATGAGCAAATATGGATGTATCCGGCTCGCGCCCGATATAGACCTTATTCACGGTGCATCCATCCTACATTCAAAGCAGTGCAATCAAACCGAGGCTTGGATTCAAAATAGTCTGGTACCTGTTTTCTTTTTTTTAGTATTGGTGTTATCCTTTCCGAAGGTATACAAGGAAGGTGACAAGATGGATGCGCCGTGAATAAGCATATACCCGGAAAACAGCGCGGCCCTACGTTTCGATCCCAGACGGGAGATCATCCACGCTCAGTCGGTGGGACACTCGGATTATGTCGTCAGGTACCTTGACGACTTGATGCGATGGTCTAATCGAGTATCAAACTGGTACCAGAAATTAAGGGAGAGAGCCCATCCTATAGCTTATGTTTATGATTCGACATTTTCTTAATTTGTCAAAAAGTGTGTTTTAAGCTACTTTGGTGCCTCTTCAACACCATTTTTGTTTGTGGAAAAAAAGTGAAAATTTAATTTATAGTTTTAGACCACTGTCGTGTTCAGATGGTAGACCTATAGTCCAGAATGGAGTTTGGTTTCAATACGGAGTTACATATAATAACAATTAGCTATCAGAACCGATTCACATTTTAACCAACGAACGTAAGGTTCAACTGGCCAGCAAAATATTGAATGAGTATTGCCTGGTTTTCGGCTTTCTGCTTTTAAATTTAACACAGCGGATCCGCGAACATAATAGCATCATATGAAGCCATATAAGAAAAACATCAATTAAAAGGATGGTAAGAACGAAAAAAATATCAGAATAAATTGAACACAAGTAATAAACTGTTGCAAACTGCTCACCAGCCAATATGACCTGAAATAATTAAATCAAAATGCTTAGAGTTAGGAAGGGCCTGACGTGTTTCGATCCTAGCATGATCTTTCTCAACTGGCTAAATAGAAAAAGGCTTTTAGAATGAAATGAAAATAGATAAAAGATTATATCAAAATGTTAAAATTAGTATTCCAATTTTACCGCTGCTGCAATCCTACACAAGTTGATTCCTCGCGATGAACACTATTTTTTATACCGTCGGCATTTTACAGGCCTAATGCCAATTATTTCACTACTATATTCCAAAGACGGAGAGAGCGAAAGAGGGGGGGGGGGTATCGCAGAATCCATTAGGCCTTTAGTCTCAAAAGTGTTCGGCAAAATCCAATTATCCCAACTCACACACAAACGCAAATGTACTATGACTAAACCAAAAAAAAAACCTTTACCCCAAGCAATCTTGTTTCTGCTTTGCGGTGCATTATATACGTTGTTTTTAATATTTTACAACGGCACAAGCGACAACAAGAACAAAATACATTGGCCTAGCCTGTACGTCAACTGGTGATGCCTTCGTCAAATTGACCAGAAAAGACCACAGAAAAACACACTACGATGGGGAAAAATATAACTGAATTAACAATGCTTGTAATTAGGAGGATTTGGTGTGAAATTACAATAAGAATCACGGCAGGTTTCACTTCGTAAAGACCCACCGCAGCAAATTAATAAAAAAAGAAAAGATCAACAGTCAGAGCGAGATGAACGCGCTGGGCATATAAATATGGATGAAACACCTATAATTGGCCGATTACGGCCCCCGCGTGGGACGGTGAAACACGCTGGAATCTCGAGGGGCTGATTTGCTCCAGCTTCGCTCGCCTTTATCATTTCATTCCTCCCCGTCTTATTCCTTTCCCCCTTAATATGCCGTTGCGGTTCTCGGGCGAGCAAGGCAAGGGGTATAGATGGGTTGATAGAGCGAGAGAGAAGGAAAAAAAAAATGCTCCGTAATTAAATTGACTTTAATTTCATTCCTGGTATACGTACTAAACACAAACGCGGCGTTCATTTTTTTATACCGCGCGGGGCAATGTGTGCGTGATTGGTATAGGTGGAAAATCAGACACCGCTGTATGTCATGTATAATGTACTGTACGGTTTTTTTCTTGGCTGTCTTAACCGAATGTTATCGGGGATTTTTTTTGCCGATCTTGTGTCACCGCTCATCGGTACGGTGTCCATACAATCAGCCCCTGGCGTCTAAACGGCTAAGTGGTTTCAGTCTGCATGTCGTCTTCATTTCTAGTTTTTTTTTTCTTCGTCTTTTTTTTTTTTTTTGCAGCGCGCCTGAGTCCCCCATCAAACGCCATTATTAGCGTTTTTGATCTCACTTGCCTGTAGATTAAATTACAGGTCTCTAAATATGAGGAAAGATTAGGCCCTACCCATATTAAAACAAAACAAATAAATAAATAATGTTTTATCATTTCTTGTTTATTGTGAATTATTTTTCCTTAAAGGTGAAGTTGCGGTCCATTCTGTTGTGATAATTGTTTTTACGCGGTGAATAAATTATTCATTTTAAATCACACACTGTTGATTTTGTTCGATCCTGGGCTGCCGCGAGGCTCTTTAATTATTGAAGGCTACACGGGTGACGTAATTTGTCAGTACCGTGGCACCAGACTAGAGTCCATCCACGCCATGATATGGATAAAGTGACTTATTGATACTGCTGGAGACTGGGCACCAGTCGGTAGGGACGGGTTGGGCTTTTTAGGTATTCGTATACGGCAACTGCGAATACAGGAATGTTTGCGAGGAGTTTCGCTTGTATAAAGCCTTTAGCTGGTGAACTTGGAGGGATTCGATAGTTTCACAACTCGACCTTTTAATTTCCAGAATCTGACCTTTTTTGTAAGCTATTGGAGTTTTTTTGTCCTCCATCTGTGTGCCACAGTTAGCAGAGTGCAAGATTGACTATCCAGATCACTGCAACTCCTTCATTATTTTGTTTGCATACTCATTTTGCAAACCGAATAAGTTATATGGTTTTATTACATGTTCTGGATGAGGTCTGGGGTCTGTGCCTGTTCCACATCTCTCGAGACACCGCGAGGAAATGCGAGATCTCGAACCAAAAGAGATCTGACCTATAATGGTTGCCATGCCGGCCATGTCAATTGCGTGCGAACGTAGCTCACATAGATTTTCTATAATATATGAATCGGCTTTCCGATTAAAACATTTCGAAAAGAAATCAATCATTGTAATAATACGCTTGTCATGCTGTCAAGGGCTCATTGCTTGTCAAACCACACAAAGAGCGCATGGACGAAGAAGGAGATGTTGTTTTTTGTCAGTTTTTGACGAGGGATGTCAAGAAATTGTATCATATCCCTGCCATGTAGGACTACCATTACTGTCGAGTTTAAGAGTCTTTTATATACTGAATTAAGGGTACATAGTCACCATGTAAAAATCAAGAAAAAAATTCGAAGAAGGTTAAGTCCTGATTTTGGTCCCGAATGCAGAATGGTTAAGAACAGCAAGAGTAATCGAACACTAGCCAAGTACAAATCAATACACATGTATAGTTTTAAACAGCCACTATTTCATGATTTGAAGTTACTGCACTATCACAAAGAAACATCAATTAAGGCTTTTTGTGAACAATAAGGGAAAAAGTCGTCGCATGTTTAAAGAAATTCGACCTGTGTGCATTTTCAAGCAGGATTTGGTATTGTTTTTAGCGTTAGTGGTGTTGGCAAATTCAGAATTGTAAATTGTATATGACAATGTGACAATCATCAACGGAGAATGGAGATGTGATTTTACAATCTGTTGGAATTCTGAAATGACTGTCAGGCGCTATGAATATTTTATGGAAAGGTTCATCACGAACTCGCAAGGTTTATTTATTTTTCCCCAATCACCATTTTTGAACATTTTCAAATTGAACTTAAACCTGGTGGCATGTGTTTGCCGTATAGTGGTCCTATCGTAGACAACATGCATTGAATATCAGATAGTGAAAACACGGCAATTCGGAAATCTGAAATCTCGGTTCGTTCTGACCACCAGATTATGGAATTTTAATTTCAAAACGATCAATAAGTACAAACATTTCTGTCACATTTCAGTATACGAGCGGATATCTACGTCCACCGCGATTATTTAACATCACATGGAGAGGGATTTCAAATCGAAATTGCATATTATTAAAAGAAGCTCAGCGGTTACAAAACAAATGGTCATTGCATCGCCACTAAACAAGCAATTAAGGCAGGTGTATTAATTTTGCAATGGGGTGCATACGTTAACGAGATTCTCCGTACGCTGTGGTATAATTAGTCATTAACCTCTCACAAAAATGGATGTTGACCGACATGGCAAGATCGATAATGACAGGCAATTTGAATATGGACAATGATTATGATGGGGGGAAAGGAATAAATGAAAGAAACTCACCTTTTGAGGACGATACCGGCACAGTGGACGCCCATGTGTTTTGCCTGCCCCTGACCAGCGTCTCAGCGCACGATGGCTCTAAAATAAGCACACATCGAGAAAGAGAAGAAGAAGCATTTTTATAAAGCATCCCTCGAAAATTTGTCTGTTTAAAGACAGCGGTGCTGGAACCGGCAGGGCCACCACGGTAGTTAGTCGGCATGGAAATAACAACCCTCCACCGTGAGTCACCGTGGAAAAAGGGCGCTCGTCGTGAAAATATCTAAGTCCGTAAGCCGGAGACGAGGCACGGACGTGCCCGTCTTGACCACCGCGCGCCGCTCGCTGAGCTAGGCAGCCAGCGAGCGAGCGATGCCGGTCGACTCGCGGCGCGGCCGGGGCTTGTAAATATAAAATGGCACACCACTAGGCAGCCAGGCGAGGCTGCGCTGGCGGGAGAAGAACCCTTCAGATGCGTGGAGACGCTAACATCCTTCCTTCCTTCCTTCCTTCCTGGCGATGCTGACTATCTCGCCACTATACGATATAAGTGGCGCGTGGGTCTCACTCTATTTCTCTCTATACTCCTTGTTTTGCCTCTCTCATTTTCTGGTGAAGGTATTTAATTGATTACAGCCTGACTGGAAATCAGGATAATTTGAAAGCTTTTTTTAAGTATCTCTGGGGGGGAAGGAATAACCCCTGTTTTACCTGTGAGAAACATTTGATGTGTTGGTGTGTCGTAGTGGTGAGAGTACGAGTGGTGTGGGTGGTGATGATGGGAAGGCGACCACCGCTTCCCGCCGATTTTGTCTGCCACGGCAGCGAGCTTCTCCCGTTGCAGATCCACAATTGCCTCGACACCGGCGATAATCCCCCAAGATCCACGACCAGAATCCTGCTGGTCCCTTATACTTGCATGTGCTCCGCGGTTGTCTTTGCTAGCTTTCAACATGCAACGACGGACGAGACTCAGTGGAGAGAAAAAACTGCCTTTTCACCCCGAGAAGTTTAACACCAACAAAATTAAATGAAATAAAAAATGAAAAAAAATGTCCCGAATAATCACTCAGAAAATCTGATTTTTAGGAAGTTCGTCAAAAAGCTGATCCTTCTCAGACACTCAGGCGTCGACACAGTCAGGAGTGGCAAGGGGAAATATTGAGAGTATATGATTAGAGACGATGACATCCAAGCGACAACGAGGAGATGCGAGCTCACACACGACTGTCACCCCCCTGATCACTGCTGGATTCTAGACTGCGGTTTGATCAAGTATTCCGGTCGGTAGGACGCATTGTCAGCCCCGGTCCCTCTGCTAGTGGTGGTTGGTCGGTCGGTTGTGTAGAAGGTGAAGAAGAAGAAGAGATGTAGGGGGGGTGGTATAGTTGGACGGAGACACGCGATAGATTCACACACGTTGACTAAAGGACTCCCAACGTGAAGCCAGCGAGTACCGTATAGGTATATACGAGAGAGAGAAAAAACACAGAGGGGACAAATTAAAAAAAAAAATCAAAGACAGTCAGAGAGTAAAGAAATAAAATCTGCAGCACTGATGTGACGATACCCTAGTAGGTCCTGTGGCGTGGCAACGGGAAGAGGGAGTTCGCTCATTGGTTTGCTGGCCTCAATGGTGTCGTGTAAGGGAGCGAGATGGGGATGGGTATGGGGGGAACTCGCATGCATACAGCATGAATAGAGATGAGGCGGCCGGCCAATCGCGTGGCTCTATCACGTGCATGTCAAACAGCGTATGAGAAGGGAGGATGCAGGGGGGAGGTGGGGAGAGTGGAGGGATAGGGGGAGGATGAGGACCGCTGCATCACTGCCTGAAAGATGGAGATTGCATGCGACCGGGGCAAGTTGAGACTGGGAGAGGGGGTTGTTCTTAGGGTGTTGGTGATGACGGCGATTTTGGTGAAGCCCTTATAGTCCCATGGCCTGCTCCGGGCGTGCATTAGCAAAGAAAACTCCGGACCGTCGCTGCCATGGCCTGGGTCAAGTCAGTGAGCTTCGCCCGGTCGCGTGTTGATGGTTCCCGGCACCCGTCCACCTCCCTCCCTTCGCCCACTTGTCATGCAAATAGGGGTTCCTGCTCGTGCACCGGTGAACCTTCACACAGTAGTGGGTATCAGCAAGGCCCATTAACTCCCTCCACTGAACCTTCTATCAATCCATCCCTTCATGTCTATATTCTTTGCAGCCCTCAACTTTCCTCGACTCTATGCAAGGTGGACGTGGACGCGGTTTTTTTTCTCCCTATCCTTTTTCTTTTTGGGATTTTTTCCTCAAGCTTTTGTTGTGATATTCAGAGTAGTAGCCCGGGATTCATAGCGGCCGGGGAGCCCTTGGCGCGCGGAGGGAGCGTGCGGGAATCTCCAGCAAGGCAGCCCCCTGCGGCTGAGGTCATTTTTACGGCACGTGCATCAAGCAGGAAGAATAGAATGCCAAAACAAAACAAAAAACAAGAAATAACAAATATTTTAAAAGAAATTCCCTTCCTCAACAGACAAATAAGGGAAATAAATAGCCCCACAGTCAATCAGTACATCAATAAAATATAACAAAGAAGATATTTCCCCCTATTGTTATTATAATTGTATCTGCCTTTTCATTATAAACGAGTCGCTTTGGGAAGATATTTCTTTCTTTCTTTTTGGGGATCAGAAACGTTCGCGGTCCACTTGTACTAGTCACTGGGGCCAATTTCATAGAGCTGCTTAGCACAAAAAATTGCTTAGCACAAAAATAGCTTGCCCAACAAAACAAACCACCATTGAAAATTCCATTCGATATTCATGGTCAGCGAACAACAGCCAAAGAACAATCACAAGTGATACACAACACGTGGAAATTTGCAAATTAGGCTTGCCCTTCACCGACGTGGATGAGCACTGTATACTCAGTGCTTGTGAGAGCACGTGAGAACAAATCACATGCTTGCTCACGTGGAAATTTGTTTGTTAACCCTGTATTTACTAAGAGAGAAATGTCATGTTTTGCGAATTTTTGTGCTAAGCAGCTCTGTGAAATTGGCCCCTGCACCATTACAAGTCTCGGTTTCCGAGTGTACGGGGCCGCACCGAAATCACTATTGACTCTCGGCGGGCAGTGCACACGGGCAGTGTGGAGAGACCATTGGCCGGAGATGCCAGCGATGGTGTGTCCCGGTCGAGGAGTACCGTCACGGTGCTCCGCACCCCGGTGATCCTCCTATACGAGCCCCTACTTGTACCCGAAAGATTCCATATGAAATTGTTGACACAATCAATTTCCCCCAAAACAGCTCCTCTATAGCCTTATTTCTGTCTTGCAACAAGACAGATAATTAAAACAAAGTACAGTGCCTAATAGTGACCGCCGATATCACAATACAACTATCTGCTTAATAATAAATTGAACCTAAAAAACAATTAAGCATGATTTTTAATACATATGTAGATGCTACAAATTGTCAAACGTATGGCAGATTTCCAACAGACCAGCGCCGTTGGAAAGTTGTCAAGAAATTAACCACAGCTTGATTTTATAAAAGGCTGAGATTGGGTCTTCTAGGTGTGAACTGTGGTGTATAATCTAATGTCCTAGTGCAAGTCATCACGGCAAGAAACTCTGTTTATTATGCAGAAAATCGTCGAAATGTGTGAAATTTAGACCCTGTAGGTTAATATTGGGCAAACTGCCACCGAGTAGGCGTTTTGCTGCCGTTAAACCTGTATACATTGTTACGTCATGCCGTCACCATCTTACAAACTGAGGGCGCGCATAATGAGCCAATGACGTCAGGTGACGTCACGCGACGGAGGCCATTTTTCTTCCTTTTTTGTATAGGCCTACACGATGGTGTTTTTCAAGCTTCAATCGTGTTACTGTTACTGAGGGGGGTACTCATCAAGATATCTGCACCGAGCTAGCTGATGCGCCAAAGTCTAAAAACCCAGACTCAGCACCACAGTATCCACGGAGTAAGTCTGAGCCTAAGCTCAATAGAGTAGGCCTACCTTTAAAGAGGATGTTCAACACTCAACAAACATTGCTTTATTTGTTAGAACTATAATCCTTAAATTACTTGACATGAGAAAAAAACTATATTTATCTCACATTGAACACAGAAAGAGAGTCTTTTTGATGTTTTTTCTCCCAACATGCTCAACCTGCAAGCTCACCAACAATTCAGATAAAGCGAGGTTTGTTGAGTGTTCAACATCCTCTTTAAATGGTGGTTCCCTTCTAGATTCGGGCTTGCAATCCACTGCTCTTAATAACACCATGCCAAGGTTTGATGTCATTTTTCTTTCGATTGATCAAATTGAATTAAGTTCAGGAAGAAGAAAACAAAATTGTAAAATAGAATCGCCAGAAAGAATGTGGGACCGGAATCGGCAGTCTCTGTGGTATAAGACTGCTCTTGACATGCTCGATGTCCACATTTCCGACACCCATTCCCAAGAGAGACGCTCGACTCTCAAAGGGCTTGTCACTTATCATCACTCCATGTTCCGATTGGACCGACAACCAGATAAATCCCCGGCCAGTGGGAACAGCAAGACAAAGCGAAGAGCTGACGGAGGGACACGACACGCCTGAACACACGGCCCATTTAGGAGAGGAGATGAAAAAAGAAGGTAAATTTATAACATTGGGAAGAAAAAAAGGCCCGGGAACTGCCGACGGACATAATAGGACAGGCCGACAATAGCTGAACTGTCAGGTAAACCACACGTGTCTCCCTAGCGAACAAAAGACCGACAGAATTGGGTAGGTGTACCCAGGTGTCATAAATCTCGGTTATAGGTGACAAGGAAGCCGTCTATTATAAAAAGATGAAACACCAAAACAATGAAAGCAAAATTTCCCAGGGGGCTTCCATTTCCAGGACAATTCTAGAAATTGAGACAAGGAAAAGAAATTGTGGGAGGAAGGGTTCCATCGCTTGGGGGACAATTTGGTGAAAAGGGAATTGGAAGCTTTGCTGTCAATTAATGTCAGTTATTATTTTTTGAAGTGGCGGGAAAATTGGCGCGCCACAATCAAGGGGAGGAGGAGGAAGTGGGAGGATTGGGTTCTGCCGGCGCTCGTGTCGTGAAGTAGAGTCACGGGAAATGGCCAATGTGTTAATACACACAGTGGAAGATGCGACTAGAGACTTATACTGATATGGTGGTCTGTACCACGCCCACTGGTCCCTATCATGTGTGACCCCATGCAGGTGAACATTTTGGGGGTTATTGCATTCACTAGTCAAGCTATACTACTATTACTACAGTGTCGGGACCGCCAAAGAGACGTCGCGAGCCAAACCTCGAATCATTGTCTTCCAGACAATGGTAAAGCTATACTGCCATCGGAAACATGATCATTGCTGTTGTTGTTGGCTAGTAAGCAGGAGGTCGTGGGTTCGAATCCCACCTGAGCCAGCACATTTTTCAAGTGCACTCAAAAAACACCGAGTATGCAGTGCTCATCTATACGTTGGTGAAGGGCGAGCCCAATTTGCATAGTTGTTGTTGATATTCCGCTGTTGTTGTTTTTGTCTATGGTGTTGTCGTCGTCTTCAATGTTGTTGCTGTTGCTATTGGTGTTGTTGTTGGTGGTGTTTTATTATACAAGAGGAACCCTTTCAAAGTCATAAAAGAATTATATTCCCCAATAATAGTCTTTCTGTTGAGTTGGACTATTAACCTCTCTACGCACAACACTCGGCAAATATTGTGGCACAGTGCGACCGGACCTAGTCGAATCTCCTAATATATCTCCTACACGTTCACTCCTCTCCGGTTACACTGTTGCTCCTAAGAAACAATCAACTTGATATGTCTAAACCGCGACGCGGTATCCGCCCTGGCAGTATTCAGAAGAAATCAAATCAACCGTCACGACAGGGACAGGGGAAAATGCGCGAGGAGACGAAAAAAGGGGTCAGCGGTGGGATCTACAAAGATGCGTTCCCGTCCGAACTTGTTTCCAAGCAATTAGCCCGCCCTCAATTGGTGGTTACTAGGCATCTCCACTCGTTAATTTTGAAGAGTTAAACTTCTCGTTCCTAATCTCCTTGCCAAACTCTCCTGAATTTATTTACAAACAATATTTTCCGATCAGCACGATATCCCTATATAACTACATGTAGTCAGTTCTTTAACGATCGAAGGTATAATGATATACAACCCGAAGAAAAAACCTCAGCCAAAATATCACGTGTTTTCACTGAATAATAATAGTGGGATTCATATTAATTTAGAAACCTTCATGTAATGTACATTGTCTGAAATTGGTATCAGGTGGACGATTACCAGCTAAACCTGAATATAATGTACATTGTCTGCCATTGGTATCCGGTAGACGATTACAAGCTAAACCTTAATATAATGTACTGTACATTGAAGGAGGATACCAAAATGGCAGCTATTCATAAATCAAAACAGAAATATGAAGACCATAATATATTTTTTCATTATGCTCATTTTGATGGATGTCCACGGTTTAAAGAAAAAAGAGGAGTATTAGTGTGGGTGAATTAATGGTACCAGCTGCAGGTTTCAGCTAATGATATTTTTTTTTCAAAACGGCAAACTGTGAAAATCGTATTCACCCACCGAATGTACCTTCAACAAAATATGTTACAAAGCCTAAACTGTTTAGTATTAAACCTAGAGCATACTTTATGCACATTACAAATGGGGTATTAAAGAGACACGTTAGCGTCTAAAAGTGGACATTAGGGAGACATCAGGACTTAGCGAGACTTTTCGATGTCTCCCTAAGGTACCAGCTACCTTTTAAAGACATATTATTGCTGTCCATATTTTAATATAGAAGGCAGAGAATGTTCTCAATATGAACATATGTCAATTTCAAGTTCATTGGTTTGGAGGATGTTTAGAAATAGGTAAGTAAAGTTTGTGCATGACCCTATGGGAAAGTCTCCCCAAGGTGCCATCCTCGGTTATCTTTATTATAATATTATGAAGGTAACCTATAATCCTTCAACCGCACTGCATGCAAAAAAATACACGACCGTGAGCATACGCTTCTCCATTTGTGTTTGTCCTGAACGATATTAAAGTATTAAACGGGCCAGAAATCCGAACCAGTATATAAAGTGGTCCCTGTTCCTCATGCAGACGGTTGTAATTAGCTGTTCCGACATTTCGGATGTCGGAACAGGTTTAGTTTTTGCTTAGATTTTTATTATTATTATTATTATTATTCTTTATCACCCTCTAAGCTTGTTAACAGCTTATCTCTTCTTAGCTTCTTCTGATCAGCTTAGATGAGGTATCATATGAAAGCTTATAAGCTAAGGATCATACTGGCACTGAGTTGTAAAAATTCCTCATTAATTAGGCACGTGACAGCTCATTTGCATATTTAATTAGTCAATTTTGTTAGCAGCATATCTTGAGAACGACAAAGGCTATGAATATGATTCTTTTTGCAAAGGCTTAGTAGCATAATGTAGTTGTGCATGCTGCCAAGAAATTGACCGTGACGTCATCATGACGTCATCAAAAATGCTGATTTTATTATTAGCAGCATATCTCGAGAACGGTAAGTGCTACGGTAATGATTCTTTTTGTAAAAGCTTTGTAACATCATGTAGTTGTGCATGCTGCCCCTAAATTTACAGTGACGTCATCATGACGTCATCAAAAAAAGGTAATTTTTGGTTTATAGCAGTATATCTCGAGAACGGTAAGTGTTACGGTATTGGTTCTTTTTGTACAAGCTTTGTTAGACCCTGTAGATTTGCATGCTGTTGAGAAATTAACTGTGACGTCATTATGACGTCATCAAAAGGTATAATTTATGATTGCAGCATATCTTGAGAATGACAAAAGCTATGGTAATGATTCTTTTCACAAAAGCTTTGTTAGAAACTGCAGATGCATTCTGCTTTGTAAATGACCATGACGTCATCGGAGCTTATAAGGCTGATCAAATAAGTCGGAACAGCTCCGTGTTCGTCTACGAACACTTAAATGTCTAGTTATTATTATTATTCTTTATCACCCTCTAAGCTTGTTAACAGCTTATCTCTTCTTAGCTTCTTCTGATCAGCTTAGATGAGGTATCATATGAAAGCTTATAAGCTAAGGATCATACTGGCACTGAGTTGTAAAAATTCCTCATTAATTAGGCACGTGACAGCTCATTTGCATATTTAATTAGTCAATTTTGTTAGCGGCGTATCTTGAAAACGACAAAGGCTATGAATATGATTCTTTTTGCAAAGGCTTAGTAGCATCATGTAGTTGTGCATGCTGCCAAGAAATTTGCCGTGACGTCATCATGACGTCATCAAAAATGCTGATTTAAATATTAGCAGCTTATCTCGAGAACGGTAAGTGCTACGGTAATGGTTCTTTTTGTAAAAGCTTTATTACATCATGCAGTTCTGCATGCTGCTCCGAAATTTACAATGATGTCATCATGACGTCATCAAAAAAGTCAATTTTTGGATTATAGCAATATATCTCGAGAACGGTAAGTGCTACGGTATTGGTTCTTTTTGTAAAAGCTATGTTAGACCCTGTAGATTTGCATGCTGTTGTGCAATTAACTGTGACGTCATTATGACGTCATCAAAAGGCATAATTTATGTTTGCAGCATATCTTGAGAATGACAAAAGCTATGGTAATGATTCTTTTCACAAAAGCTTTGTTAGAAACTTCAGATGCACGCTGCTTTGTAAATGACCGTGACGTCATCATGACGTCATCGGAGCTTATAAAGCTGATCAAATAAGTCGGAACAGCTCCGTGTTCGTCCACGAACACTTAAATGTCTAGTTATTATTATTCTTTATCACCCTCTAAGCTTGTTAACAGCTTATCTCTTCTTAGCTTCTTCTGATCAGCTTAGATGAGGTATCATATGAAAGCTTATAAGCTAAGGATCATACTGGCACTGAGTTGTAAAAATTCTTCATTAATTAGGCACGTGACAGCTCATTTGCATATTTAATTAGTCAATTTTGTTAGCAGCGTATCTCGAGAACCCAAAATGCTATGAAAATAATTCTTTTTCCAAAAGCTTTGTTACGTCCTGTAGTTGTGCATGCTGCCACGAAAATGGCCGTGACGTCATCATGACGTCATAAAATTGGCTGTTTTTAAGCCCTATGTCAGAGCATAGGCCTATTATGTGTGTGTAGTGTGTAGTGTGTACACGTACATGTACATGTACTGTATTACTGTATACAGTTAACCCCATTTGCTGCTGGGATTGTTTATCTCAAATGATCAGAGTCTGAGGAATGTGCTGTTATGTAAGAGGTAGGCCAGCAAGTGCATGACCATGCACTGTTGCCACGGTAACAAGGTGTGTTAGTATTCAAGCGCATGAAAGCACATGTAGTACGATGTTGAAAGTACTGTCAAGTTCATCGTCTAGAGGATGTGTTATGAGGCTCACTTTCTGACCCAAGTTTATATGCTTATTTCTTTTGATTATTTAGTCAGTTCATGGTTAGTTTGATATTATGGAAATGACCATGACGTCATCATGACGTCATCAAAAATGCTGATTTTATTATTAGCAGCATATCTCAAGAACGGTTAGTGCTACGGTAATGATTCTTTTTGTAAAAGCTTTGTTATATCATGTAGTTGTGCATGCTGCCCCGAAATTTTCAGTGACGTCATCATGACGTCATTAAAAAAGGTAATTTTTGGTTTATAGAAGTAAATCTCGAGAACGGTAAGTGCTACGGTATTGGTTATTTTTATAAAAGCTTTGTTAGACCCTGTAGATTTGCGCGCTGTTGTGAAATTAACTGTGACGTCATTATGACGTCATCAAAAGGCATAATTTATGTTTGCAGCATATCTTGGGAATGACAAAAGCTATGGTAATGATTCTTTTCACAAAAGCTTTTTTAGAAACTTTAGATGCACGCTGCTTTGTGAATGACCGTGACGTCATGATGACGTCATCGGAGCTTATAAAGCTGATCAAATAAGTCGGAACAGCTCCGTGTTCGTCCACGAACACTTAAATGTCTAGTTAGCTGTTCCGACATTTCTGATGTCGGAACAGGTTTAGTTTTCGTTCTGGTTTTTATTAGCTGTTCCGACATTTCTGATGTCGGAACAGGTTTAGTTTTTGCTTAGATTTTTATTATTAGCTGTTCCGACATTTCGGATGTCGGAACAGGTTTAGTTTTTGCTTAGATTTTTATTATTATTATTATTATTCTTTATCACCCTCTAAGCTTGTAAACAGCTTATCTCTTCTTAGCTTCTTCTGATCAGCTTAGATGAGGTATCATATGAAAGCTTATAAGCTAAGGATCATACTTGCACTGAGTTGTAAAAATTCTTCATTAATTAAGCACGTGACAGCTCATTAAACATTTTAATTAGACAATTTTGTTAGCAGCGTATCTCGAGAATTACAAATGCTACTTAAATAATTCTTTTTCCAGAAGCTTTGTTACATCCTGTAGTTGTGCATGCTGCCACGAAAATGGCCGCTACGTCATCATGACGTCATGAAATTGGCTGTTTTTAAGCCCGGCCTACGTAAGAGGGCCCATTATGTATAGTGTGTGTGTACTGTATAGTGCTGTGCACAACCCCATGTCCTGTCAGCTGGGATTGTTTATTTTAAGAGGTCAAAGTCTGGCCAGCAAGTGCATGGCCAGGCACCGTTGGGCCACGGCAACAATGTTTGCGCATACAAACACGTAACTGTTAGTACGGCTGTTGAAAGTACTGTGCAAAGGTCATACTATGGAGGTTGCTAGTTTCAAAAAAGTTTGAAACGTACGTTGTATTAATGCTGTAGACCTACCTTAAGAACGTATAAAGAACCTCGTTTGGATATATACATGTAGTGTGAAATCGGAGCCCGGTTTCATAACTTCATCCTAATGCTTTAGCTACGTGAAATATACAAAACCTGATTCTTCGTCATGTAGCCCTCATATCGTCAAAACGTAAGAAAAAACACAAATTTTGTGTCATGGCTTGAGCTGACTAGGGCGAACGTTTAGTTCGTTTAAAGGTACACGCCGGCTTCAAAGTCCAAAAAAATGAAGAGTGCAGAGTATAACACAATATTTCTAGAACACTGGATGAAGGTTTTCGTGAAAAAAATAATCAGAAATAAGTCGTTTAATTAGGGTTAATTAACGGAAATCAAAATAAGGTCGAAGGTTAGCGTATACGCATTTCCAGCCGTAACAAGTGTTAGAAGGATGTGGCACACCAATGGTTTTAGACTGGTGCTCATAGCTGTGACTAAATGTTGCAGCTGCCGTATGAGAATTCTAGGAACGCGATTCACGTACGTTCAAGCCGTAAACGATGGAAAAATCATAGGCAAAACATAAACAATTACTGAATTAGGCGAATCCGTCTGTCTGTTGAAAACATAAGACTTTTCAGAATTATTCACAAATTGTTTGTGAGTTGATGCAATGTTTGTGAGTTGACGTAATGTTTGCGAGTTGACGTTATGTTTGCGTACGTGTTGATGCAACGTTTGCGAGTTGACGTAATCTTTGCAAGTTGACGTAATGTCTGCGAGATGATGCAATGTTTGCAAGTTGACGTAATGTTTGCGAGTTGATGCAATGTTTGCGAGTTGACGCAATGTTTGCGAGTTGACGTAATGTTTTTGAGTTGACGCAATGTTTGCGAGTTGACGTAATGTTTGCGAGTTGACGTAATGTTTGCGAGTTGATGCAACGTTTGTGAGTTTACGCAACGATTGCGAGTTGATGTAATGTTTGTGATTTGACGCAAAGGTTTTTGAGGGCATGATCGATGAAACAATTTTCGAGGGACCAAAACGATTTCCACATATGCCTATACACAAAATATAATTTTGAGAAGCACACAAAAAGGTTATGATGGCATAAATGATTTTCATGTATAAAAGAACTTATCTCGAGGCTTTCTTGCTCCGCGGCTTGAAAATCCCCCCCAAAAAAAAATGCAACGGAGACCGGGTGATGAGTGACTCAACGCACGGTCTCGCATCAAAAAAGCTACACGTACGTGGCCGGGAGCGTGGACCGCACTGGTGGTTATCACGGGCCCGTGCCTCGGGCTGAATGCGTCGCAAAACCCCACGGGCTGTGTCTGCAGAGGTGGTAGGCACCCGCACAGTTACCGGTCTTTTATAAATTCTAAATTTGGCATTTAAATGTTGCTTTATCGCGTTGGAAATTCTTAATTTGTAAAAGCTTTGTTAGACCCTGTACATGTGCATGCTGTTGTGAAATTAACTGTGACGTCATTATGACGTCATCAAAAGGCATAATTTATGTTTGCAGCATATCTTGAGAATGACAAAAGCTATGGTAATGATTCTTTTCGCAAAAGCTTTGTTAGAAACTTCAGATGCACTCTGCTTTGTGAGTGACCGTGACGTCATCGTGACGTCATCGGAGCTTAAAAAGCTGATCAAATAAGTCGGAACAGCTCCGTGTTCGTCCACGAACACTTAAATGTCTAGTTGTTTTCCTTGTGGCTCCCCAGTGCATTTTTATTTTAGCGAAAACAGCGCAGTAAATCCCAGAGTTTTTTTTTATGGCGCTAAACGCTCAGTAGTGCAGGGAGTTTAATAATACTCAGTCATCCATCAAACCTTAGCGAGAGGGTCCTTTAGCCTGGAGCCCCTCACAACTCTTATACCATTTTTTTTTCGTTCTTCCTCATTTTTTTTTTTTTTGGTGCTTCATCTTTTCCAGCTCTCACCCTGTTTAGCTTGGAAACGTGAGATGCACGCTAAATATTCAACGGTATAAGAGAGTGGGTGTCCGTATAACGGATTTATTTCTTTCTGTGGTGGTTTTTTTTTCTTTGGTTGCGAGCACCGGTGTCCGGGCTCGCAACCGGGGCAGGCCGGTCTGAGCGGGATAGCGCCGCGCCGGGCCCCATCACTGACTCGCGAAACGTACCCGTAGGTAATCCCAAACCGGTGCGTGGTGCGGACTTCATAATTACTTCGTTCACTGTGTGTGATTTCTTCGCTAGGAGTCGGGTCCGGTCCCCCATTGCCTTAGGACTTTCGACTTTTTTTTTGCTTCTCCCTCTCAAAACGGACACAGGAGCCTGGGATTTTTTTCTTTATTATGGAGTTGCTGCGAACGATGAAAAGCATTTGACTGAAAATGCATATTTGGTCTTTCACTTGAAACTCACTTTGCATGAGAAGGGGGAGGGTGTTATAATGTACATAAAAAGAAAAGAAAGACATGTGAGGGATGATGGATCACCCGTGCAAAAGATCAATTGAAACAGAATATGCCAGGGATGCGAACTGCGCCACGAGTGGACCTAGGGAAGTATTGAATATTCATAATCGCCAACTCGTCCATCCACACACACACAACCGTTGACAACAAAAAAACGGTGAAGAAGAAGCAAAAAAACTAGAGGTTGAAGACCGGGGTGCATGAGTAATACGAACGTGTGAGATGTTTGCTGACAAGGAAAACAACAAGCGAGGGGGATCAGAGATCGAGTGAGCATAATTAATGCTGGTATACTATACAACCGAGCTCAGCTTTTCATAAAAGGAAGCATCCGTGATAATTTTTCATTTTACGGAAAGAGAGGGGTGCTTCGACTCCTGGGTCTTGCATGCCCGGTCTCTGCCGTCATTTATCGGTAGCACGTGCGGCCCCTGCCCTGCCTTGGGGGCACTCCGTATTGGATCATTACGATTTTTGTTTTGTTATTGTCCCTTTCTTCCTTTTCCTTTTTAATTTGTACTATCAATTTATTTATCTATATTGTTTTTTACTTTTAGAATGATCAGCAATAAACTTTTTGAGACATACAAAAACTTCCTTATACTTTTGTGGATTTATACTAAAATAAAAAGAATCGTATAATTTGGATCGCGAAATCCAGTAAACAGATAATAAATCGTGGATATGGCAATTTGTTTGGGTTTAAGTGTCGTCAGGAGAGTTAAGTCTGGTACCATGCGTGTCGACAACCAACACTGTGCGGCATTTGAGACATCATTCTTGGTTCCAGATCGGAATGATGCCGATATAAAGACAAACATCAAAATCAGATGAAGGCCGCTGGCCGAATCAGAGGGATGTACGCATGCGCAGGGGGTCGGTTTGTTTGTTTGTTGGGGTGTTTATTTGTTTGTTTTGATATTGATCCACTCCCCCAAAAAAATTCGCTAAAAAATGTTTAAGATGACGAAGTCATCTTAAACTTAACAAATGACACGAAAACTTACATAACGATTATTGTATTTTTTTGGCAAATTTACCTCCCGAAAAGGAGAGGTAAATTTTGAGGGGAAAAAAGAAGAAGTCACGCTTGGGCTTCATAATGCCCATGTCACACGAGTCAATTTACAGGCAATCAGTTCCAGGCAATTTCCAAGAAGAAATGATGTCATCTTTAAGATGTCATTTAATTATTTGGGAGGACAAAGAGCAAGTGCCAGAAAAAAAATCTAAAGTGCCACAGGCGTGTTCATCGTGTATCGTGTGCAAAGATGGCTGCCTCAAAGCTGCCTGTACGAACTACCTCGGGTGAAATGGCCTTTAAGGACGAAGTCACTCCTCAATATTTTTTTTTCAAATCCATGAACAATTCTTATATTCCCGGTAACAAGCAAATAATACAACACCGACATTCGGACGGTTTCATTGTGAACCACTACGCTACTCGCAGGCTAAAAAAAATCGCGGTGCCCTTGACAAAAGCGAGCACAAAAAAGAGCAAATTTAGAAAATTCAATAAACCACAGAATAATCAATGAAAAGACACATCCGAGTTCGGTAATTTACTGCCAAATCGGGCGTAATAAAAAAAAACGCGACATCGCGCGGCCAATCTAAGGTTTCATTAAAATGGCAATGTCCACATACCGTAGTGTATAACTTTCGTTGGAGAGTGTATGATATAAAGCGCTCGTGTTTTGTTTTGTTTTCGCTTTTTGTTATCATTCTTCTTCTCCTTTTTTTTTTGTTGGTCTTCGGCTTCTTCGCGGTATTATTTGGTTCTCCCGAATGCCGCCGTGTGTATATTACTTTACTCGGCCGAACAAATACAATGCGATCCGGTGCACCGACGAGCTCGACCGCAGTTTAATTAAGCAAGCATAGATCGGACGGGCCTGTGACTGACACTCGGCGGAGTAACAAGAGAAGAGCTTTTTTGTCGTTTAATTAAAAAAGAAAAAGAGGTAGACAAAAATTGCATTTAAGAGACAAGAAGTAGAAGATGTCTTTTCATCGTCTGGAAACTGAAAAGAAGTCGTTTTGAAGTTTCGTCTGTTAAACGTTTGGAACAAACATAACTGCACGATTTTACATGTAGGCCCTAAACACTTTTTATTGTCTTCTTTCTCAAAGGAAGACCACATCAAGTGGACAGCAAGAAACGGTTTCGTGTTTGTTTACAGTGCTGGAGTAACAAAGGTTACTCATCGGGATATTTTTCCCAGCACGAGGCATCGCACCAAGACAATGCCAGCTAATCACGGGAAGATTTCGAAGCAATTACGGCCAGTATATGCTATTGTGCCCCGGTCAACGTTCATTAGGGAAATTGACTAATATTACTCAACTACAGGCCTACGCTCATAATAAGGAACAAACGGGGGTAGATTATAATGGTATATTACATAATTTCAACCCGCAATAAGTAGGCTAACTGCCGTCACAATGCATCTTTATTCGGGGTCACGAGAGGGCGGGCATGGGGCGCCATCTTGGAGGACAAGTCAGCAAAAGAGCGACCTCCATTTCGATTGTGATTCTGGCAACCAAACTACGTGGTCATTTTATTTCATTCAAATTTGTTTTGAAATCATATACAATAAATTCTAATTTTCATCAAGGATGCCAAATTCAGCATGAGGCTCAGGATTCTTCCTATACCAATTAAAATTTGCAATTTAGATTTGGTTTTTAAAAATCCATCATTTTTTCATCATCAAGTCGGTCTTAGATTGGGGCAATACTTATCTAAGGTCACTGAAAATAGACTCACTCCAGCCTTGGTAAACGGTGAAAAAAACCTCGCGTTTTAGTGCAGATTGGTTTTGGATGTGATATTTTCGGCGCTCGCAGAGAATCACGTCAGAACGCATGATGTGTAAAAAGAAGAAAAAAAAAGGAGGCGAAAAAGAAAAGAAAATCATAACAAAAATGAGAAGAGAAGAAAATGCCCACAATCACGATCTTAATTATAACGAGCATAAGCCGTGACCTACCCTTGCCATTTAATGGTCTTTAATACCGTCCATTTGTATGCAGTCCGTTCATAACGACCAACCGACGGCACACATGCTGCGCTCACTCGGTAATACTAGACCGGGCCTTAAGTGAAAGTCATCTGAGTGTATAACTGCTTTTAATACTGCAATGCGAGGCATTCGACAACAGCACACAAAAGCATGAGTCACATCTCCAGCTATAGGTTATGATATAAAATGGACGGGTGTCTCAATGAATATTCATGGCCTAACCTTGCCTGTAGACTCGGGGCCACTTAAATCTGTATAATACAGCTTCGTTTTGGCTCTTCTTGTTTAGTAGTCCTATCGCCATTTACGGTAAAGACAGACTATATCCCACGTATTATTACCAGAGCTATATTTTTATAATACAACCTTGATGATTGTAAAACATGTAATAACATTTTTGCGTACACTTTCAGACCAGGGGCTTTGTCATTATGTCACAACTGTGAAATTCAAGCATCATATTTCCTGATTTCAAACCATCAGAACTAATTCTATGGCAGATTTCAATTAAGTTTTACAATAGCTCATTCTGTCTTAATTTACTTGGAGTTTGGCCTGACGCGTTTCGATCCTAGCAGGATCTTTCTCAAAGGATCGAAACGCGTCAGGCCCTCCTAACTCCAAGCATGTTTATATATTTTCAGGTCATTATTTTGGCCGATGAGCATTTTGCAGCAGTTTGTTACTTGTATTGTATCTGTCTTAATTTGTGTACATTGACTAAATTCAATAACAGTGCATCATGTCTTACTTTGTATAGCACTCCACCTGATCTTGTTCTTGTAGTAAGAAATTGAAATCACAACCCAAAACCTTTGCAATGGCACAAGTTTACAATGACCAATATGTTCATTCTGTATAACCCCCAATATGTTTCTTTTCTTCAAGTTTGCTGCGCCTTGACCATTAACATTGTGGGTTACAATCTGCATATTGCAAGTCTTTAATTATTATCATTATGGTATCAGGCTGGCAAAACAGGGTTCCATTTCTTAAATAACAAATTTAAAACTAGAATGTAAGCCTAATTAAGTGTCAATGATCAAATCGGAGTCCGAATTGTCGATCCTCAAACCGGTTGGCGATATGCCATTTCCGTCCACCGTAACTTCCCTAAACATCGACCGAATGTCGTGCCCACTGCACCGGTTATAAACAAGCAAGTCAATAACACACAGAAATATCTCCACAATTCATGATCAATACTGTACCCACACTGCATACGATACAAGCCTATCTATAAAGTAGCACAGATACAGTTAGACCTAACAGTATAATGCCATTTGTGTTCCCTGCATTCGGATATAAATTGCAGTTTGTCCATATTATTCTACCAAACGTCCCCAAAAACGATCATAATAGTCCACATCAGCAAACAATAAAGAGGGTGAACACCAAAAAAGAAAAAGAAACAATGTACACGAGTGTGCATATTACAGTCTCCCTCACGGGGCCCTTGCGGGCATGCTAATACACGTATACGAAGGCGAAGAATCCGTTTACGGGATTTTATTGGTACCAAGAGTAGACCTACTATCGTTTCTAATCGTATGCCAGTCCGAATGACAAGAGATCCCCCCGAAAAAAACCCATAATAAATCAAAGTACAATCTACAAGTCAAGGCTGCCTGGGGTTGACTAGAATATTTCCAGCACTCATCCATCTTTCCTCATCCATAATTTACTCATTTCTATGCCTAGCGCGCACTCTCACTGATATGGCTGGGATTTTTTTTTTTTTTTTTGTGGGCTTGATGCTTTTTATTTAATGGTCGCCTGGGCCCGCGCGGTTCAACAAGTGCTAAACACTGTGACCACGTTGCACGTGCCTGCATGTCAGCTCACTGGTTTCCCGCGCGCGCGCTTTTTTTCCCCGCGCGCGCCAATCTCTCTCTTTTTTTTCCCTCGTCTCTTTGGAGTCGATCATTGCACACGGCAGAAGAGTAAGTACGTCTGCCATACGATATTGAAAGTCATTCCCGGGGTTTGGAGGGAATCTACTGCCCCTCACGTACACAATGGCGACTGCCTTCCATGTTAATTAAGGCTTCTCCCCTTCCTCCGTATTATACCTGAGACTCGTGGTCCGATCGAAGCTAATTGATCCGCGGTCAAAATTAAAGAGTCACCACGCGACGTCTCGGGCTTATTAAATCGCGGAACAAGTCGAGGTAGGTGGCGAGGGTTTTTTTTTTCCTTCTTTTGGCGTATTTTTTCTCCCTTTTTTTCTTGTGGACTGGGAAGACACGGACTATGCGGTTATTAAGGGGACGTCCTTTTCATGTCGAAGAACAACAGAGGATCGAAATTCGGAAATAAATCAAATAATGTAATTATCAGCCTTTAATGAAATTGAGGATCTAGTTGAAGGGGTGTCATTGGAGACTCGAAAAACAAACAAACAAACAGACCAGGAAACAATATTGAAGAGGCATGCGCACAAATCAGACGAAAAAGACAAAAGACAAATCAGGGAGGATATCGTAGTATTGTGGCCGAGTGGCCTGGCGTGTCGTACTCAAAGTCTTGTGGTCAATCTACATATTGTGGGTTCGAATCCAGCCATGGGCTAATGGTGCTTGTGTCCTTGGGCAAGATGCTTTGTCATTGCTCCTCTTCACCCAGGAGTAAATGGGTACCTAGGAGGGTAGAGATGTCTTTATGGTTTGATTAGCCTTTATGCACTTTAAAGTAGCCAGGGCTGTACTCCCCAGGGAGTTGAGATGGTTTCAGGAATGTAAATTATGGCCCGATGACCAGGGAAAAAGCGCACAGAGAATCTTAATTACATATTAATATAATCATCAAATAACCACAAGGGAAACTGACTGAATTTGTAAGTTATTGAAAGGTGAGCAAAGAAAAATTGACTGGAGTGGGATTCGAACAAGCGACTTCCTGAATACCGTAAAGACGCTCTACCAACTGAGCCATCCAGCCCTACGTTGGTGGTGTCCCTAATAGTCAATTTTCTTTATTCACCTTTCAATGACTAGATATTAATATCATTATTATTATCAGGGTTAAACAGTTACGATTTCTGTTCAGGAGATGACTTCATGCTCTCTACTTGCTTGTGACTCCATGTCCTCCATGTCTACGAGAAGAAAAAACGACAACCTCCTCATTTAGCCATGATATTACCAGCATAGGAACACAGCCCCGCAAGGTGTTATCATAGTCCCTGCTAGCGAGCATTGGAGGTTTTTTGAAGAGGGGAAGATAATTGGATGTTGACGGGGCAGTGACGCTGAAATAAAAACGGCGAACCAAGCAGCGAATACAGTCATACGAACTCCACGACGGACGAGAAAAAAAAACTTCGCCAATCGAAACTCGGTGTTTTCATAGTTTAAGGCGACGGCATCTAATACGAAAACGATGCACACAACATGCACAGGGAGGCATGTGGGCAGAGAGTGTAGAATAATATAAGTCACAAAGGAAAATATGACGACAAACAACTTACAGCGGAGGTTTCAACGGGGTATATAATAGAGAGATGGGAAGTTAGAGGAAGAATGGTAGCGACCATGCATGAACGAGTGAGGAAGGATGGAGAGAGAGGGTGATGATGATGTTGTGGTGAGAGGAAGACGGTGATGCGGTCATGTTTAACTTTGGCGCGCTTCGTCGCTCGGCGCTCCAATTGAACGAGGATGCAGCTAGCTATAGCAAGCTAAGAATGGACACGAAGATGAGGCTGTAGACTGTGTGAGCGAAGAGAGGAGAGGAGAGGGGGGGGGGGGTTAAAATGCGTGCAGTGGGGGAAACTCGGGGCGACTCTGGAGCATCCTCTACCGTCGCTGCGATGCTCGCTCTTGAATGGGGAACGGAAAACGCGGGCAAAGTGGAGCGGCAGGAAACGCGCGCGGGCACACACACAAAAAAAACGAAAGAGGAAGAAAAGGAGAAGAGGAAGAAAAAAAAATTGGCGGGGAAATCGATCTTGTCAACTAGCTTCCTTCCGAGACTTTTCAGTCGCTTGGTGATCGAGTAGGGCAGGTCCAGGGTTTTTTCTCTCGCTCTCTCTTTCTCTGTTCCCTTCTTCTCTTTTTCCATTTTCTCTGTCTGCTTGCTTCTATTTTCCGTCCTGAGATGAAGGGGGAGGTCTGTGTTGCGTATGTGAGGTTGTGTTTGGATTCTTTTTATCTCTCTAAGGAAGGTGTCTGAGTTAGGGGTAGGGGTGGTTAGACCTGTACCGTTAAGACATGCGTCTGAGATAATAAAGAACCGCTCATGACAACAAGATGGTGATGGCGGTGGGTGCTGGAGGTTTGGGGATGAGGGGAAGTCCGGCTTGTCGGACTTTAACATCCGGAGGTCCTCCCCTCCCCCCAAACCGTCACCCTCAGGGGAGGGAACTTGTCACAGCCTAGCTACCTCTTCCTATTCACGTTTCGTCTCCTGTGGTCCCACGGGGCCTGATAAGGTTTAATGGGTGGGGATTATGTGGGGGAGATTGTTTGCTGCGTGGGCTCGTGGACCAGAGGTCAGGGCGGGCTGATCTGTCAATGTAGATAATTACCGGTGGACATTCGAGATTCCATTCTTGGTGACTCTGGCAGATGAATCTCATGCACACGGCCGGTTATTATACTGGCAATTGAAATAGTATCCATCCGCCGAGGTTTCCTAGTCCCAAAGAGGTGATATTACGCCGTCGTTTCAAAATATTAATTGCAGCAAGTTTCATTTCAGAAATTGTAATCGGACATTTTTTACCGGTACACGATTTGTGTTGGTTTACAGAAGCAAAAGAAACTGAGGCGATTTGGGTAAAAGAGGTGAAAGATGAGTTCTCGTGAGGTTTGACGAGTTTTAACTGATTTTGATAAGTTTCATTGAATCTGGTGAGTTTCGATGAGTTTTGACGAGAATTTGTGCCATGTTTGATTGGACAATGTCATGGTCCTATAACTGTACATGATTGTCTGGTTAGTGGTTTTTGCCTGTGCTAAGCACAGAACCTTAAGTATTTACTGTGTTGAGGTATTTCTTTTATTAAGAGTAACTACAATGTGTATACCTTAAATTTGGGGCGAGCACAAGATCTCCACAATGTTCGGGGTTCGATTCCAGTCAAGATGACATCCAACTTGTATCTCTATAAGCAAGTCAGCACTTTGTTGACTCAGTGCATGAGTCAACAATGCAGATCACTGCGCATGTGCAAGCCGACTCGAGAAAAACATCTAATATAGCATGTATTATTTTGTTCTGCTTACGTAAGCAGAAATCTATATGGCTTACCATCAAGCATGGGACACACTATATAGACAACTTCCTAAAAAGAAGATAACGTTTTGCTAAATCTGTTACAGAAGATAGCTGGCATTATACCAACACGGTGTAAGCATTTACAGTGAATCTATCTGATTTGGCCTGACCGTTTTTCATAATGCCTTTGACTGGGCCAGTTCGTAACTGATTTTTATGCAGTGAGCGTGGCCCTAATGGGCCATCGTTGCTATATAATGGGTACTGGGGAGTGATAGTGGCGTCTTCCCGTGATTGATGACCCATGGAGCACCCGCTGCCTCCTGAATCTGCAGGGCTCAGGCCCCCTCTTCGCAGACCTTGGAACCCATAAGAGTGAAAATAAAAACGGGAATGGAAACAAATCTCTGACAGCCTTGATTTTGACTTTCCTCCCTGTCCCAGGCTATTGACGAAGAAAAAACCTTTAAAATCAACCTGCTTACTCGTCTGCCATTTTGCCTCGTTCGGTTGCTCAAGAAAGAAATCTTATCGAGATTGCTCCCATAAATACACATAAGATGACAGAGGCCTATACCACAGGGCTGGTTTTCAGAAAACACTAAGATTAATCTTAAGAAGAGTTGACACCAGTATCACCATAAAATGACGTGTGATATCACACATTGCTTAGCAGTAAAGATTGAGTCACAGTTACGATCAAGCTTAGGCTGCAACCGAATCTGTTGTCTCGAGCTAGGTCTAGGTCTTTGCTCCATTGGAAATATACGCGGAGACACCAAGACAATAGACCTATAGCCGTAGCTGCTCTGGAAGCCCATTTCGGACACAGTCTTCGCGAAATCGGCATCAGAAACATCAAACATGGCCGCTGTTACCTATTGTATGCGTTATGTGTATACATTCATCTGTGACCATGAATTAACATTGTCTGCGATTCTGTGTACAAATACTATAGAAGCAACCCATTAAATGTTGTTGACTTGTTTGCACTGGAAATGTGGATAGGCCTAGGAACAGTGATAACTGATACACAACGACGACATAAAGTACCGAGGATGGACACGAAACAAAAAACCCGTCGCAATGTCTAGAGGAGGTATATCATTACAACAATCATCGGCGAAGGGAATGGAGCGTGTTTCGGGGTCGACTAGGGATGATGGAACGGCGCAGACGATCGTAGACGGGACGGAATACCACTTGAGACCGGTGGAGGCGACACGACAGAGTGACGAAGTGGAAAACTGGAGGGGAAGACCACGGTACATCAAGAACAACACCAGAGAAAGGCAGGGGAGGGGAGGGGGAAGAGACAAAGGCAGCCCGATAGTCCTATCAGGGAGGTATAGTGAGAGATGGGCTCTAATACAAAGGAGCGGTATGATACAAAATTACGCACAAAACACAATGAAGATAACGAAGTATTCAGATTTTTTTTTTTGAAGGTATCTCTAATAACCATCGCCCAACAGAATAATAAATAAAACACAACCAATAAAACTGCGTATGGGGGATAACGAATACCTCCAGTAAATTGAGCTTCGAGGTAAAATAGGACATCATCAAGGGAAGTTTGGAAATAAACAAAATAGCAAGAATGACAACAACAACAGACAATAAAGAACGAGAACACAAACAAGAAAACATCAACAACAAGAAGAAGACCAAGAAGACTAACAACAACACAACCAACACACCCAACAACATCAACAACCAACAACAACAACAACAACCTACAACAACAACAACAAACGACAACAACCAACAGCAACAACATCAACAACAACAACAACAACAACACAATCAACAACACAACAACCAACAACAACAAGACCAACAACAACAACAGCAGCAGCAGCAGAAGCAACAGTGACCAATGAAGTCCCGTATACGTTTAAATCTCTAGATTGCTCATGGAGGTATTACAGCTCTATAGTTTGCAATACTTTCATTTTTTTTCATCTCCAGCTTATAAAGGCGATAAAATGTGCTTATTTGTGGCAGAGGGGATTGGATTTGACCCAAATGTAGACCTGGCACACGCCCCTTAAAAAGGCAAGAAATAAACGGATAATAACCGTTCGTGTGCGAGCTTGCATGGGGCCCGAGGCTCGATCAAAAAAAAACTTTTCTTTTCCATTCCCTTCTTTATCTGGCCTCGTGGCTCAACATGTCGTCGAGTGCAGTCAGCGCGTGCAACAGTCAGTAATTGTATGAAATTACCACCGGCACTTGCGTCCATTTTGACGAGCAAGCTTGCGAGGAAAAATATGCGATTTTAGACGGGGGTGGATGAGTGTCACATTATTATACCGGTGGAAAGAAAAAGAGTTACGGCCGGGGGTTCGGCGATGGGTGCAAGGGGAAAGAGGGATGGGGGAACATGGCTGGGAGCGTCGGCGAGGCGTGGATCGCACGTCGCGTGTCATCCCGTCATAAGTTTCACAGACCAAATACAGAAGACCTTTTTTTTTTTCATATGCCCTCTTATTTTTGTCTTTCTACTCTTGGAGTGTGTGGCTCGGTAACCGTATTGTTTGGTGGGCCACGGCGCTGGGCTGGCCGGTTGGCCGGTCGGCCGGCCGGTCGTCCACGGCCCTCGGGGCCCCAAGGGTATACCGCTTGGCAAGAAGAAAGCTCAATATTGCTTCCTTTGTATGTCAATCTCCTACGTCCATAATAGGCATATTCTTAACGATATCAGCGACACTGCAGTATGAATGCATATAATCATCTATACACATCCCTTTATTCCTTATTCAGACAGTCCATGTTCAGAGTGGTATTATGTAAGCAGAATTAAAATGATCATAATATTCGGTGCAAAAGCACGGCCAAAAATTTATTTTTGTTGGTATTATTTTTCTTTTTTTTCTTGTCATCTTGTTTTGTCCGATTGACGAAGAAGTAATAATGCTATTTCTATATTTCAGTTGTTATACTTCAAATTATCTACCAGCTCAATCTTTACAAACAACAATAACAACAACAAGCAAACAAACACACCGTGGACAGTTTTACCCATAAACCCATGCTGTATTTATCCAGCAAAGAGTAAAACCAATGACCAAAAACTATTTTGATACTTTAACGGATGAAAAGTAACGGTGGAAAGACTTAAGAAATATACTGTGGGCGTTTTGTTTACTGTTTTCTCAAAAGGTAGGCACCGTATGGGACTGGAAATGTCACAGGAAATTGTTAGAATAGGCCTATCTTCCTTGATATTTTCGCTCATTGAATCTGCATTGCATTGACAAAAACAAGGAATGGTAATTATTAGACATATTTTATAGTGAATTAATTTAAGCAACCATTCCACTTTATTCATCAGTTTTGATTTCTGAATTTATTTTCGACTCCTGGGGAAAGAAAGACACAAGACACAAACCACCGGTTGCTTTGTTTTCCGTGATTTATGACAAGGGGGGGGGGGCAATTATGATTGCACAATCTCTATGTGGGGAGAATCACGTACTGGCCGCACAGTACCAACTCACACGCACGGCACACGCGCGCCGTCTTTAAACATACGGTATTCAAATCGCCCCCTATGCGATTTAATTAAACATTTTCAAGTGCCATTAAAATCAGGCGCGATTTTTTTTCTTTATCTTGGATCGCCCAGCAAACTCCTTTATTCAGAAAATGACGGTGAGCAAACGAAATATTCCACAAACGGCAATGATTTGAGCAAACAAGCCGATCAACTGTCGAGAACGGAGGAGGATTGCGAGGGGGGACGAGGGAGTAAAGGTGACGGGGGAAGAATCTCCAACAAACCACGGCCGAGATTTCGGCTTCGTGTCAACAAACGGGACGGGGCACCGGCCCCGGTGCGGACGGCGCACTGCATGCGAGCGCGCGCAGGGCGGGCATCCTGGGTCCGGCCTGTTGTCTCCCTGGCCGTTGAGAAACCTTACATTTGGGGAGACTCTAGCTCCCATTGTTTGAACGACGACCGAACGAAATGAATAAATTTGAATGGATAAACATAAAAGGGAATCGGTGGGAGAGAAAGGGGCCAAAAATAAAGGCGATGTGTGTGAAGCGGGTTCAATTAAGATGGACGATTTGCGGCAGGATTGTACTCCATTTTTTCATGCAAACTCTAGTTATTGGGTTCATGATAATTGTAACAATTAGTGTACGACACGTTTCATGCTTGGCAAACCAGTGTCCCGAGCATAACCAGGCATTCGGCTAATTTCATCCATTCGCCAATAAACAAACATATTTAAATGAATAATAAGTTCAGCTGGCCTGATTTCCAATTAAAAACAAAATTAAAAATCGCAAACCATAAGACTTGATTATGAAATCACAATACTGATAACAGGCCTATGTTTGCCTGTAGCGCAGACAATAGAGACACGGGAAAAAATCCAAACAAACAAACGCGATACGATTTTTTTCTTTTGTTCAATTAACATGTTAATATTCGGTTACCTATTTTGTTGAACAGAGCACGGACGCGCTTATACATCAAATAATAAGGAATTGTTTGGTCCCACATATAGAATGGGACAAGGTATTTTGATAGGAGAAGAAAAGGGGTGTCCACCTTCAATGGGTAGAGAATGTGCGCGCGTGGGGATATGGTGGTCGTATTTCAGTGGGTACTGTAAGAAATACGGCCAAAGCAATAACGCCACGCAAACAATAGCGACGAAACCCCTCGTAGAAATTCGCCGCATCGCCGTCACTCTATTCACCCTCGTCCTTCTCGTGAGCAAACCTCCCCCTCCCCGTCCCCCACTCCCTCTATCTCTGTGTGTGTCCTCCACAACCAAACCCCAACCCTCCCTCTTGCACCAGCATCCCTCATGTCAGGCTAATAGAAATATACAAGGATTGATGATTGATGAGGTAGTCTTTATGCAGCGTACAGCATCCAGCGACAAAAAAAAATCATCATGAATATTATGCCTTGGCCTATACAGCCTTCTATATGCGCTGGTTATAATTAGCCTGGGTATTATGACCAACAATCATAAGAGCTATGACCTTCCACGGACCTTCCTTTACCATCACAAGCAGTCTGATGGAACCAAATTAAGAGAAAAAAATCATAATAATACCGAATTTAAACCTAAAAAGAGCCAAAAAACAAACGGACTGAATGACACCCGCACAACAAACTCAAATGAGACGTACGTTCGATATCAACGGACACAATGGCACGCGACTTGCAGTGCGCGCGGCCGACGGAGAAAATTACCTCGCCGGAAAAAAAAAGCCGTACCGGAAACTCGCGTCTGCTCGGGAAACGTGGCATGGGAGTTTCACTGACTCGCTGTGATGTGATGGATGGGCAATCCACATAGCAGGCAACAGAATAGCAAGTGGAGAGGAAGGGGATGTATAATAGATAATAATAATAATAACAACAACAAAATCAAACACACACAACTGCACGTAGGATACGGGGCAACAGGGAAAGTGGACATGACAAGATTTTTTGACGGCATGAAAACGCTCAAATAGAAAAACCACTGATTAAGGGTTTTACTGAAAGATTTGAAACAAGGCAAAAAGGGTCACAACTCCGATTTATTGAGGTTTCAATCGAATTTCATTTGGTGACGGGTCTGCATGGCTGAAATTTCCATATGGATGAATAACATGGACTTGATTTGAATAAAACAACGTCATTGTATAGTGGACCATTTAACTTGGATAAAACCTTGTTGTCATTGCATTAATTGGTGCACAAGTGTCGGTTTTCCTTTCACATTTGAAAGTAACCCACACATAGAGTTGCGGATCTAGAGTGGCTTTAAAAGCTGCAGTCAGGAGCAGAGTGCACTGGGGTAAGATGGACTCCTCTTAATTCCTATCACTCAAGCTCTTCTGGACTTATCTAATACCCACCCTCGCCCCATTTTATCCCCACCCCCACCCGACCCCAAGAACGTCCCGTCTTGTTTTGAGTAGCATTACAAAGGTGACTTTTCCATTCCTCGATCAGCTGGCCACGAGAGACAGAGGGAAAGAGAGTCATCTGAATCTATCACTTAGTAGAAATCAATTCTTGGACGATATAATAATGCGACTCCTATAGCCTCTATCCGACCATCCTACTGTTTCGCTCCCCGTTGCGACACCTGAATAATTCAGGCGTTAGTTGAGGAGAAGCTGCGTGTAGATCAAGACACGGCGAAGAAGGAGTAGAAGAAGAAGAAGAAGAAGAGGAGGAGGAGGAGGATGAAAAAAGGGCGCCAATCGGCGAGGAACACTTATTTCTGCTTGACATTACCGCCAACAGCCACATTTTACGCCACTAATATCTCCAAATGCCACCTCAAATACGTGTTTTCATTGCATCGGCGATGTGGGGAAACAACGAAGGGGAGCGAGAGAGCTATGGTCCGGGGACAGCGGGGGGATTGCTTCAGTCGATAAAAACTCGCGGCAGGAAAAACCCCGGCCGATCGACCGGGCACAGACCGAGCCAAGAAGCAAATTGCCCCCGCCACTCTCGGCCTCTTAGCGTGTTGTTTTAACCACTAAAGACCGGCATGGATTTTGTTTTCAAAAGTCGGGGGAGGGGGTGCTTTTCTATAGCACAGAAAAACAGCATCGGGTTTATTCGGCGACGGCTTTACAGAAATCTTCTCCAGGGGGCTTTCCTTTCTATGGGTGGGGACAAAATAAGGCAAGGGGGGGGGGGGGGGCTCTGTTAAATTACTGTCGGAAATAGACGGGAGATGCGATGATCCTATACACATTATACCCTACCACAATACACGAGAAAGCTGTAGCCAGCTTTTTCCAACCGATATTGCAGAATAAAAAATCAACACAGTGGATTTGAATGGCGTTACGTCACATCCCCTTTAATGTGCAATGTTGACGTTTGTGCCTCGCCGTGCAAACAAGCCATATTGCCGCAGGGGGGAAATATGAATATGAAAATCTTTACACAAACAATCGTTGAAAGTATGGAATGGTCTTGTCTGTTGCTCGGGCAGGTGTTCCTGTGATATTTCTCCAGTGTGGACTTTGTAAAAGAACACCGGCAAGCAGCGCCGAGCTTTTTATTTTGTTTTTCTAAAGAACGCGTATATCATAACTCCCTTTCAAAGAAGAAAAATCAACCCGACATTATTATAAAATATCTTAAAGGGCAGCAAGATCGTCGTGTCTCCTGACTTCAAGCATGATGTTATCACGGTAATTTCATAATGGGAGCCATACTGCATTCGTTTGCCTCGTCCGGGAACATTGGTTATTATTTTAGTATCGTATTATAGGAGTTGTATTTAAGTCCATGAAGAATGGTTTTACAGGCAAGCCGTGAATATCCTAATACATTAGTTGAAAATTATTACAAATTAGTTGAAGTTTGATCAAACGTTTATCGAATATTTGACTAATGTTCATGTCCTTCTGTGTAAAATTATTAAAGTGAGGTTGCTAAACTCCCAAACCAGTGCTGTTCCAATCGGTTAAATCAAACCAGTGACTTCACTGGTTGAATTTAACACCGAAAACACTAATCGGGTATTTTAACTTGGTTAGCTTCGATCGATTAGCAGACGGTTGATTAAACCGGTTTAACTTTCCAACTGTTTGATTTAACCGGTTTAATACTTGATTAGGAAGGCAAATCATGGCACAGTAATTATTAAAGACGGTTTAACTTTGGCAAGCCGCGAGCCGATACCTAAATAGCGTTTGAAATTAATTTCGGTATTAACCAGTTTTTCCTATTTCTTTTTGTGTGTGATGATGGGGAGACAAGGACCGAACACTGTCAGAAATCTGTACCGAGCCAACCAACTGTTGTACGGGGGGAAATGAAGACGGCGCGGCAGGCAGTCCGCCCGGGGAACACCGTCCGTCCGCGGCATTAAAATTAAAACCGATAATTTGGCCCCGGCCTCTGTTTCGCTATTCATGACCGTGCTCGGTAAATATTAAGGAGAGGGGGAGAAACCGCTGTTTGCTCCCCTCACCGAGCAAGCACACTCGGGAAGAAAAAGAGGGGTGAGGGGGAGGGGGGAGACCGGGGGCTTGGGGAAGATAAAGACACGGAGATGCCTCACCCAACACCGGCAAATAAAAAAAAATCCCTCATCATTTTGTTCAAAATCCAACAGGGAATTGGCCTGGCATTCATTGTTATTACTAACCACTAGTCAAGCACAAGAGGAGAACATATGCTAAGTGACAAACCTAGCAACTGCCTAAGTCCCCCATCCCCCCTCTCTCTGTATGTGCGTGTGTGTGTCTCTGTGTGTACGCTCATCCGTGAGCGATGGCGTGCTATTAAGAAAAATTGTCCTGCGCTGACATTTCCGAGGTTCTTTTTTTCCCCATTTGCCGCGCGCGCGCTTCGAATAGCCAGAGGGGACTCAAACCGTCTGTTTTTTGTGGAAATAAAGTGCGCGCGGGGAGAAAAAAAGGCGGGAAAAAGCAGTAGGCACGCCGTCCGTGCGTCCATTTGGGTTTTACGGTACCTCGGGCATATTTTTTTTTGGATGGAGAAGATATTTGCCGTTGGTGTGATGGTACATGGCTCGGCGGTATTATTTTCAGAGCTTTTCATATCTGTTTTGAGGGGGATTTGTTATTTTTTAGAAGAAGAAGCGAAAAAAAAGGAGGGAGATATATTGACGAATTGATGTCATTCCCTTCGAGACCAGATTCTTTTAAATCTGTTTTAGGCAAGAAATAAATAGTGTTTTCATTTTTGATTCTGATGTTCTGTGTTTGTCGTTTTCTTTAAGACTAATATCTAGTTTTATTCTGGTTCTTCTGTCTTTTCTTTTTCTTCCTGCATAAATCACGCCACAACTCGAAGTTTGATTTGGTTAATTTTAAGCGAGGTGGCCATTACGAAGAAAAACGAGGTTAAAGGGACTGCACATCAAAAGTTTTTCCTATTTTGCATAATTGAATATTCATATGTAATATGCAAATTCAGTCATTTCGTTTTCATTTCAGGGACAAGATAAGTTATCCTTATAACACAAGAAATGCATCTGATTAATCACAATGTTAAACTCTACTTCACCGTTAGCATAGCTGGTGTATTACTGAATAACGGCTCGCTAAAAATACTTGATGGAGAAGATATCTTATATTAAGTCGTCTAGGTATATTTTGGATACCAAAGATAGGGGCCCGAAATATCATTGTAAAATTATTCCGTATATTGAAATATCTTAATTGGTTTCAATATATTATATCTGTAAAATTACCTCATTAAATTAAGTATATTCATGGTATTTTGGTTCTGATTTTGATTTTTCTAAAATGGCGTCTGAAAACAGCGCCATCTCTAGACAAAACAACTCAAGGTCTATCTTGATTAGCCACAGATGAATATTTATTCTGAAAGATATCATTGCTTATGTTTGCAAGTATTATACGTGTTATATAATGCATGGTATTCATATTTATATGGGTCTTAAGATAGTTTGATAAGATATCAGCGCCCTAAATCCAGTTGTTATTATCTGGCAGTCGACGTGCAATGATCCCCAATGGGTTTTGGTTCTTCGGTGTTTAACTGTGCGTGTCCCTCTGACAACACACGGGGGAGCCGCTACCGTATTGCCGATGGGCGGGCTCGACTCGGTGCCCATAAATCTTTCGGCATGCTAGCTAGAGCTGACAATGATTATACGTCTGGGGAATTTGGATGATTTTAATAAGGCATGCTGTTTTGTCGGAGTAAATGCCGCGCTCGAATTACGGCGAATTCAACCACAGCTTTATGGTTAAGCCAATCCAAAATCCTTTTATAGTCCTCAATTAAACTTCTTATTAATTGTTATTATTCAGATTATGACTTTGTTCAATTCAATTCAATGCATTGAATGTATGGACGATTTTCATCGTCCAAATTTTAATAGAAGACAGTGAATGCTCTCAATTATGAACATATGTCAATTTCAAGTTAATTAGTTTAAGAGGATGAAAACTGAACAAAGAAAATTTGACCGGAGCGGGATTCGAACCGGCGACCTCCTGAATACCGTACAGGCGCTCTACCATCCAGCCCTACGTTGGTGGTGACCCCAATAGTCAACTATCTGGTTTGGAGGATGTTTAGAAATAAGTAAAGTTTTGTGCGTGACCCTTGGGAATGCATCCCTAAGTACCCATCCTCGGTTACTTATTGTAACAATTTATTGCCATCGCATAATCATACCCGGACGCGGTGGTGGAATGACCGGCAAAATAGCCTCCAAATTTCCGGTCAGTAAACGAGTATATTGTACAATGGTGAACAAAACCATCATATCATAGGGAGTCACATCAAATCTCATTGTTAGCGTTTTCCTTCCTCAATTTTTAAACAAAAATTGACATGACGATCTTTAAGAAAACAGGACGGGGCGCGCAGCGCAACAAGATATCCGTGTGGAAATCCTATTGTAATCGGTGGTGATATGGATACTACATAACAGGTGTGTTCTTATAGTCTGAAGAGATGCTGTATACTCCCGTTGGCTCATTGCCATTCAGGGTTTACGAGAGGAGCAAGCACTATCATCATCAGACACCGGGTTAGCGCTCCGTCAGCCTACCCCCTTTCCGCTCCTCAATGCGGCGCCTTCCTCGCAACTCAATTGTCAGTTGTTGTTTTTCTTCCTTTTCATCATTGTAAGATTCGCAGAGATGGGATGACTATTGTGATTTCTTAAAGGATGGTATCTCTCGCAAAATTGCAACGCGCTGGCCTTTTTATATATCAATAAAATAGGCCTATCGTATTTGTGTTGTGTTGTAACAATATTTGGACGGTTTAACAGTGGCTTTTTTGAAAGTGTGCGCGTTATCTACTAGCGGCGCGCGCGGTATTCACAACATTCACAACACTCTCATCGCTGCAAATCTAATAATAAGGTGCCGTAAATGGCCGTCTCGCATCTCAGCATTTGCTCTGGCTACAGCCATAATCGTTATAGAACCTTATTAGATCCCATTCACCTAAAGGCATGGTGGCCGATTGCCATCATGTATTAAGCCGGGGCCGTTTTGAGCTCTGCAGTGCTCGGGCTCGCGCAGGCCGCCGACGACTGTTTCGTGTACCAATTTTGTTATTTACATTTTCAGTGATGACTTTTTATCTTCATGTACGGAAGCTGTTACACACCATTTACACACTGGCTTTGTTTTATATTCATATAAAATACAATAAACCTGTCATCATAATCTTAGATAGTCGATCAAGCTAAAGACAATCTCGTTGTAGCCAGTTGTAAGAAGGACAGCCGTGCCGAAGACACAAAGAAAAAGAATGCCGAACCATGTAATTAAGGGATTTAATATTTCTGAGTAAAAGCAGTAATTAGGCCTACTGAGAAAAGGTGTTTCTGATAACGAGATCCGTCTGTAAAACTAGACTGTCGTTGGTCCGGAAAATCTTCACCATTTTGGACCAGGTTTTTAACTGACAACAGCTAAGATAAAAATTTCGAATTTCATGCACAAGTTTCAAAATTCAGTTCCTCATTTTCACCAATATCTCGGTGGCTATTTGTGGTGGAATTGTGAATATTATTTTTGCAGTACATGCCATGGGCTGGATTTTAAAAAACTTTAAGATTAATCATAAGATGAGTTGTCAAAATTACCATGTGACATCACACTTTGCTTAGTAATTAAGATTGGTTCATGATTAAATATTGACCTTGCTTGGTGAAATCAACCACTGGTCCCTGCAGTGTGATGAAAAATCAAACATGCATCAGTAGTCGGATTAAGAAAAAAACAACCACGGACCGAACATACTAAAGAGTTCTTCAGCGTCGCCGAGCAAGGCGCTAGTGGAGGCAAGAGGCTCCTCAGCCCCCCTCTCTCTACCTCTCTCTCCTTGCCACCGCGGCCCGGGGCTCTCGGCTCTACTACCCCCTTAGCATCCCAGGCTCTGCCGCTCGCCGCCGCCGAAGATAAGCAACCTTCATTATTTTGTAAATTGCCCCATTTTTTTCATTAAAAGGTGATCGTTCGCAGGGATTAATGTCAAATTTGAATGCCGAGTAGCAATGACGAATACATTGGAGTGAGACCGCCGTGCTTGCACCGCTAGTCTTGGCTAAAGTCGCCCAGAGTCAGCGCCGCCTTTTTTTTTCAAATCGCCGATAAAGAAATTCATTATTTAACGCGCGTTCCCGTCTTCTTGGATAGAATTACACATTGATTTATGCAAAACACAGGATTTGAGCTCCATCGAGCCAAAAAACAAAAACAAAAAATCACCTTTAATATTAAAGACTGAATTAAAAACTTAAAGTGCGATTAAGGATTTTCAAAGAAAAATCAAATTGGTTTCATTTAAATTTCAAATGAGGCTAGATATATAGGCCTCGCTCCCTTTTTCTTCATTTCTTGGAATCATTTTGATTATCGTCATTACCGTTTCTGATTGGCTAATATGAATTTTTCGTCTGCGCGTAATTTGGCGCGATAATGAAAAACTGCTTTGATTCTGATACCGAGATAAATTGTGATTGGAAGAATGTGTGCAGTTCATTCAGAACTGTAAAACTACATACAAAGTGGCATCAATACATATCAATGAACTAAAATGGAGAGTAATAAAAAAAATAAGGGTCTCTCATTTGATTTTCATTTAGTGCGAGGCCGGAAGCGAAGATATTTCCAGATCGTCTTGATAACATGAATACCCCCTCCCAGAAGAAAAAAGGGGTATGTAAATCATGCCCCCTCCCCCATTCACTCCTCCCCCTCTCCCTTGCCTTAATCTTTGATCTTATCCCAAGTGCTGGCCCATTTTTTTTCCTATGCAAAACCTTTTTTTCGCAATTCATGCTGCGTTGTTGCCCAGAGCTAATGGCAGATAACGGTCAGACGAACGAAAGAAATTCTCACAAAAATATTGTTTTCATTTTCCCTCCTTTTCTTTTCAAGATATGAAAATTATTTTAAAATATGCGCATTGCCTCAGATTAAGGACTGGACATAGATATTTGGTAATTTTGTTGGAGGAAGGAAGTGAGTCTTTTTGAGTTTCTAAAGCTTTTCAAGCAGTAAAAGAATGTTTGATCATGGGATGGTACTTACTGGATCATTGTGGCTTGTCATAAAAAGTGCAGGCTAAAATGAAAGTTACACAATCGCATAATTTGAGATGGGCCTGTTCTATAACTGCAAGGGGCTAACGGACAACAAAAATTCTCTCGCATTTTAATTTAAAAAACCTTCCTAATTAATTCTGGTTAGCAAATTTATTTGGGCATTTCCACGGTTTAGGGACATTTTGTATTAAGTTGTTTCTTTCTTGCATATCAACATGCATTTCTGAGGAACTATATAAGTGGTATGATTCCAATCAAACATTTCTAAATTGGAGTCTTTCAAGAATGATTGATCAAGGAATAGATCAAAGTCACTTAAAAGGTAATTACGTTACCGTAGAATTGCCCATATTTTTTATATCATATTCCCACTTGGGTTTTTTTTTCGGAGGGGCTTTAGCAAAGTTTGCCGCTTTTTAACATTTCTGTGAAGCTGAAGATGGTCCAATTTGTGAAGGTCAGTGTAGCCATCCCATGTAATGTTGGCACATCTTGACTTTCCAGTGCCGTCATACAACATGCTGCTTTGGGAAACTGACAGTTAGAAAACAACTGGAAACATTTCGTTATGTCACGATCTAAATAAAAAGACCAATTTCCACACACCTTCCACAGAAATGATTTGTTCTGTAAATTTGAACAAGATCTAAACCAATCTTCACACCATCTAGTAAATGATTTCTTAAAGCCATCAATTTATCACCGACCAAGCTTTGTTTCCGATTCAACAATTATAAACTTAGGGGGGAGAGACAATATACAGGATATCTTTAATTCCTTGGATGGTTGGTTGAGGGTCGGAGGAAGTTCTTTATTTCACCAATCCCTGCGATGTCTCATTTAATACAATTTTTGGGAGCATTATTTATACACAGTGGGACCACCGGACCATCCAACCCGTACATGTACGGCCCAAGCACGTATTACTGATAATAATAATCGTTATTACTCCACGCTGCTCGGCTACCGCAACGCATTAATCAAAGAAGCCCCGTCACAATGGCGGTTATAAATGAGATTTTAGCTTCAAGACAAGAGCAGTCAACAGCCCGAATAATTCTCAAAGGATAATATCAGCATTTTGTGTGTGTGGTCCTATCTCTTATCTCTTCTTATTGTTTACAGTCGCTCGTGATTTTTTTTACCTCCTTAAAGTCGGGATTTTTATAAGCACCGGGCTTGCAGCTCGGCAGAGACAGTACAAACAATAGATTATCACATCCTCCGCTCCAAACCAGAAATTGCTACTCCAGAATCTCCTTCCCGTCGAATCACCATTAATTAAAAAGGCAGAAGAAGAAGAAGAAGAAGAAGAAGAAGAAGAAGAAGTATCTGTGTGTGTGCCTCATCTGCCTTCCGTTTGTGTCGGGGCCGATGTGGAATAAAGCAGGCGTCAGATTCAGGAGAAGTGACGCTGGGGGTAATTTACCAGGCCGTGCAAATCTTTATCCACCTTTTCAGTGGATATTAAAGGCAATATCATAATTTGGTTTTTGTCAAAGAAATACTTCTTTTTTTTAAACGGTGAAAAAGGGCCATAGTATTTTTTAAGTAATTTCTCTTTTATTTTTTATCTTTAAAAGATCAAAAATAATAATTGTGGTAACTGGTTTTACTCTTTTCTGGATAAATATAGCATTTCAGGCAGAAAAACTTGAACGATATGTTTCTTCATATCCTGTAAGTTATATGTAAATCTGAGGAGATTTCTGTTTTTCATTGTTACCAAAGTATGATACTACCTTAAACAGCCATTTTGTGTCCTAAATGAACTTGAAGGGCTTTGAGATACATGGCGAAGCTAGAGCCTTTCTTTGGCTTCGTCATGTGGCCAAATCCCTTCGATTCGTTTTGTGAGTTTCAAATGGCAGTAGCGAAATAAGTCCCAAGCTTAGCCTCAAGTCTGGTTTCATATTAAAGGCCCTGTATATTTTTTTTCTTTCGTTTTCCCCATCATTGAAATACATAGCACTCGGACGAGGATGACAGCCATTGGCGCATGCGCGCTTCAATGGCAGCGACGGATAATAAACACGCCTGCGTGAATTCAGCGAAGCGAGCGGAGATGTGGCTCGCAGCCGCGTGGCGGATCGAAGGAAGGGGGCCGATTTCTCCGCAATTAATTCCAAGACGAGCTTCCTTCCTTTCCCACTCTCTTCAACATTTCCTCGATTTGACGAGCCCTCCCTTCCTGCGCGATCACCAACTTCAATAGCCTTCTTGGCTTGGCTTGGCGCGCGAGCATTCACCGGGGCTTTTTTTTTTCTTCCCTCTTGATCAGTGGCATGGCAATATCCACATCATGTCACGACAAGCCTGGGTCCAGCTCCTTCCTGCATCTATATTATAACAACTTGAGGTTGAAGCGAGGCTGAGAGGAAAAGGAGGGGGGACCGGGGGAGAGGGGAAGGAAGAAGAGAGCCGAATCCCCGGGTTCGTAATAAAATAGCCGGCGGACAATGTGTCGGTGCCCCCGTCGGAACATAAATATCCTTCTATATATATACCGGTATACGGTGCGGCCAATATTCCGTTTTTCTCGAGGCTGAGGTGTTGGCTTGAAGATAATGAGGCTTTCGACTTCAGCGGTAGGGATGAGAAAAGCGCGCCAGGGCAGGGATGAAGACGGTCAGAATTAAAAACACGGTGAGGGAAAGAGAAAGAAGGGTAGGCCTAAACACCACTCCATACACAGCGGCCTAGCCTTGTTTGTAATACGGCCTCCGAAAGTCAACGGTGCATCACACGCTTGATTTGCAGAGCAAATCCCCTCCATTTTTCATTTTCCCCGCTCAAACAGTTTGTCGTGGGCAAACTGCACCCTACTGACTAAGAACGACAATTTCAGAGGCACAGCGATGAAAACAGACGGGTGGTAAATTTTAAAAAGGAAGAAGAAAGAAAAACAAATCGTATCCTGTGTTTTAATGATAAGATTTCCCAACCAACTAAAGCCCTCGGCCCTTTCGAAAATAAAACCTGGGGCCAATTTCATAGAGCTGCTTAGCACAAAAAAGTGCTTAGCACAAAAATGGCTTGTCCAATAAAACAAACCACCATTGAAAATTCGATTTGATATTCGTGGTCAGCGAACAACAGCCAAAGAACAATTGCAAGTGATACACGACACAAGGAAATGTGGTTGTTAATCCTGTTTTTATTAAGACAGAAATGTCATGCTTAGCGAATTTTTGTGCTAAGCAGCTCTATGAAATTGGCCCCAGGAGGCTAAAGCGAAGCTAAAAAAAAACTACAAAAAAAACCCCACTCTTCTATGTGGGATTATTTCAGGTGAACCGAGACCGACATATACGGACATTTTTCCCCGTCCGCTAATGATAAAAAAGCCGACCTAATGACATCAATAACGTCGAATTATGCGCGCTGGATTTACCGTCCGAAATCAAATTAAAACCCACCGATCATCACCGGGGCTGAGCCGCCGCGACCGCCGCGGCAGCTCCCCCGTCCGAGCCATTTCGCTCGGAGAAGCATTTTTTTCTTTTTGGACGGAGAGAAAATGCGTACGGACAAACAAAAAATTGAGAGAACTGCCAATTATTGGAGAGCAGGTTCGCTCATACACAGCCAAAACCACTTGTTCCAAAACGTGAGCACAAAGGCTTGCCTTAATGGTACCCATTAACCACTGAAGATATGGCCTCGAGTTACTGTGTGTGGCCTCAGTCTCTGATTTGGATGATTTTTTTCCTCTTCTTTAATTCTCTACCTATATTGCGAACAAGACATTTCTGCAGCAACGAGGAACATGCGAGAGTACAATAGGTACATTCGATCGACGAGAGACGGTCAGGATATATTTTTTTCTCTTGCTCATTTTTTTCCCCTTTCCTTCTCGAGCAGCGAAGCAAAGTTGCGAGGCTCTGCTGGAGGCAATTTGAACCTAACAAAGGACGCGATGAAGTAAGAAATAATCATGATAATAATAATAATGATAAAAAAATAAAAATATGAAGATAAAAAAGGGGGAAAGTGATTCGGGAAAGACGAGACGGAGAAATGGGAAAAGGACAGGGGAACTTGATCAATTGAACGCAGAAACTTCACTAAAATGAAGAAGATGAAAAAGAGGAAGAGGAAGAAAACTAGACATAAAGGGGGTGAAAAAGAAGACGTTGGAACGGCAGAATAAAATGGCATGGGCGTCAAATGGGGGAGGCAAGACGCGAAAAGGAGTAGGAAGTGAGGGAGTAAGATCAGCAGGAAGTAGGGATGGGAACTAAGGGTAAGGTTATACTTGGTTTCATGCTAGAAAGATATCTAGCCCCGCCCCCCCCCCCCCACCCCCTCTTCATCTTTGACAATCGGATGATGATGAGAAGTAGGGAGTACGTATTGATCGTGAGTCACATTCTGAGATATCATAGGCGTTTGATGCCGGAGATGGGAGGGATTCGAACCGGGGCACCGAGGCATAATTAGTTTAGGTGCATTAACCGGAAACCGTTAACCATCACATCATTGCATGCGTGCATTAAGGTGTACGGAAAATTAACAGTTGCACGGACAAATAGCGCTGTATGGTAAAAACAAACCGCCACTGAGTAAGCTGTAAGTGTAGTCTTTACGATTCATTACTCGTATAGCGTAACTATAGGTAATATATTTCAAATGGAAGGGTACGAATATGGGGAGAAGGCGAGATGTGTAAATTCTGCAAGACTTCCGGTTTCACTTACAATAACTCGATATGTTATCGCATCAGTATACTAATGATGAAAATCTATTTGTGGTACCTTCTATGACATCTTATACATTTGAAATTGTTCGACAGCATCTGACATCACCGCTCGACACCTACTGACTCCATTCGACATATCACATAATCCAAAACCTTTGGACACTGTTTGGCAATCCTATGCACCGTTCTTCAGCAACCAACATAGTTGCACGACACTGTTCGACACCATTCGACTCCGTTCGACACCATACGAATTTGCCATGACAATTTGCCAACAAGTTCCTTTTCAAGTCCCAGATCGAAGTGTAATAAAAATTTAACAATTCTATTCATTTGAAAGCATACCAAAACAAAAACAAAAGACTTCACCATTCGTCTGTATTATACACATAAGACACAGGAATGATCAGATTTTGTCCTGGACAATATGTCTTATCATTCTGTCGTTGGGAAACAGAAAGCCTTGAACTGCATGCACGGATGACAATCCAACAACGCTCACAAGAGTTTTCTCGGAATATTGTTTGAGGAAATTAGACATTTGAACCGTATAATATCGCAAGTGGCGTCAAACATACAAAACAGAAACGGAACGACGGCCCCAATATTGGGCACGGGCGGGTAAGCACGCAAGCACAACAACAGCGCAGGCTCCGATCCCCCGACGGTCATAACAGATACGGTAATAGACTCGGAGTCTAGCTCCCCCCTCCCCTCCATCCCACTTCGCACGCAAGAAATCAATTCCGTCAATATCGAGTTATCTTTCTTTCCCCTAAAATCTAAATCTTTCTCCCTCTCTCGTATGATTCGCCCAGGCAAACTCGCCGAGAAATAACCCCGCGGCTCTCACCCAGCTTTGCGTTTCCAGCGACGCGCACAGGCTCTGCATCCTCGCGGATGAAGACAAATCGGGACACGTGCGGACTAAATGTTTGTCCCCCTCCACGTGCGCCGCGTCACACTTCGGCAAAAGAAACAGTGATCTACTAATACGACCCTGTGCCTTGGCCCGACCGACCACCCTTTCTTCTCTTCATTGTGTTTTGTTCTTCTTCTGTTTGAAGGAATCAATTTCTTCCCTTGTTTTGGGGGTTCATTATTACATTTTTGGTTGTTGTTGAGGGAGAGGGGAGGGGTGGTTTAACCGAGTTACCCTCTAGACATTACGAGAAGTGTAGCTATAGTTGGGATCGGTAAAAGTTGCCAGGGCCTGTGGTTGTTGGCTAGCTTTAATAGCAGTTCACTCGTCTTCTTCTTTCTCATTTTCCTTTTCAGCCAAAAATAATGTAATGCACACGGACGGGCTATTATAAAGCTGGAGCGATGACTTTCTATCGGTTTTCATTAGGTAGATCTGGTGTCCTGTCAGCGGCCGCGGAGAATGGACCGGCCACGTGGCCCTGGAAATATTGACGGAAGGAGAGGATGTGGAGAGAAGGGAAGTTGGCGAGGAGGGGGAAGAGGAGGCTGGGGAAGGCCCTTCACTGAGAGCGGAAGACCACAATTAATACTGCCAAGTTTTCTCGTCATTCTTTCTGGGCACCCGATGATTGGCCAGTTTCGTTCTCTATCTGTCCCTTCCCCCTCAGTCTTCTATTCTTGAGGCTACACGAGAGTAGAAAAGGGCAATGAATCAACACGGACTGTAATTACGTGGATCACCTTTCCTCCGGAATAAGAGGAGCGAGCGGACCCATCGAGCTCAGGCGGCGGGCGACTGGCATCGCTTCACCCCCGGTGGGGCCGTCCGCGTCCGCGCCCGCCTGCGAGTCCGCCGTCCAGGGCACCCGATTTCGAATTCATGTGAAAATTGATAGTTGCTGGCAGGATGTGAAATTTTAGACCAATCGTCGGAGGCTAAGAATTGAAATCAAGGGGGAAGGGGAGAGAGTGAGGGTGGGTGATCTTTATGAGGAGAGGTTTGGGGCTGGGGAGGAGAATAGCGAGTCGAGGGGAGAATGAACTGTCTGAAAAACACCTGCAAGAGGGAGAAATTCATAACGGGGGATCGCGACAACAAAAGGTTTATTTCCCTTCTTCTCGTGGCGGTATAGCCGCGCTATCCGCCACCATAAGAAAAAAATCAATATGATCGCATTTGCAAACCACTGGCTCTGACGGTCTCCCTACTTGGTCTCCCTGTCACACTCACCGGGCATGCACCGCGGCCGACCGTGGTCGAACGGGGGGCTAGTAGACCGGAATCCGGTCAATTACTGTCCGCGTCGAGATGTGAGCACTGGGAGCCTTTAATGCTCGACGGACTGGCCGTAGTCTCTCCCAACGGGCGGGCGTGCGGCCACGCCGCAGGCACGAGACGCGACCTTGGTCACGGACATTGGCCTGAGTTTGCCCAGTGACTGAACTTGTGGCAGCCAGAACGCCATCCCCTAAAAAGCAGGTCTCTAACCCGTTAGGTCAGAAGTGGACATTGTGGGCAATATATTGATCATCATTTAACTCTATCTTAGCTTGTGTCGTCGCTTTTTCCTTCATGTGAATCAAAATAAAACCACAGTACACAGAAACATCATTTTGACAACCTGAGAATGCAGCATTGCTAATGCTGCACGTATCTTAAAATAATCCTTGAGATATAGCGGTATGTGCGTGGTTTCATGGCTTCTGACTGCCAAACGAACAAAGATAATTGACTATAAGGGACACCGCCATCATAGGGCTGGATAGCTCAGTTGGTAAGAGCGCCGGTATAACGGTTTTCCGGAGGTCGCTGGTTCGAATCCCGCTCCAGTCAATTTCCCTTTGTTCACTTTTCAAATAACTTAAAATAACCCAATCAGTTTCCCTTGTAGTTATTTGCTGATAACTTCAAGGCAGGTAAGATTCTAACGGACATTCCTTGATGTCCAGAATTTAATAAACAAACATACTTATAATTCGGGAAAGACCTCCTCCGATACACGTCACACTCGGATGTACTCTCGTTGAGTACCGTAGTGCATACCGTACTCACGTACTTCTGTAATCGCTATCTAAATATTTTGCCTACATTTCTTTTCCTTTTTTTCTCCTATTTATTGCGTGCATTCTGCAGTCAGAACAGATTTGAAACCCGGTGATGAGTGTTAAAGAAAAAAGCCATTAAATCCTGATAAGAAACAAAAAACATATTGGCCACGTCAACGGCGAGAGCTAACGGTTATTATGACTGATGGAGGCAAAACAAAACAAAATGTAGAGAGGGAGAAAAAACGGCATTGTTTGGAGATTTTCAGACTGAGTGGTCATGAAAGGATACCGGCTAATGCTTGCCCTTCCAGCCAAATTTCGGCGGTATTGGACGGGGGAGAGAGAGAGAGCGAGAGAGAGAAACGGGTCACGGTTTAGTAGTCCCGCGGATCAAGCGAGCTCCGTCGGGCAATACGGCGCGCTGAGCCCCCCTCGCTCAGTCTCCCCCGCGCTCATCACCACAAAAAAATCTCGCCATTCCACTCATTCATCAACAAAAAAACCTGCCCTCGAGACTTACTTATAGCTCGCCGGGTTTGAGGGAGGTTGAAGAGACCGAGTAATGGCAAGTGAGACTGAGATGGTTAAAGCTAAAAAAGAGAAGTAGTTTTTTTCTTCATTTTATCATCGTCGTTAAAAAAAAAATTCACAAAAGCTGAGCTGGAGAGTGGACGGAATAAGGGGGGAAAAATCACCTGTATTTTTTCCGACGATGAGGTGTCGACGGGGAGAGGGATTGCCGATCGGTGACCGGCCGTGAAATGCGAGGTGACGGGGTGGGAATCAACAGATGATACGGTAGGGAGAGCTGGGGACCGGGGATAATGGAGACATCGAGATGGGATCTTGTGGGGGAAAGCCGCTGGCAGACCGCAGGACACGGGGTTATTCCGGGACAAAAGGCCAAACACGTTGTGACTTGGTGACCGGAGAAAAGGGTCCATCACACCCTAAGTTCCAAAACCATCGCTTGCTACGCAGCCAGCCAGCATCGACTAGTGTACAATATTCGGAATGGCTTCCCAGTCTCAAAATACTTTTAACATCCTATGATATGTCACATGTTTCAAAATACCATATCACACGATGCTAAAAGAAAACTCGCAATTGGCTTGAGAGATTTTCTCATGCTTTAGAAATTTCTCAAGAGTTGTTGGTCAGTTTTAAGCATTGGTGTCCTTTATTCACGAGACAACACTTTGGTAAGATTTCTCAAGCATTAAGAAACACTAGCAAGCCTTGCGATTTTTTAACATCGTACGAAAAGGCCTAAAGTGAAGATTACATTTACAAGGATCACACAAATGCCCAATTCTTCACTCACTCACGAACAATTGCACAATATCAGCTGCAAAGTTCCTGCCAGGAACGTTTAGAACAACGGAACGTTCCAGTAATCTATGTATCGATAATAATGCGACTAAGACATGGCCGTCACAGATACAGATTCCAATATCACACACAATGGTGCATTCTGAAATGAAAACATGGCGCTAATGCTGGCCGGCAATAGGCGTTGTCACGTAACAACCAGCACGCTACAATTCCGACCCAATTCCTGTATGTCGTCTGTCACACAAATCGTCACAGATATAAGCGAATTCACTGACTACTTTTAAGTCAAACATCGATTCCTTGGACATTGTCGACATTCTCGCTTACAGAAGAAAACACTAAGTAGGAAAAGCCAACTGGTAAAGTGTAATAAGTCTAAAGTATGAACGTCATGTGAATTTCCCGTAAAGTGATTATCACGTGACCTGGGTCACAGGGAGGAAGGTGGTCGTCTACACTGACGTCATCATCTATATTAAGAGGCAAGACGTGATTTTTGCGCAGCTGCAAAATGATGAGCAGATGACCTGCACGTTTTCTCTTAATTTAAATAGAGGGCGCCCTGCTATTTCATGACGTCACGTACGTATCGTCCGCCATGCAAACATTAAAAAACACTGCACAGATGCGTTCTGAGGTTGCATTAGCAATATACAATTAGCCAAAATGATATAAACCATACGGAGTTGTTAGATATCGACTCGGCCAGCGTTTCCATGACAACAAGAACACAAAATAAGTTAGATAAAGGAGAGGGAGAAAAAAAAGCCTTGACTATCTTCCGGGTCGATAGTTCCTAGTGTCACCCTGAATGCGGTGCAATTAAAAACTCACCTGTTCTCTGCATCCGGACGTTTGTGTCCACGTGTGTGTTGCCGGGGTAGGGAAAGGCGGTGGCACTTGCTACAGGGAAAAACAGAAGACAAAAAAATCATGAAATTGATGTTTTGATTGAGAGACTATTGCAACGATACAAAAATAAGAAAGTGACCTTTGTGAAAATGACAAATTGCTTTATCTTCTCAAACGATATAGAGATACTGCACTTAAAGGTATAATACATGAGTGGTGAAGGTCACAGAACAGCACTTACACTTTGTCTGATCCAGCATGTTAATCAAATAACACACCTGTGAAAATTTGAGCTCAATTGGACATTTGAGTCACGAGAAAATAGCGAAATTCCGACTCAATTGTTCTTATAAAACATAAGGAATGGTTTTGATCTTACCCCGAGATCAAAACTGTTTTCGGTTTTTGCTTGACTAATGTCTGGATAAATACACCATTTCAGATGGAAATATTTTTAACGTTATGTTTCTACCAGCACCATCTTCATATCCTGAAAGTTGTATGTAAATCTGTGAATATTTCTGGTTGGGTATGTTACCAATCATGTATTGTACCTTTAAAGCAACACCATGCAAGCTGACTTTGTTACAAAGACAAAATGTTCGTATTTTTATGAATTATTTACATGTTTCACTGCCCAAGTAATAAACTGCTGTAAACTGCTCATCAACCAAAATCATAACCTGAATGTTTGGAGTTATAGGAGGGCCTGACGTTTCGATCCTAGTAGGATCTTTCTCAAAGGCTAAATGACAAGTTGACAAGAACATGCAAGTAAAGACACACATAAATGGACGAGAGGATCGGAACAAAAGGGAACAGAGTGACCGTCAGGGATAATTGAATATAAGAAAGTCAATAGCTGGGAACATTTGGATAGAACGTCGCAAGCCCAAACAGCGCCCTCAAGGGCATTGGTAGAGAGTTGCACTTGGCAAGTACGCGCCTGCGCAATCCATTGTCAGTGAAAGCACATAGGCACGACAAAAAAACAGTCAACAATACATCAAACATTAATAACCCACCATAATAAAAAAAAATCGCGTATACAAAAAGAGCACAATGCAATTACCAGCACTGCTTGAAGTTATTGGGCAAGGGCGTAAGACTAGACGCGTACGGAGATCATAAAAATTTAGAGTGAACAATGCGACCGAAATTCGAGTGTGGGTAAATATTGAGGAGGCGACGGTACACTGGAGCAGCCAATGTCGCTCAGAAGGAATTGAAAAGTTGGACAAAATTGAAAAATTGAGGGTCTGGTATTAAAGTGGACTTTAAGTGCGAAAGACAGCACGAATTGTGACCAATATGATCACATAACGATACATAAATTGCAAGGTGACTTTAAGTGAAAACGAGAAGTCGACTTATCCTGATAATTGTGGCCAAGTCAACAAAGTGCATCTAAAAAGTCGTCTTATCCTGATAGTTAGTCTCAGTTTTAGTAAATTGCCTTTTCGAGATCCACTAGTTTCAAAACAAGTCGACTTCCTTCTTTCATTAAGTCGTCTTGGCGAGATACATTATCAGGATATGTCGACTTCTCAGTTATCATTAAGTCATCTTGCACGGATAAATTAACTCAATAAGTCGACTTAGCTTGAATAATTAATTATGTGGTTATCTGGATAAGTGAAATGGCACTCGTGGAGCACCGTACATCGCTTAGAGAGAATGTACTCCGATATTTCAATATTAGCGTCAATTGGCTGATTCAGAAACGACAGCCAACTTAAACCCTTCCCCAGAACCCAAAAGAAAGCGCATGAGGAGTGGCAATTAAGCAACAAAACAAAGTATCGTGATCGGGAACACAAGGGCCATGGTCACGTAGAATGGACTCGAACCCACAACCTATCCAACTCACCCCAACAATCTTGAATTTGATCCGCCTGCTAACCAAAACAGATCAATTAACGCTAAAAATGACTTAACCTATAACACAAATAGTTGAACAATGTAACATGTACTTTAAATGATGTCAATCTTTTACTTCGGAGCTATTTCCAGCAACTTGGACAACTCGACCGATTCTGCGGGTCAGATAAGAGAATATGTGACAACTCGTACCTTTTTGCATCTGATCGGGGTAGTAGTTGGTTGCATTGCACGCATATTTCTTCTCGCTGATTGGCTGAGCAGTTCCGATATTCGTGGCTGTAAGTAAAACAATGGAAGGACGAAAACAATCAACATCTTATGTGAAGACTCGCACTTGGTATCAAGAAATATCGAGTTCAATGAATTGCATGTAATTGAAACACATGTATAGCAGCTTAAATTAACTTTGGAGTACATGTACTGTGTCTACCGAGTTAGAGACGGTTAAAGTTGGTTAGCTCTGAAGGTTGATGTGGTGATATGATGCCTGGTGTTAGTGGTGGTGTTGTGGTGAAGCTGACCGCGATAATGGACATTATATGGTGATATAGGTGCTGATAAGGATGATGATGATGACTTATGATAGTGACGATTATTGCAATTATGGTAATGATGAAAATGATTGTGGTCGTATTGGTGATAATGTTGATGACTACGGTCACTATGGTAATATTTTAGTGCAAATGAAGGTCATGATGGTGATAGCAGTTCAGATTAAGGCTATGATGGTGACAGTAGCGCCGATTTTGGTCATGATATGATACTTAGGACAGATTACGGTCACGATACTGATATTATTTTAGTGTGCAGTAAGGCTATAATGATGTCAAAGTTCAAACCCTAACAATGAGTTTTAATAACAAGGGTTATATTTAAGGTCGAACGCAGTAGCGCAGACAAGTCATCTAACCGAAGGGGAAGGGGTGCTCCAGTAGCTAGGTCGTAGGTTCATATACGTTTTTGCAAAAGTACATATATACATATATATATAAAATGAAAGTCAGAGGGTGAAACGCCCTCCCCACCCCTGATCTACGCCCTTGTTGCCGATTTCACAAAGATTTGTGAGTTGTTCATGTTTCAATAGCAGCTAGTATTGTGACATCACACTTTGCTTAGCAATTAAGATTGATGTATACGCATGTTGCGATCGATCTTAGCCTTTTGTGAAATCGAGTCCTTGTCGAACATAATCATATCAGGAAATTTCGATCGATTAGTTGATCTATAGTAATCATTTTCATCGAAAGAAGGCTGGACGTCAAAGTCCGCTTATGCTGAAACGAGGAGAAAAACCTCCCTCAAAAATAATTCCATTCTTCAATTTGCAATCAAATCGGGTAGAAATTGGTCGTCTTACCCAACTAATATTGCCGTGCCACACATAGGCCTACAGACTACACACAAGCCCATAACCATTATAATAAAAGAGAAAAAGTCCTATCGTTAGAGGCATACAAAACTATAGGATATTGCTCGAGGGATACAAGATTCCACTTTCCCCTTCCGAGTTCCAACTTCCCTCCTCCGAACAAAAAAAAATGAAAGAAAGGAGAAGAGGGAAAATAAAAAACGAGTAAGGGGCCTTGTTGTCTCTGTCAACACGGAAATCCCCATACCGTCCGGTCCCCAGTTCATCTACGGTGCTGAGCTGACGCTGTGTGATGAGGGAGAATACGGGACCGAACCGGTACGGTACGGGGAGACGGGGGGAAGGAATCGTGGCCGAAGACGCGGTCGAATTTCCGCCGGATATCTGCGACCGACTCGCTCCGGTACGAGTGATTGTTTGTACTCGCAAAGCCCTGCGTCTATATGAATAAAAAAAAAATAAAGGACGAGAATTCTGCGAAGCTTGGAGCAAAAGCAGAGACGATATTAAAAAATATGTATGAGAGAGAAAAAAAGAGAAAGATGGGGGGGGGTTCAACTATCTACCTCGGAGGTTAATTGCCAAATTCAACGCCGCGCACAATCAAACTTTGTTTTTCTGGTAAAGGAGTGAGTGCATGTACGGATTGGTCGTGAGAAAACATGCAAATGGAGGCTAGGCTATAGTTTCACGGGCGTCGTATTATATTAAAAAAGCAAGTGTGATTGAGCATCGGAAAATTGTATGCGGCTAGTTGGCCCTCCGTGGCAAGGCGGTTGGAGAGGGGAATGGACTGCGCAGGCATGCGCTGCTAATTTCTTAATTAAGTCGAAGAAAAGCAGATTGGTTATTTTATTCATGGCGGTCTGAAATTAGCGAGACTGTATTGTAGGGTCTAGAAATTGGCAGTACGTGCTGTGATTGTGGCTACTAAGACGTGTGATGCGACCGGGATTAATGATCATGATGAAGTTTTGTCCAACATTATGGCATCACGAAATATGAGCATTTCCTTCTCAGGTCAAAGGTCAGATGTTACTGATTGGCTGTCTGCAGTGGCAAACATATCACGTGACTGCGAGTACAAAACTGATTCAATGGTTTCTCAACTGACGCACTGGGATAGAAGTTGGCAGAAAACACCATTTTTAAATTTTGTTTTAAAAAACAATCGTACTTTTAAGTGGAATATTTGGTCATGTGGTTTGTTCCCAAAATGGCAGAAGATTCGTTTTGATTTTCCTACATTTTGGTATGACGTCATTAGGCAGTTATCACAAAAAGCCAATAAAAAACGCGGTTATATTTTATGTAATGATATAGAAATGGTCTTCGATAGACATGGTATCAATACTAGGAATGCCGACTCCATGAATGTAGTTTTCCCCAGACCAAATCTTGAATGTTTTAAACAGTCTTATAAATATGCTGGTGCTAATGTCTGGAATAATATTCCATCATTAATTCAGAATTCTCCCTCCTTTGACAATTTTAAATATTTATATAAGAAACTTTATTTTTAAAGTAATTTTTGCTTGGTTGTTTTGTTTCTTCGTTTACTGTTTTGAATATCTGTTATATTTGTTGTTTTATTAGTTGTAATTGTTAACAGGACAGCGATGTAAAACAGCTTATGCTGATCGTTCTTTTATCCTGAATAAAGAAATTCTTCTTAATAATATATCCGCATGGCGCAAAGGATAGACCGCGACGATGAGACGCCCTCTCCCGACCGCTCACAGAGGGCGCCCTTCGCATTATGACGTCATTTGCTCATGCTCAAGAAGCCTATAGAGTTTTACATTGGGTCTTTTGTGGTATGATTTGGGAATCTTTTTTTTTTTTTTTTTCATTACCTTGGGAGCTCGGTGGGGCCCTGGGTGAGGGTTGCAGAGCTTTATCCACGTCGTCGGATGTGAGGTTAGGCAGTGGAGCTAACAAACCAGAAAAAAAAAGACAGAAAAATGAATAAAACACTGACCAAAACATGACTAGCTATACCTAATAATAATACTAAGGGGAATTTCACAAGAAAAAAGGGCCGTGTGTAATTTGTATGGCCATGGCTTAACTCCACACACGAACGGTGGTACAGACACAGCGCCACCTAGCGGCCTTGATCGGCAAGGGTGATAAAGACACCGAACGGAGTGCAAAATATCATTTTCTCCTCAAATTTCCACAGGCTTAATATTTCTTGTACATGCTGGATAAGACAAAGTGTGAGTGCTGTTCTGTCACATTTACCAACGTTGTATACGGCCTTTAAGCTAACTTTTTTGTATTTTTGTATATCCTATTATAATTATTTAGTTATTATGTTGTGCGCTGTGTGAAGGTCGTATGATTATGATGTGGGTATTAGGGAGACAGGTTTAAGCGTCTATATTTAAAAGTGGACATTTGGGAGACATCGGTCATTAGGGAGACATTTTTATGTCTCCTAAAATTGTGTTCTCGAAAACTAGAAATACTTTATTGTTGGAAAGGTTCTGTTTACTCATCGTAGGCTAAAACCGTTGTCTATAATTTTTGGTTCAGCTCGCGTTTCTAACAAGAGGGACACGGGTTTATTTTAGTACGCATGGCTATGGAAATGTCTTCCTATAAGTACCGATTGTCGGTTATGATAATATTATCATATTATCATTTAGTGTGATTCGGTCGCAAAATGTTCTCGTTTCTTGTACCGTGCATTGTACCGAACCAGACATTACTACAAATTATCATTCCTTGAATTTGATTGATTTATTTATTCTTGCTTTTAAGGCTGGTCAGAAGCTTTCTCGGACGTTGAACTCCTAGAGAGTCTGCCAGCGTATAGCCACCAAAAAACAGGCCGTCAAATCACCCCTTCGACACCCTCAACTCTCCCTCGCTTACCGTCGCCTAATTGCGTGTGTACACATATCATGATTATTCATACTGTATCAAACCTAAAAGGTTTTTTGGTCTTCCCTCCCCTTATCCTTTCCCTTCTCTCACGCTCGTGGTACTCCCGTCTCATCGGAGCGGGAGACGGCCGACGAGCTAAATTGGAATTACGGCAACGATCGGCCGTGTTAATCCTTGAGCCATTTTCATTGGTTGTGTGGAGGGGTTGGTGGTGTGTGGTACACGGTAGCACCGGATTGTGTCCATTCCCGGTGTCAATTTAGCAAATTTTGAGTTGTGACGAGAGAGAGATACCAAAAGAAATCCAAATGAACACGGTGATATGTCTTGATTGTTAGCGGTAAGCTCTTGCACTTTTTTAAGCTCCATCAACCTGTCTCCCCCATTTGCTTTTAAATGAGTAATGCAATCACTGCAATGTAAATAAACAAACAAACAAACAAATAAAAAGACAGACGAACGGACAGGAACATGATCGTGAATTAGGAAACGCATTATGCCATTTGACTGGGATATGACGGCCACTTGTTGGGCTTTCGGCAACGCGGTGTTGTGTGCGTGTATTATTTAAATGTACTATCATACTTTGGTATATAGCATACCGTGAGAAACAGATATCTTCACAGATTTACCTTTAACTTACAGGGGCATGGTGATGGTAGAAACATACCAATAAAATTGTTCTTCTTAAAACGCTGTAGTTGTCCAGAAAAGAGTAAAACCAAACATAACGGTGAAAATATTGTTTTAAATACTATGGCCGTTTTTCAGTCTTTGCTCAAAAAGTTGGCACTGGGACTGGGAATTTCACATATGACTGTTACTGTATCTTCCTTGATATTTGTGCCCATGAATCTGCATTTCTTTGACAAAAAAATAATTAAATAAAGTATGGCATTACCTTTAAAGTCGACGGATGTACTCACTTTTCACGTGTAACTTTCATATATCATCTAAAATATTAAATTTTCATTCAATGTTCATGTTTATTTTCCTTCGTTTCTTTCTTACTAGCTCACATCACTGTCATGTTTTGATTTGATCGCAAAACAACTTTGACCTCTGTTAGTGAATTGGACTTTTGCTCTCGATAGAGAGAGAGACTGATACAGTCTTGCGCATGTTCAGACGCACACACAAACACCCCAACCCCAACAGCACGCAGACGAAAAACAGGAAACGAGGCGGGAAACCGGACAATTTATACCTGCCATTTGTCAATTTAACGCTCGTCTCCATGTCCAATTCGAGCAATCAACAGACTGATTTCGGCTGGTTTTTTTAAAACAATTTTTGTTTGGCATCATGTTTTTATCAATTCCTCCTTTCAATTTGTTGGAATATGGAACACAACACTGATGAACTCTGATAGAATTCTGACCGAAGAACTCATAGGATACTACAGTGTGTATGTACTCTCGCGGCCTGTGCCGTCTAGAAAATTAGAGAGAAACGAAATCATTGAATTAAATCTATACGTCTCTATTATTATCCAGGACAAGAAACGAAACAGACATGAGTCATGTTTTTCTTTTCCTTTTTTTTTCTTTTTTTTTTTGGCTTCTTTTTTTTTTTTTTTACCGCGGAAATCTGATTTCAACTACTTTTTTGACTAACACACTTCAGTAATATACAGACTGAGCCAAATCTGGGTCAGAACGAATTATGATGTCGCTGATAATTGATAGATGCTTTTAGATGGTAGATGTGATCTCAGTGCTGGCACTGCGGGACTGGGTGACTGGCAATTATGATTGCCTTCATTTGGCAAAAGGTATACATACATGCATAGGCCTACATACATACATGTACATTGGGGAGGGGGGAGGAAGCGAATGAAGATAAATGTGGCGCGGGGTGATCGGTATATGAAGTGCCTGGATTTATGACCGTGGGACGGTGGGAACCGGTGGTCGGAACGTGTGGAAAATACCAAACCCTGTTCCGTGTTCAGCATACGAGAGAACCCGCAAGGATCACTGGAGAAGATCGCAAAAAGAATGAGGAATCTTAAGCCAAAAACCTGCCCGAAGGTTGATACTATACACAACAGTTAATGTGCGTTCGTTTAGCTTCCACTCGGATAGCCCTGACCTATACAATGGTCGTGTATACTGCACAACAAAAGCGAGAGGGTGGGGATGAGGTTGAATGGTGTCGACTCGTGGATGCTAAACGAACGTACCATAAGATCTGTTGAATGATATGCAAACGTGCAATGTGCTACTTCTTCATATCATAACGTGCATTATATTGTTCTGATCCTAGTTCCATTTTACACATCCATTTTATCTTAACGTGCAGCAAGCGCATGACCACAGAAAGACAAGTGTCACGAAAACTGCAGCTTTTGGTAACCTGTTGGTGTCCCAAATGGCCAATATAATCGTGTAGAGTGAAGCCTAAACTAATATAAACTAGCCAGTGACTTGCCAATCTTGGCTGACAAAAACAAAAAGCGACCGGCGCACGTACGCCAGTGCATAATCAGTGAAACTGTCAGCTAATTCTTCAGTCCCGATCGTTAACCACCTATAGCGCCCTCTAGCGTTTAAAATCATGGTTCATTTGCTCATAAAGGTTTATTTGGTTGTTTCTCCTATAAGCAGCCATGATATGACGGGTACGGCAGGATATTGTATACAGCGCTCTATAATAAAGGGTAGCAGTGGCTGGGGAGCTGGAGGAAAGGCCTAGTTAGCCGAGGAAATCACACAACATAGAATCCGAACACGGGATCCCAAATGGCACCAAGGTCGGAGCAAACAGTAGCTGTATAGTCAACCTGGATTTTTTGTTCTGCCGGTGGGGCTTGAGCTTGGCGCGCGGCATGGCGAGTGGAGGTCTAATTCAGCCCCTCGGGGTGTATGTACGGATCGAACGGTTTACTGTACTGTGTTCAGCTCGCGGCTACGGCTAGTTCCCATGCAGTAACGAATGAGAACATGAAATAGTGAGCCTTTGCTCTGTTTAGAGCACCGACTCGGGCTTATTATAGCTAGCTGAGATTAATACACAAAGGCACGATTGGCCAACATGGCGTCGCAAGTTGTATCAAGGGAATGTTAGTACATAAACAAAAAACAAACCAAACAAACAAACAACAAACGAAAACAGTTAAGCTATGGCAAAACACCGCATTCGGACGGCAATTTCTGTCGCTATATTGATTTTTGCACAGCCTAAAAAGAATGGCCCTATTTAATGTTTGTATTTTGATTTTGATTTTCAAATTTAATATTTGGGGTATGAAACTTCTTCAGCATAACTAGGGTTTCTGTCAGAGGAAAACAAACCAAAGCCCGTGCAGCCTCCAATGTTGAGGTTGTATCGAAAAAGATGAAGCGAACATAAAAATCATTTCCAGATCTTTTGACTTGTTTTTGAATCTCTCCGTTGCATGACGAAGGAAGTGGAAAAAAAGCCCTCTAATTATTCGAGCGCTCCGGGCCAAGGGGTCAACAACAGCACTCGGGCAGCTAGCCAGGAAAACACGGTGTTTTCAGGTGGCCGTGATATTTATATTTCCCCCCACTTTTTTTTTAATCAGAATGGACGTGTTACTTCTGTTTCGGTCTGGGCTCAATCATAGCGCTGAGCCAGAGCGCAAATCAATCGGATAACCTGTTTTGTACCGCGCGTCCATCAGCAGTAACTGAACAAGCGATTCCCGTTTTAAGTGCGTGCACGTTTATACTGCATTAAAACACCACAGCACAATATACGCACACACACACACGTACCAATTATGATTCAATTTTCCAATCGAATCTGTTTTTCTTTCTCTAGCTCTACCTTTTTGAAGTGAGAGGGGGAGTTAGGGGATGCCTACTGCCTAGGTTTTATCTGATAAACACTGAATGCAGTGGTGGGGTCCATGCGGCATATACAAAATGCTTCCGTTGTGGGGCTAATTGACAAATTGAGCGGTTTCCCCCCTCGACCAACCAACAACTTCCAATAACCCCTTGTGAAAATAATGCAGTGCGGAAAAGTCAATAGTGTGGAGAAAAGAAAGGTCACGACCTGTGGGACTGGGGGTAAGCGTGCGAGGACGTCCTCACAGAGGGACCTCGAACGTCTTCATGAGGCAAATCCTACAGGCAACTTGGAGGTAACTAACTGTGCCACATACAAAAGGAATGTGTCGGTAAAAAAGAGCAATTTTTCTGGCAGTTTCTCGATACATGTATTCCCTATAGAATTATAGTGCGATTTTTATGAAGATGAACGTTATTTTTTTTTTCTTGGAGATTGCCTGGAACTGGTTGCCTGTAAATTGTAACATGGGTCGTATCCAGTGTGCGTCAAGGTATTTTCCAGACTTGGCACCAGGGACTAACCACTGACGTATATATTTTCATATTATAGGGCTGGATAGCTCAGTTGGTAAGCGCGCCCGTACAGTATTCCAGAGGTCGCTGGTTCGAATCCCGCTCCAGAATCAAATTTTCCTTTGTACCCTTTTCAATGACTTAATAAAATTAAGACAGTTTCCCTTGTGGTTATTTGATAATTATTCGTATATTCCGTTAAATTATTATGGGAAGTCCGCATAAATTCCCAAGACTTTGAATTGTGTGGACATTGAAAGTCCGGGGAACGGGATAACAGAGGCAAACTTTTCGAGTGCCTGCACGGGACAGGGAGGCGAATTAAGACGGCCGAGGAACGACGGGACGAACACGCTCCCTGCATGCCATCCCGTTCCATGCCATCAACTTCACGTGACAGGATTATGATGTCAAGCAAGGCATTATTTTGACCGCACGTCCCGTCCCCCGTCCCCCTTTCCCCCACCCCCATCCCGTCAATCTGGGACGAATTTGGGGCTAATTTGCCCAATGGTCAGTGGCCGGAGAGAGATAATATCCTATACACTGTGCAGATCAGACGTAAGGGTCAATCTCAATGGAAAGGTCAACCTCAAAAGTGGCCTGAAAAATTACTTGCCCGGCAGGCGAAACAATCCATTGCGATGACAGCTTGCCAATTATGCATATGACAGGCATTTCCGTGGTTTTTACCATTGTTCGACTAAAAAATGTACAGTTTGAGGATTTTGTTGTGGACTTTCACAAACATGGGCCATAATTGGCTTCGATGATACTTTCAAAAGCATTTTTTTTGGGGGGGGGGGGGTTTGTAGCAGATAAATATTCTTGGTTGACTTTAATAACAAACGTATGTTCACACTAACATAGCTTTCATTTATATTAATTTGTGCTTCGACAGAAATAATTCCGTGCTTTGGTGAGCGACAAATTCTCCCCTTTACATTAACCGAACTTTCTTTAAGTGCCGTTTATTCGAATAACCGACCTTTAAACAAACAAGATTCCTGGCCAATATTTATACATGTACTGTAAAAATAAAATGTTGGCAGCACATTAGAACAGAGGAAGAATTTCGACGAGATGTGTGCAGATACAATCACACAATTGAGTAAAGTGGATCGACAATCCGTACCACATGGCACCGAACCCGCCGAGAATCGAACCAGGGCCCCACGGGGAGCTCGAACAAGGAAATCACCCACTGAAACAATTAAACCTATCGCGCTGTGACGAACCAACAAAATACATCTCGTGTTACAACCGCTGAATGTTGCTTTCGATCATATGACCTATTTTTCGTCCTATACGCCTTTTTCACGGCACATCCATTTCTGTCTTCTTCCTTGTACACCCGTTGGAAAACATAACACAAATTCACAAAAGAAAACGGGTACCAGACTATTTCGAATCCAAGCCTCGATTTCATTACACTGCTTCGAAGGGTGATGTATGCACCGTGAAAAAGGTCTATAGCTTCGCAAGGAATGTCGTTTTCTTTCAGCCTTTTGTCCAATGTTTATTTGTCTGAAACGCACGTCAAGAGTTGCTCGTTTCAATGAGACATGGCATTGCCCCTGCCTGGTCAATGTCTCTCTTAATTTCATGACATATTTTTCTTGCAAGAGGATTGACAATGCCTATTTTTAGACCGACGTGTGTTGTTGCAAAGCTTTTTCTTTCTAGTCAGCTATATAGGCGTGATATTATTCTCAAAATGGATGGCAGCACGCTGGCCAAAAGAGGGCGCTGTTTCGTTTTAACGCAACCATTCGAACTACGATATGCCTTGCGCGTCAAGAGCTTAATGTTTTATTATCATTAATGCTCCGAGAATGGTTGGTGCGTATTCAACAATTCCCCTGAACAGAGGGCGGTACACATGTTTTACGAGAACCGCTCCTGACTTTTGCTGCGAGATGTTGTGAGCCTTTATTTCAACTAGGCTTCGGCTCCGGCTTAGCCATCGTCATTTGAAAGCTGCAAATACAGGATGTGGTCGAAACTCCGTTTTCGTGGAAGAAATAGGGTATCGACTTGAAAACCGTAGCCAAAAACCTGCATTCCGATGCTTGATTAACCTTAAAATGAATGCAAGATGCATGGAGCCGAAGCCCCAAATCCCCAAATCCCTAAATCCAAGCTAGTTTGGTCTGTCTGTTTTGTCTGTCGTTCTCTTCGTTGCTTTGATTGTTTTGTGTCTATTTTGTTTGTCCATCTGCGTTGGTTTTGTCTAATTTGTGTAATTCGTTTGTCGTCTCTAGATTGGGTTGATTGTTTGTTTGTTTGTCTATTTTGTTCGTCCGTCTCTTGGCTGGTTTAATTGTTTGTTGGTGTTTTTTCGTTTGTCCGTCTCTTTGTTGGTTTAATTGTTTGTTTGTAACTTTTCTGTTCGTCTCTTCGTTGTTCTAATTGCTTGTTAGTCTATTTTGTTTGTCCGTCTCTTGGCTGGAATGATTGTTTATTTGTCTATTTTTGGTTCATCTCTTCATTGGTTTGGTTGTTTGTCTATTGTGTTTGTCCCTCTTTTGGTTGCTTTGATTGCTTGTTTGTCCGTCTCTTGGTTGTCTTGGTTGTTTGTTTGTCTATTGTGTCTGTCCCTCTTTTCGTAGATTTGATTGCTTGTTTGTCTGTTTTGTTTTTCCGTCTCTTCGTTTGGTTAAATTGTTCCCTTGTCTATTTTGTTTGTCCCTTCTCTTTGTTGTTCGTTGGTAAATCTTGTTTGTTTGTTGTTTCTTACCTTGTTTGAGGAAGTTGAGGTGTGAGAGTAGCACATCGGCATTGTAGGAGTTGGTCAGTCTGGTGAAGTCCTCCCTGGACATCTTACACAGCTGCTTGCCGTCGATGCTGAACCGATTGACTTGAACATCCTGCAGGGAGTACTCACGGATGGCCCACTGCACCCACTGTTGGACGTGGTCGATCGTCCACATGTTGGGATCTAGGGAGACGATGGGAGAGAAAGTGGTGAATTCGAGTTAGGTGGTTAGAGGTTCACATCCCGCATTGGGCTTGTTGTTATTCCTGGCGCCAATTTCATAGACCTGCTTAAGCAACAAAATGTGCTTAAGCACCAAACATCTTGGTAAATCAAATCAGTTTGTCAGCCAAAATTCCTTGTGAATGTTATGCTCAGCAAACAATGGCCGAATACAAGTCAAAAGCAGTAAACATCACATGGAAATTTGCTTGGCAATCCTGTTCAAGGAAGACTTTCCATGCTTACTTTCCATACTTTTCATGCTTAGAGCAAATTTTTTTGCTTAAGCACCTCTATGAATTATATCCCTGCTCAGTAAATATTATTGCCATTTCTTGAATCTTTGTCTATGGGGCCAATTTCAAAGAGTTCTTAAAGCATCAACATTTCTGCTTAGTAAAATTGTTTACAGTGTATCATGAGAGTAACTTTTCAGGGGGGAAAAAATAAAGGTGCCTCGGAAAGAATCCGGAAGGAAATCTTTGACCTTTCTCCAAATACAATCTCCTGAATTGTCTCAGGTTTCAGGAAGAGGAAAAAACCACTCATTCCGGAGTGTCAAATTCCTTTGGTAAGCTCTTTTGCAGCTCTTTCAAGTACATGTAGTAATATTTTACCCGTTCCGTCCACCATAAAAAATAAAGTTAAGTTGATGCAAGTTGTTTCAAGGTGTTGCAAGCTGTTGGAAGCCGTTGCAAGCTGTTGCAAGTTGTTGCAAGTTGTTGCAAGTTGTTGTTAGCTATTACAAGTTTGCTGCAAGCTGTTGCAAGGTGTTGCAAGCTGTTGCAAGGTGTTGCAAGGTGTTGCAAGTTGTTGCGAGTTGTTGCAATATGTTGCAAGTTGTTGCACGATGTTTGCGAGTTGGTACGAGTTGTTGTGATTTGTTGTGATTTGTTGCAAGTTGGTGCGAGTTCTTGCGAGCTCTTACGAATTCTTGCAAGTTGTTGAGAGTTCTTGCAAGTTGTTACGAATTCTTGCAAGTTGTTGCGAGTTGTAGCAAGTTGTTGTAAGCTGCTGTTAGTTGTTGCGAGTTGTTGCAAGTTGTTGCAATCTGTTGCATTTTGAAATATGGGCACGAATAGAAAGTGTACATCGTGCGGTTTATGTCAGAGGACTCTAGCAATTGAGACATACCAGTTGAGGGACAAATGATAATTTCTATGATCGAGTGCCCAATCATTACTTGTTAAACATACTGTGGGACACCTGACTCATTTCCTTAGAGTCAGTCACATTATATTACATCATTTTATACATTTGTAGGCCTGCTGCAAGATGAGCTTTTATTTCATAGCACTGGGTTATTTAGAAACTTATTCGAATGTTCAGATGCGTAACTTATTTGTATGCAGGATGCTGATAAACGGTTTCGAAGATTTTGAACATTGTTTAAAATGCACTACTATACTGTGGACATTAGGCCTATGCGGTCTAGCTGCAGATCCTAAACAACTTTCGACTCTCCCGTTTCGCTTTTGATCATTTTTAGAACTCGATGAATTCTGCTCCTGCAACCGAAAGTCCCACTTTCAATAAAGGCAACAAACAACTCCATAAAAAGAAGAGAAAAATAAAAACACCGGCGACACTGCATAAACAGATTAAACGCCTTTCTGTTTTGCTATGTCAAAACCAAGGTTGGCGTTAAGCTATGAAGAGCCGTCACGACAAAACAACAAAGTCCAACTTATCGCGTTTTTGTACAAAATATAAAATTAGCATTAAAACAATGATATTGTGGAACAAAGCGCACGGGAATCTGGTTGGATTAACAATGTTAATGTTTCCTTGTTCATCTTTCAACATGATAGGCGATGCATTGAAATTTCAGCTTGGAGTTATAGGGGACCTTACTTTCTTATCATAGAGGGCGCTATTAACACACGTATGTTGATTTCATAGAATAAACGGCGATAACCCCAGAGTTTGGATACAACATGGCTGACCCTTATTGGTATCAATCATAGAGCTATATTAAAATTACTAGAGCGCTAGCTCTGTGTACATAGTGATGCCTGCCGGGCGCATCCATGTTTGTGCACAAACCTATGGAAAACACAACATTGTGTACGTTTTGTGTACGTTCATTTGGATATCTGCGTTGTGTTCTACACAAGTTACGGGTAAATCTGTGAAGATGTCTGTTTCGGTATGTTACCAAAGAATGATACTACCTTTAAGAAATTAACCCGGCCATGTAAACTAGGCCTGGGCGATTAGTGCTTTTCACTAATCGATTAATCGCGGAGGAAATAATCGCGATTAATCGATTAATCGCGATTACCCGGAAGTGACTATACAAGCAGCATGTACCTTGTTTTCGTCATAGCGGCACTGCAGTAAACTGCACTAGCGTAATGCATTGATTCTTACAAATTTCAACAGCGATCAGTTCCGATTTCCGAGGCATTGAGCAATGCCATTTTGTTCTGATAAGTGATAATGCAAAATTCGTGAAGCTAATATCGTCCATAATTACTTCCTTCAGTAAAGTAGGGTAGTTTCGCGAAGTGTTGGCCGACAAGGCATGCAGTTACTGCCTCACGTACGTACACACAGACGTAGTCCCATACATGCATGTACAAGTCAACGATAGTAGGCTGAACAGTGAACACGATTATTACACAGCTCACGATTACTAAACACATCGCGATTATTTTACATTTCACGATTACTCCACATGTTCACTTCACGATTATCATACGATACGATACAGTAGTAGTCCATGCCAGTACAGTAATCGTATAATCGAGTAGCGTCTGTACTTGAGTAGTTGAATGCCATCACGCCATGCGCCAAGCCTCGCTGGCCGGCCATGGTAGCGGAATCCATTGTAAACACGTGGGCCTAAGAAGTTGAGAAAAACTTCGTTGTCAGCTGTCAGGCTTGAATTAAAATTCACCCCGACACGTAAACTGTATGTATCCAATAACTCATGTGTGCGACAAGTCCCGACAACCTTTCGTTTTATTACTAAGTGAGATAAATAGTATTTATTGGAAATGCAACATAACTAAATGTACCTCAATAAACAGCGAAATTGTATAGTCCTCATTCATGCCTCATCCACGTTGACCATATAGGGCAGTATTATTAGAAGGACTACTGGCCAATTACAGTGTAATCTCAAAATGTTGTCATGGTGCTGTCACAATTGGGCGGGCATCCGGTGCACGTGCAGCAGCAGACTTGATATCAAGTCGGTAATTTTATAGCTACACCAGGGGTACGGTGTGCGTGTTCACATTACACTGTGTACGTCCTGCATAATGTCCAACATGCGGGGACGCGACCGCGGTACATATACACCCTCGACCCCTATTGAATCAAGATTACGTTGCCTCAATATACGAACGATGCATGATATTGACGGACGGATGGACAAAACACGAATGTCTAACGACTTGTCATCAAGTCTATGCAGCTGCTCCATGCAACACACACGGCATGGATATTGATCGACTGAGAATAGTAGTAACTCGTGGAATTAATCGCAACTCGAAGGTACTAATCGCGCTGGCACGATTAATCGAGTAGTTCAGAATTTACTAATCGAGTAATCGACACAGGAATGTAATCGCGATTAATCGATTAATCGAGTTAATCGCCCAGGCCTAATGTAAACACGCTGCTATACTAGGCTTATGTGACCACCATAAAAAAAAAAATCAGACAATAAATTTTCATTTTGAAATTCACTTTTGTCTCAGCGCAGCTCCTCCCATTGAAGTTTGTCTTTAGTTGCCAAACCCGGAAATTGGTTATCTTTTTCAGTCGAGAAGCGATCCATGGCCTTGTATGCGGTTTGACCTCTTTTTTTTATTAATGCGACCAGCTTGTTAAAGCTCTATACGAATGCAGTGTTCCTGAGAGATAACAACAATATGAGAGAGAAAAAAAAACAGAAAAAAACTTCAATGTCATTGTGTTGGGCTCAGATAACGGATGGATCCATCCTTCCTGTTTAGGGAAAGGCGAAATAGTACATAGCGAGGGGGAGTTATGTATAATGCATATTATGGGGTCTTTAATGAGAAAGCCGTGTGCGTGTGACGTCATGCGGGGTCGTGACCTTTTGCTGCATTGTATGTTATAGAAGAAGAAAAAAAACAGAAATGGCTGCGATTTCGTGATGTACACATAATTTGCTTTCACGACTTGTGTTTATAGTGTCGTGTTGACGAGAAGATCACGTTTATTGGGAAAAATAATTTATTGAAATAAAAGGGACGACCTTCAAGTTCATGTGGTAAGGAACTTAAAGGAAATGCTCCCAGGGACACGAAACTATTTTCTTTTTTAATGTGGCCTAATAATACCGCGCCCAAACTTGGCTTTAGCCAATAGTAGGAGACAGAGCCATGTCAACATAGCAGTGCTTGTAAAAAAGAGAGGGAAAAACAGACTTTATCGTGTGTTTTCCTATGTCAGCCCTGGCTACCCGAGGAAGTATGAAGTTTCCAACTAACTCGGGGGAGATTACTCGCTTAAACCCCGGGTAATCCCCCGAGCGTTTAATTCGAGTCGACGTTTCGACCAACGTGGTGCAATCGACAACACGATGAGTGCGAGGGATGGCGCGTAGGGGGCGGGGACAATTAAGCAGCAAGAGGATGAAGAGGCTCGATTTGACAGCGATCGAAATGTCGACTTAAGCTTTTTTCATACTTCCTGCGAATTGTTGTTGGGTTTTTTCTGATCGTGGTATAGGGAGACTTTGGAGCTGGGTCTTAAGTTGATAGCAAACGCGCACGCACGCGCGCAACAATGGCGCGCGAATGCTCAGAGATATATTTTAAAAAAAGATAATTCAGTCTGCTGCCGCCAACGTCTCAAAAGTCTCCCATTGGCGCAGGTCGATTCTGATAGCTTCCGTAATTAGCGCCTATTCTATACGCTTACACTGCGGGAAGAGCCATATATCCTTTTGTGCCTATGTGATTTTGTGTACCAATTTCGAACGCAAACTTTCCCATAATGCATTCGGCATGTATACATTCACTGCACACTTTCGGACCTAACTAAGGGACTGTTTGTTTCAGGAACGCGATCAGTGATCCGGCAGGCAACAGCTGAATGGGTCGCATTTTAGCGCATCCTGCTTGTGAAGTGAAATTGTAAGATCAAATATGGCGACCACGATCCGCGGGCTCGTGTCGCCTTTAAGGTCAAATGAAGGTTTCTCATTGGTCGAATCTTTGCGCTGCGCGTACATGTGTCGGTGATGCCCCGCCCATTGTTTCGTCATAATTAGTTTTTGTTTCTGCCTATGGCTCGTGTTTAAGGGCCTATTTGCACATGTGATTGCACATTCCAGATCTGCGGATCCACGTCCCATGCAGAAGGGTACACTAAAATGGGATCCGGATCAGCAGAATCCGTGATCTTGTGCGTGAAACAAAACAGGCCCTAAGTTCACAGTCTTGACTTGAGTTCAAGTCTCTGTGTATAATAGGAACTTGAGCGGAGAGGGGGCAAGCATCCCTGCCGTTGGATCAGCAAACTCTGCGGTGTATTGAATATGTCAGCTGGTAATCCCTTATCGGGGACCGTGTACGCAGCTGCCACTACGCTGACGGATTGATAGTCCATGGAAAATCTGCAACGTAACACGGCCAACCAAAAAATCCTCCCCCTCTCCCCTAACCTCCCCCCTTTTTCCCACTTCGGTTAAATCAGATTATTACCTTGTTTCTTAATCCTTTAATCGCCAGGGAAAATCCGTTTTGGGCCGGCTTACAGAAAACGCCGGGACGTGATAAAGTTTCGATTTAATTGCTGGCTTCCTGACGTGGAAGGGCAATGTGTGCTGTGGCGAAGGCTGCTCGGACGTATAAGGCTAACGCCAGGAAATCGATGCTGTATTATTTTTTCCAACCTTCGGTGGAATTTGACTGTCTTCTATCCTTGGACGATCCGACATGCCAAATACACCCCCATATCTAGCTCCATTTCGACACCCTCACCACACAAACACACTCAGACACTCGAGATTAAATATTGCTTGGAGTTAGGAGGGCCTGACGCGTTTCGATCCTAGCAGGATCTTTATTGAAGCCTACATGACAAGAAGACAAGAACATGCCAGTACATATGTAATACGCTTGCATGTTCTTGTCCTCTTGTCATCAGCTTTCGATAAAGATCCTGCTAGGATCGAAACGCGTCAGGCCCTTCCAACACCAAGCATATTTTTTATAAAATTTCAGGTCATTATTTTGGCTGATGGACAGTGAACATTTTGGGACTCATCGGGAATTAAGACGACCTTTTGATGTCTCCCTAAGGCATCGGCCACCTTTTAAAGACTTTGTATCTTCCATAATGTTAATGTTAATGTTAGAAGATAGAGAATGCTATCAATTTGAACATATGTCAATTTCAAGTTCATCGGTTTGGAGGATATTTAAAAATAGCTAAGTAAAGTTTTGTGCACGACCGTATGGGAATGTCTCCCTATTAAAGTACCCATCCTCAATTATAATTATTATTCTCGCAATATGCCAATGCGACTACTCATTGATAAACATCTGTTTGTAAGTTTGTTTATTTGTTTGTTTTTGTTGTTGTTTATTGTTTTGTTCCTTCAAGGAGATGAACGAATTAGTTGTTTACTTTCAGGAGTAAACTTAGTGATTCACATTTTTTTCGGGTGATGCAGCTTTTAGCGAGACGAGACTAGGGTGATTCATGGGTGGAATATTCAGTCTGCTCGGTATGTCGTCATTCACAATGCACGCCTGAATCATCGATGGGTATAGGAATTCACTCCAGCATGAAACACACGGTTATATCGATGGGTTATTCCTGGTACAGTGTGCACTGGGCAGCCGTTCTATGCTTCATTCTTATAATACATGCACAGAATCATAAAACAGTCAGGAATCTCGACAACGCAAGCCCTAGACACTTCTTATAGCCTTATTAAATGAAATGAGGCTTGAGGCTAGGCTTGGGATTTATTTTGCGACAGCCATTTTGTGTCCTAAATGAGATGAAGGGCTTGAGATACATGGCGAAGCTGGAGCGTTTCTTCGGCTTCGTAGTGTAGCCAAATCCTTTCATTTTGGTTTGGTGGGCCTCAAATAGCGAAATAAGTCCCACAGGTCCTAAGATTATTAAAGTACTGCTCGTCTTGTGCTGGCTAAAATAGGCCGAAGCAAAAGCCATGGCGTGTAGGCCTAGTTTGTTTTCAAAATGTTGCAAGTCATCACTGAAGATAAGTGGACAGAGGATGTCCCTCATGCCATGAACAAGAACCACCAGTGGTATACCATTGTATGGAGTCCAGTTACTAGACTATTTCACTGTTTTCCAATCTCAAACAGTAGTCTTGGCTATAATACGCTGGACTATAGTGTTACACAAAAGATTGTGTATTATGTTTAAAAGAAAAAAAAAATGAAGCAAAAACACAGGAAGTCCGCTATTTCTTCTATCGAATTAACAGCTTTCCGTTCCGGACGCGGTTTTAACCTTCTTCCTCTGGGTTTTTATAGAGGGGGCCTCGTTGGGGAAGGCTGCTTTTCCGGTCTGGTCAGTTAGGCTGGGGTATTATTATTACCGCAGTAACTGTAGGCCGGTCGAGGCGGCCGTGGGACTAGAAGGCCTACGGGGTCTTAGGCCCTCAAGCCCGGGCGGCTATTGCGGCTTGAAGCTCGCATAAAGTACGATCTTCCTTCGATCTTTAAGGGCTCAACGGGGCGGATTTAAAGGGTGAACGGGGTCCTACCGATACAGCAGGGGCAATGAGGGGAGTATTGTGTCTGAAATAGGAGACAGTGGTTAGGATCGGCTGTAAGGCTGTATTCGGGAGCAGGAAGAAAATTATAATGATTGTGTTTAATCAACACAGTCCAGGATTTCCTTTGCCTTTTGATTTCCTTCTCTTTTTCTGCTTTCACTCTTTCCTGTGTGATGCTTGACTGTTTTTCTTGCATTGGTTAAAGGGCAAAAGGGAAGAACAGCTCAGATGCTGGGGCACTGGTAATGTAAGGGTTTGGGCTTCTGATTGGCACCCTGAGCAAAGATAGTTGACTATAGGGAGGCCCCATCATAGGGCTGGATAGCTAAGATGGTAGAGCACTGGTATGGCAGTTAATGGGTTATATGGCTTCTGACTGGCACCCTGAGCAAAGATAGCTGACTATAGGGAGACCCCATCATAGGGCTGGATAGCTCAGATGGTAGAGCACTGGTATGGCAGTTAATGGGTTATATGGCTTCTGACTGGCACCCTGAGCAAAGATAGCTGACTATAGGGAGACCCCATCATAGGGCTGGATAGCTAAGATGTTAGCGTTCTAGTATGACATTCCATGGGTTAAAATGGCTTCTGACTAGTACCCTGAGCAAAGATAGCTGACTATAGGGAGACCCCATCATAGGGCTGGATAGCTAATAGCGTTCTAGTATGACGGGTTATAATGGCTTCTGACTAGTACCCTGAGCAAAGATAGTTGACAATAACAGAGGCCTCATCGATAAAGCAATAATGCTCTCAGATTCATCCCCAAATTAATATATCAATAATGTTTTTCTACCAGCGTGTAAATTGTCTATCAAAAATTTTAGTTGGCCTTGATAGACCTCTAGAGGGCGTGGTAAATGTAAATAGCTGCCTCGTCAATGTTCTATGGAGACTCAGATCTTTGTCAAATTACAAACGAATTTTCAGTGTAGCACTGAGTAAGTGAGTATACCAACTCTGCATTTAAAATCCAATAGATTGTTACAAATGGTAAACCACTCCCATGGTACCAATGTTCCATTATGTATTCTCTGTTAAATGAGGTCGGGTTCCTCGAACTAAGTCTTAAGTTCAACATGCTGGAACTTAAGTTCCTTTCCAATTTTGCTTTATGATAGAAGTTCCCTGTAGGGAGAATGAACCATTTCTATACGTTCTAGATGCATTCGTGAACATTATACGTAGGGTATGTATCATAGAAATGTTCATTGACTTGTTAACAATTTGTTTCTATTTACATTCTTATTTTTGTTATTAACTATGATTGTAACTTGACATCAGATCGAGTCATTTGTGACTCACCTGGTTGAGTTAAAGGTAATTGTTTTTGTCAAGGAAATGCAAATTCCGTGGGCAAAAATATCAAGGAAGATACAGTAACAGTCATCAGTGAAATGTCCAGTCCCATATGGTGCCCATTTTATTTTAGGAAACAGTGAAAAACTGTTACTTTTTATCTTTAAAAGATAAAAATTGTTTTTAGTCATTGGTTTAACTCTTTTCTTGATAAACACAGCATTTCAGGCAGAAAAAATGTTAACAGTATGCTTCTACCATCACCATCTTTAAGTTATAGATAAATATGTGAAGATATCTGTTTCGGTATGCTACCAAAGTATGATAGTACCTTTAAGTCACAAATTATAATCTGCAATTCCATATGGCTCCAACCTCCCCAATCATTATCTATTTTCGCTCCATCCGAGCATTGGAACTCGGCCAAATAAACAAAATGGTGTCCAGTATTTTATACAAGGTTAAATTCAATTCCAAATCGTTTTTCCTTTTTGATGTTGTAAAACAGAAATTAAAAAATCGGTATGATTGTTTATTTCAATATTATTGTCGCCATTTTGATGTGTGGATTAACATATAGGGCTAATGAAATATGTAATCAGTGTCTATTATAATACATGTACAGTCTACGCAACGCAAGGATGGCTATGTGGCTCTATTGACTTCTAGAATAGCCCATGTGTGTGAGCGACTAGACGGTGGGGCAAGGGTAGATAGAGAGTGTGTGAGACGAGTTACGAGGCAGGTGGTTTCTGTGATTAACTCCGTACCGGGGAAGAGGCTTTCATTGATCGGCGTACCCCGCCTGGCGACGGCTCGCTCTCGCCCGGGCGTTATTGGCCGCGATACGGTATAGCGAAGCAGGTGATTTCTGCGCGTATAAGGACGGCGTGTTTGACCAAAAAAAAAAATTCGCTGGCTAGATTTTTATATCACAGGCCTAGGCTCCTATACGCTGAGTGCATATTTGAATCTTTCCCCTCCAGTCCACCGTGTTTTATGTTTTTATATGATTAAATAAATATAAATGTACAACTTTGTCATGCTGCGTTGGTATAGGGATTTTATTGGGAAGGGAAGAATTTGATTAAAAACTGTCGGTAGTATTGTTCTGTGTAAGGTTTAGCAAATAAAATCGGGACGATGTTGGAACTGTCTTTGGCAGTTTTAGGATAGTATGGTTTTGAATGGTATTAAATTATGTTCTCTTTGATTCGGCTATGAAAAATTAATTACAAAACACATCCTCTCGACTTGGCTGTATATTTGTAAACAGTAGTCAGCACTCAACACAATAGATTTTAAGAAAATAAGAGTTCAAGCAATACATGGTGAAAGGTACTTTCGTACTTTGGAAAAGTTGATAGAACAGCAGTGCTGTGCTCTTGTCATAATTTGATTTGTCACGAAATAAAAACAAACCTGTGAAATGTTCAGCTCAACAGATCATGGGAAACAGTAGAAAACTGTAAAAACCCGTTGCAATTGTTACTCGAAATTGTGAGGTTTTTATCTCGGAGATCAAAACTGTTTTCGGTCTTTTGTTTTACTCATTTCTGGATCAAATATAGCATTTCAGGCGGAAGTTTTTTAACGGTAAGTTTCTACCATCACCATCTTTATACCATGTATAGTTATAGGTAAATATGTGAAGATTTCTGATTTTATTTGCATTGCTATAAATTTAGAGATTTCAGTTTCAAGATGGGAAAGAGTATAGTACTCCATAATTTTCGGCGTCAAAGTGAAAGAGTGAGCAATATCTTGTCCCCTCCGTGTAATGAAACATATTTTACCGAGTGGAGTCCCCCGACCATGCGGCAAATATAGGGCTCGGGCCCCGCAGTGATTCATAGCTTCTACTCCCTCAAGTCATGACCGGACTCCCCGCTGGGAGAATTTTGTTTGGGCATTCGTCATTATGACATCATTGACCTTCACCTAGTTTCATCAAAACATACAGTTGGACTGGCTGTTTAAGTACATCAAAAAAGGGGAAAAGGTTTGTCTAGGACGTCTGGGTGCCAGACCGATGAGAAATTCTGCATGACCAGTCGGGCAATGCACTTCTCCTTTAATAATATCCTGAGTTGAGGGAATGAAAAATCCTAAAATTGTTTGGGTTTTTTTAAATTCATGTTTTGTGGGTTTTATTGCTGTGAATTCAGGTGTTGTCTGAACCAAGTAGGCCTAAATTAACAGTGGGTCGGATGGTGTTTTTATTGGTTGGGAAATTATGATTTCAGGAGCGATGTGAGGTTATTATTATGGGTTTTTATGAATTGGATGTAGGCTTACCTGCAGGTACGATGACTCGCTTCTCGTTGGTGGTGACATTTGGAGGCGGTGACCGTGCCCGGTCCGACTCGGTCCCCGGGTAAGGCGGGCAGGGGTACGGCGGGGCCGCCTGGGAGGCCTCGGTCATCCCCCCGTGGGGAGTCTGCTGTTGCTGCTGCTGCTGTTGTTGCTGCTGTCGCTTGCTGACGCTGCAGTCCAGCGGGGACTCGGCCTCCACTACCCGGCCGCCGATGGTGCCGGCCTCGTGGCCGTGGGTCCCGTGGTCCGGTTCCTGCTTCATTCGGATCTCTTGCTGTCGGCACTGGACCCACTGTTGCTGCTGCTGTTGCTGTTGCTGCTGCTGGGGGCTGGGTAGAGCGCTGTTATGGTCCACAACTGGCGGCGACTGCGGGGACAGCTTAGGCTTCTGTACGGCGCTCTGTAGCACCGAGGAGTGGTGGTGGGGACTGACTGCCGTGGACACCGCAGACGTCTTGGCCGGGTCCTGATGATGATGCTGGTAGGTGCTCTCAAACATGGACTGATCCTCGGACACTACGGACAGCGCTTCCTGCAAGCAACAAGGAAGTAACACATCCACAAACGGTCATCCGGTGAACATTTCAAATCCCATCAAAAAACACACTGACACCAATAGGGCCTACAACCGTAATAATCAATGAATACAGTTTGAAGTAAGCAGCATTGCTTCTCATATGATTCTCTTTTTATCCTGCACACAGATGATAAAGGATATGCATAATTGGAAATATCCTTTAAGTTTAGAAGCCAGAAATATACCGTCTGTGGGCTAGCCTGTACAGTCTGCTACCGAGACAATGTTTTATCATATGGGCATAAATAACACACTGATTATTAAGGCCTTCTCTGGACTCTTATAGTGGAACTGATCAAGCGATTGGTGTATGGGTAAAAAGTGCTACTGGTGTTCTTCTTTTAATAATTATTCCTTTTTTCTAGGAACAAACAAACAGCCCGACAGAAAGACAAACAGACAGGCCATCAAGCAAACGACCAGCTCGCCAACAGATCCACCAACCAACTCTCAAACAAACAAACAAACAAACACCCAACAAACAGTTACCTAAAAATCAAGCAAACAAACAAATAAATGACTTGACTTGCATATTGTTTTCTTGTCATTTAGCCTTCAATAAAGATCCTGCTTGGATCGAAACGCGTCAGGCCCTCCTAACTCCAAACAAATAAACTACTGCAAACTGCTCATCAATCAAAACATTGACCTAAAATATATCAAATGTCTGGAGCTAGGAGGGACTGACGTTTCGATCCTATGAGGATCTTTCCCAAAGGCTAAAGCTTCTTAGAAAGATCCTACTGTATGATCGAAACGTCAGGCCCTCCTAACTCCATGCAAATAAATAAACAAACAAACAAAGAACAATGACATAGAAAGCTTCTGTTAAAATGGACAGCCCCAAAAGCCACAACAAGTGATATAAATTCTCGGACCTGCATTCTGGCTTAACTCGATTTGTTTTCAATACATAAACAACTAAATAAACAAACGACTAAATAAATATAACGCCTCTAACAGAATAACGAAATTCTTCAGCCTAGGCAATCCCAGCAAAATGTCATCGTCATGTGACATGAAATCATTAACATTTGTGTCCAGCCGCAGGGTGCCGACTGAAGCCCAAGGCTATGAACTTGAGGGCCAAACCGCTGAATACAATGGATGTAGCAAAGATGGCCACGACCATCATAGTCAAACATAGCACAACCAGACAATCTAAGGCTACATCGGAATATGTTCTCTAGAGCTAGGTCTAGGTCTTCTCTCCATTGTAATTAGACGCCAGGGCAATAGACCTAGCCGTAGCTCTGGAAGCTCGTTTCGGATTCGGCCCAAGTCTACCAAGTCTACTCGCGCTCTATCGAGCATAAAACAATCAAAGATGATTGTGTCGTTTTGGGGGTAAACAACACATTAACACTTAAATGTACAACATTGGTAAAGGTGACAGAGCAGCTGCAGGATGCTCATAATTCGATTTGCCATTGAATAAAATCAAACATGCGACATTTTCAGCTCATGTTATCATCGAATACAATAGAAAACAGCAAAAACTGTTGTAATTGCTATGCCAAATTGAATGGGAATAACTGTCTCCCTTTTTATCTTTTCAAGTTAGATAAAAAATGTTTTGGTGTTTTCTGGATAAATACAGCATTTCAGGCAAAAACATTTTTACAGTATGTTTCTACCATTACAGTCCGTCTTTATACCCTGTAAGTTATAAGTAAGTCTGTGAACATTACGGTTTTGGTTTGCTGTGTATGCCCTTTAGTAAGGGAAACTGAGAAAGTGCTATGCCTTTTGACGAACTCCATAGCACTACATGCTAAACATTTTGTGAAACACAGCATTTATACACATAGTCAATAATTACACACAACACATTGTCGTTGGGCCTACGCTTAAACAAATACCACGCGTTTCACTGGCATCTATTTTCCATTACCCGGTCTATAAACACATGAATGTTTCTACAATCCACAAACGTGTTGTTTCATATTGCCAAAATAAACGGTGTTTTTTATTCAGACATGAGAGGGAAAATATCGACTGCAGCAAGCTAGTGAATAACAATGAGTAATCAGAAATACCCATAGCCGGTGCCTTTTACTCAATTGGTCAAGACAATTACTGTCCATTGCTAAATTTTATTCACAAGATTGGGGACAAACTTGGAAATAGCTTGAAAAACCCCTGAGGAATAATGTCAAACACACACTACTGACACATTTACAAAATCAATGTTTCGCCGAGTTAACTAGGACCACGAAAACAAAATTGTGAAAGATCCTGTTAGGATCGTAGCGTCAGGCCCTCATAACTCTAAGCATAAAGAATTCCAAGAAAAACTTGGATTGAGAAGTCGTCCCTGATTTAAACAGAAACAAACCAAACACAATCTTTCTTAGATTTTTAATTTGAATTCTGCTATTGTAGTTCAGTGTTTGTGGTCTGGCATTCTGGTTTTCTATAGCGAGAATGTTGTGCTCGAGTAACATGTTATTGCTGAAACTTTCGGTTTTGTGCTCTGCGAGTTATCAGACTTGTACATGCACATCGTAGACGAATTGATACAGTTATCAACTATGAAACAATTAACAAAGCACATAATTTATCAACAAAGGAAAAGACATGCACGTTTTATATAGTAAGACCACAGCTCCAAAATCCTGCTCGCGTCTGCAAATACCATCACCGTGATACGTTCATGATCGTGCTTAAAAAGGTCAAAGGTCATTTCTGAAACGGTATAACGAACCTGGATAAACTCTACACATGGCACTTGTTATATCCAGACAAGTTTTATGCAATACAATACTCATACAATGCAAAGGTGTTTAGCACAAAAGACTGCGCCTTTCAGAAGTATCGGGTTTAAACTTTCCAGGACAAAAAGCAGGAAATAGAGTCAATTCCTTCACATTATTAACAATGGCGACGGTCGAAATCTGCCACGCGAACGCAACAAGTAGATCCGGTTTAATGTGTATACAAGACGGATGTTTACTAGCGGCGCGTGCCAGAGTTTACCAGGGGGTTAAGAGGTGTTTAGACACGGGTACGGTATGGAGCGGGAAGGATACACGGAAGTACAAGGTGTCGACGGCACGTGCGGAGATCAGATAAAGATCGGTCAGTTCTTGGCCAGTGTGGTCTGGGTGCAGATAAGAGCAAGCCCTGGGCTCTCGTCGCGTCGGCTTGAGAGTGTGACGGGTTTATGTTTGGCACGCGAACAGATTCGCAGTGGGGTGGAAGAGGGATCGATTACGCTGCCCCCCCCCCCCCCCTCCCCACCGAGGTCAACTGAGGTCAACTCTTAATCGCTTCACCTTTCGCGCTGACTGATAAACTACGGTGTCCCTTGGTATCCATTGAAAGGTATTATGACGCGTGGTGAGACCAATTTTGGTTACTACATATTGCAAGCGTTTGCTCTGTGGTACCTTATACCTCGGTTTACACAGAGCAAGGTTATACCGTGACTGTCAAATTACTTAGCCTGCCAAATGCGAAAGTGCCCCCACGCTACCAGTATACGTGTGGCTGCCATGACACCGTTGACACCCATGCAGGCTGGGCCTCGTCGGTTCATGATATAAGAGAATGACTTCCTGTGATAAAAATCAAAGCGCAAGGAACAACACCAACAAAATGTCTGGGTCTACACAATGTGTAATACTACAATGTACATGTATACGACGTTTAGAAGTATTATTATAAGTGGGCCCACAATAATGCAATAGCGATGATAGTGTAACGTTTTTCGTGTAGACAGAACAAACCAAGGCTTCCTGAATCCAGTGCGACTACATTGCACTAGGGACTACAAAAAACAAAAGCATATCAATTATGAACGACTTGCCTTTCTTAATACGATGTTGACTTAATGAATCCACGATCATGTTGTCTGTCTGAACGGCTGCAACGCTGAATCAGTTGAGTTATATCATGGTTGTACATAATGCTTGTAATAAGATAGGCCTACTGCTTTATAAGGCGTACATGTCAAGTCGAGTGTTCAGCAACAAGAAGAAATGAATTAATTTGTCATATAAATGAGACACTATTGTAAGGTTATGCGGATTGATGTTTTTTTTTTTTTTTTTTTTTATGTTTCAGTTTCGATGGGGCAGCCATCCATCTCGCAGCGAAAGTGAAGCTCTTTTGACTCCAACGCGTTGTGTGTGTTATCGCATTACAGGCTCACCCAAGCCAACCAGTGCATTTTTTAGCTAGTGTTAGTGTAATAAGGAGGATGAGTACTTAACGAGACTTTCCCAAGGGTCGTGCTCAAACTTTACTTACCTATTCTAAACATCTTCCAAACCAATGCATTTGAAGGTAATTCTATCGATATGCATGCATGAAAACTATATTGAGGCTAAAACACGTCGCGAAATGTTATACATGTAGTTTCGTTTTGGAAGCTTTGCTTCTCATGTTTCACCGACGAATCAAATATTTCTGCGAAAGAACTTCCTTCTGAAATACTGTCATATCCCAGAAAATAACATTCGAAAGCTTTCAAAATAATCACCGGCTGGTTTTCGGTTGCAGAATCCCGAAATTTAATAATAAGCACATAGAATCATTGAACATATGGAGACATTCCCATAGGGTCGTGCACAAATTGAAATACCTATTTCTAAGCATCTTCCTAATCCAATGAACTTGAAAATTGACATTATGTTCACATTGAGAGCATTCTCTGTCTTCTATTAAAATATGGACAACAATATGGCATTAAAAGGTACCCAATACCTTATAAGAAGACATCCAAATGTCCTCCTAAAGACCGATGTATCCCAAATGTTCACTTTCAGACGCTATAACCTGTCTCCCTGATACCCACATTTTGGTTGTATTTTCTTATAGCTAAAGGCCTAATGCTTCACAATCTCAGTGCAGTATAATGAATTTAATTCTTCTCACTCAATTCCAATTCTATTTTTCGTGTCTGTCTTTCACATAAATTGGCCTTCGATCAAATAAAATGGCCAGTCTACGGGCAACTTGTAATGAGGTACGCCTAGTACATTCATCACAATGTCATGTAGAAAAACCAAATGAATCATTCATTGCAGCATTTCACATATAGAATGGAGAGAATTTGATGAATGTCGAGATTATAAAAAAGACATCAATGATGTTAAGGTTTGACTACAAGGGAAGATGAAAAAAGAGGGAACGAACACAAGAAATATAAATAAATAATAGCTGTATAGACGGGTACATGTATATAGACTTGAATGGCTGGTACATGTATGCAATGCAATGCACTATCTGAGACGTTGTGCGTACACAAAGGACCGAACGTAGAGGGGCAGGTGGAAAAAACAGCCGGGAGGTAACTGGCTGGCTTGCACTGCTACGCCAGCTTGTCGCGTGCTGGGATTGCCCTCCGTGCCGAGTTTGATCGCCGACAAACTTTCTTGATCAAACAGGATTACCAACCAAAATGTTTATGTGATTTTTATTGCTTAGTTGAGTGTATTCGGCCATTGTTTGCTGAGCATAACATTCACAAGGAGTCTTGGCTGGCATACTGATATTATTTATCAAGGTTTTTGGTGCGTTAGCAAAGTTTGGTGCTCAAGCAGCTCTATAAAATTGACCCAGGGCTTATTAGAAATAAAGTGATACAAAAGGTTACAGATGTATTAGGACGCGTTATGAATTCCTGGGAAACTCAACGCGTGCGTACGGGACGCAATATGCACCGATTCCATGCACAATAACACAACGAAGCCAAAACAAATCCCGCACGTACGTACGGCGGGGGAGCCCAGCACGTGGCACGCGCGGCCCGTGGTTATTTTGGCGGGAATCGAATCGCGACGAGATCGTCTGCTCATTCCAGCTATACCCATCCCGCTCGCTCGCCCTCGCTCCGCGGCCCTGCACGTGTTAGATTATTGTAAGATGAATGCACGGTTAGCATTGGTACGTGATAATAGCCGGAGGAAATCAATAAATCTCATCGGGGAGGGATAACTCCGATCACTTCTAGTTATCTCGTCGTATTGTATCACCGCAAAGCCAACACAAGAGGTTTTAAACACCGGCCTATGCCCTTAAAGCCTCTACGATATTCTTCATTTGAACGAGAAGACGAAATACAGATTCTACAACATTAGCGCTATAAGTAGGGTTTTCAAGATATCATTTCAGGGTCCAATTTCATAGAGCTTCTTAAGCCCAAAACTGTCTTAAGCATGAAAAGTCTTCCTTGATCATACAGGACTGCAAATCAAATGTTCATGTGATGTTTACTGCTTTTGACTTTTTTTTAGGCCATTGTTTAGTGAGCATAACATTCACAAGGAGTTTTTGGCTGGCATACATATTTTGTGTACCAAGGTTTTTGGTGCTTAAGCAAATTTTGGTGCTTGAGCAGCTCTGTGAAATTGGCCGTGGGGCTACCTTTCATCTACAAATTCATTTTGTGACATGCATGCCCAACATCTCGACATCTCTATGATAAAACGTTGGACAGCGTCTCCTCTTAGGACTGATCCATTTGTTTCATTCTTCTTCTTCTGATAAGCAGGACAGAATGCTTGTTAAATACATTATGCTTTACTGAACTTTTGAGTGCCATTCGTTTCTTTTGAAAAACATCACCAATCCCGGTCAAGTTCTTTTTGACTCACCCTGTATAAGTCCACGTATAAATGGCCAACAACAACAAAGTAAGTGGGCGACATGGGGTTCAACAGTCACCCACGGAAGCCGAATCGACATGTTGCTCAACCGCACTAAGTTCCTGCCTATATCTCCAGACGTAATAATTATTATTAGCAACCGTGTTAAACTTCAACATGCAGACAAACCAATGCCTGGCTTGGCTCTGCAGCTGCATGGCTTAGGCTCGTCTAACATCACAAGCCCCCGATTCCACCACTCAACAAGCCAAATATTCCCGTAGACAATGACTGACACACACATAATACAAAACCCAAAATGCACTGGTTATGATGGTTCCTTTTCCTGGCAAGTCTACAAGTAGTCGTCTTGGGATCATTCTGTTTGGATCGTGGGCAGGGTCCGAGGGCCTTGGCCGCTTATCAGCTCATTCCCCCTGGGAAGGAGAATTCCGAGTCAAGGAACTCTCGGCTCTGAAAATATCGAGAATTGATCTCCACAGATGTGACATCGGACCTTGACTTATACCAAAAACTTGCTGCGTAATAAAAGTCAAAAATTGCAGGCCTTCATGAAAAGGACAGTTTCCATTTCCAACTCAAGATAAGAAGTGACCACAAAAGTCTGGCACTAATATTGCTGTGACTGTTATGTTTGCCATTTTTGTATACATTGTCCTTTGCTGAGGAAATCCTTGTTAAAACATGTACCATTATGTCTATTGGTGGTTTCCATACAGTTTTAAGGGAAAATTGCTTAATATCAGTAAAAATGTAAGGTCGATTTCACGAAGCCCTACGATCGATCGCAACTTGAGTTACGAATGATAACCCATGGTAGGGGGCATATCCTACGTAGGACTGCAATGCATCACAAGTCCTGTGATTGATAGTAATAGTTACGAAAGAGTTTGGTCATATCAAAAAGGTCTCCTAAAAGAACTTGCGAGGACATCTCGCGCAGTCCTCACAGTCTATGTAACGCACACATTAAAACAACGCGTCCACATAAGGTCTGAAGCTGTATTCTTTAGTCTAGAAATGATATGTTGTATGCGTTTCTGTGAAGTCCTCGTTGTGTTTTGTGTAAGCCCGTTGCGAAACACTGGATGTACGTATGTAGTACACTAAAGGTTTATTGTGCGGACCTCTTTTGTTATGAAGTCCTCGCAGTGTGCGCAATTGCACACAACACACGGAACTACAGTACATTTAGGACATAAAACGCATGTTGAAAAGAGGACATAGTAATGTCTAATTCTCGATATACGTTCTCTGTAAGCGTTCTCTTTAACGTGACTTGGTGCGCACTAAAATTAAATCCTTTTTTGAAAGTTGAAAGTCCCCGAACGGTATTTTTTTCTCCTTTTAACCAATGCTTCTGGGACTGATATCTCAATTTTCGTGTGTGGAAACGTGAATCAGTCTTCAATCTTTTCCGCGATCGACACGCTACACTTCCGTGACGAATTAGGGGACCCCATCCGAGTCGGCCATGCAAACCGGCATGAATGGCAGAGGAGGAAGGGTGCTTCTCCTTCTTGAGTCAGAAACATAGCCCAGCCCAACTGGGAATAAAAGGGAGTCGGACCGTAACGCCACGCGGAAACCTCGCGGTGTATGACCAGCCACATACCAAAAATGGCACAGGCCTATAATGTACAACAGGAAGCGCCAATTAGGGAAAGGTTCCCAATCGAGAATTAGGATTGCATGTTTTTGAGCGAAGCAATGGGACACGGACGAACTTCATGTTAGAGGTTACCTTATTTTTCCCCCTTAGTTACATCTCTCAGTATCGTTGCTGTCTAGACAATAAAAAATATGGATGTTAAAGTGTCAGACAAATGTACAAATTTGACCTTTTAAAGTTATTTAATATTTGGGGGAAATGGAACGGAGTGGCAATGGGGTGGTTCGAGTCACTGTTCCCTAATTGGAGATAACAATCTTTCTGGGGGTTGGTGCTCAAACCTCCCCCAAACCCCTCCCGTCGTTTTTTTTGTAACCAGCATTTCTCGGATGGAAACAAATTCGAATGGATTCGCGGCCTGATTGCCATTGACAAAAAAGCACGGTTAATGTAATTTACTAATGAGAAAAACGTGTCGAGGCGGAAAAGGGGAATTCGGGGTTGAAGGCCAAGAGTATGAGGAAACCTCGTGAAGGGGGAGGGGATGACGTCATCCAATGTACGAATATATATATATATATAGGCCTATATACTGTATAACAACAAGAGCTGCTGAAAAATCTACGACCTACTTTTGAAAACAAAACAAAAATCTCATCGAAAGGAATTAAATAATCATGAATCAACAACAGTAAACCTATTTTAACAACTGTGAAAACATAATTGTCTAAATTTGTCTGTAGCACTTGACTTGACAGTTGCAGTGCACGTATGTAACTACCTTTTTTTAAAGCAAGAAATAGGTAATTGTTAACGCCTGGGGTTGCAGGATTGTAATTCGTGGTCTCCCCAGGGTCAAACGTCTGAACTCGTTCTGTGTGAACAGGAAATCCATTTCATGTCAAGTTACAAAAAAGGGTTCTGCTCTGAAAAGCAGGAGTAAGTTCGAATTTCTGATTCGCTCCATTCAAATATCAGCGTTGAAGACTTGGACCACTCAGGCAATGATCATCAATGGGCATTAGTCGACTTAAGTCAGCATAGGGACTATAACTTGCGCCCAACTTATCATTGTTTGTTTTAAGTAAAGCGTCATACAAACAAAAAGAAACACAGTTAATGAAAATTGCCAATTTCAAACACAAGTTGTCTGATGGGTCAAATGCTTGAAGTCGGGAGTTCGATGGCGTCACCAAAGTAAGTTTTCAACCTATGGCGGTGGCTGTTTGATCATAAGGGTTAAGCAATCAATAATTCTGTAAAACCAAAGCGAAGTTCTGAACCTCGTCGCATTAGAATAGTATGAACTGAATGACAGACGTATACATAATTATGAAACTTGTGCGTCCAATGCGAAAAGAGTTCAGACACAACTCATCCATTCTCATTTAATACAGTAACTAGATATGGTTGATCGCTTCTACTCACCTCGAAGTGCATAAAGGCCCACCTCCAAGTTCAATAAGAAATCTCCTAAACACGATCCGATCGATCGGAGTTCAAAGTTAAATCCCGGTTGAACCAACAGTCGGTAGTCGATCAAGTGAGCGCCCACCGATCATCAAGACAAGACCCAGGATAGTAGTGTAGCTTGTTCGTCCTTGCTCGCCGTGACCTCTCACTTCAATTTGCTCCGGGGAGAATGTCAATAGTCAACACGCGTGCTTGCCACAGAGTTGTCTGTCACCGAGCCAAGGAACGGGCCCTGATAGTTTTGTTGGAGAGTGAATTATTTTGCTCGCCACGATGTTACGTCAGTGATGGTGATGATGGAGCGTGGTTTAGTCTAGGGTCTCTCGGGAGATCACGAACGTGCCAAATCACGTCACGGACGATGAGCGTGATGGTTGGGAGAAAAGCGAACTTGCGTGACTGTTGGTCCGATCCAGATCAAATCTAGAATGACAAACGTTTGTTCGGTCGCTGAAACTTACAACCTCCACCAAAGAAAGTTTCTAAATTCAGAAAACTCTCCTTTGGGTGATAAACCACGGTAATCGTCCCGTGAACTCCAGTCCAGAGAGATGTGCAAGAAGTTAAAGAGGTGTGAAGCCTGGAAACACGGTGCGTGATTTGTGCTTCTGGAACTGTTTTGTCTTCTCTGTCTAAGATCGTGAACCGTGATGTCCAACGGGTATAGGCTTGCGCGACAGGGACCTGGAAGTCCTTTAAACAGCCTGAACCCTCTGACTTATGTGTGCCAAGACCTTCTCCGTCCTGAATGTGATCCAAGCTGATGAGATTATGAGGGCAGAGACGCGACCCACGGAGGATTCTAACAACCACGGGCAAAACATACACCTCATGAGGATAACAGTGTATCAAGAGTGTGGGGGAAGGAGGGAAGGAGAAGGGGGGGCTCTGTTCTATTGCCTTCCAAATGTAAGGAAATGGACGGGGTTCTTATCGCTAAAGGCCAGAGAGCAAGGGGCAGGAAGTAATCAAGAACAGTGGGGTTTTTTTCTGGGTCGGTCCCTGGGGGTTAACAAGCTTCGGATGGGGGGAGAGGAAACGCTAGGCAGGAGGAATCCGTGACCGGTCATTCATTGGCTGAAGTGAAGCAGGCGGCAGCGACCAGACCAGGAGCTGCTCCAGCTGCATGGAGGGGGAGAGAGGGGTGATGGAGGGGGGCAACCATCTCCCCTCGTGGCAACCTCACAGGACTCGATACGGTGGGTGGGGGTGTAATCCTGAAAATTGGAGATCCGGTGGTTGGAGGTATAGTCGCGGAAGCGTGCACTTGTTGTTTTGCTGTTGCTGCTGCTGATCTTGTTGTCCCGTGCCATGCCACGCGCCTAGAAAGCTCACAAACAGAAACTCGCAGATATCGATACACTCCGTGCATTAAAGTATTAACGTCCACGAGTTTCAGTGCTCTTACCTTGCCTGGCGTCAACGCTTTGTAACTTATGTATCTCGCGGAGTATGTCAAAATATTACTGATGTTGTTATTGTGTGGCTGTATTTGGGGGCGGACTCGTTGTGGTTTCAGAAGTCAAGATGGGATTCTTGATAACTTTTATACAAATGTATTTACACTTTCTGAGTTTTATCATTCCTGGGGCTAAACTCTGGTGCTATTATCTTACGCCTCTACACTAATACCACGCACTACCACATACTTCGGTGTCTAAATCCGTGGTCTTTTATATACAAACGCGGTGACAAGGGAATGTAAAGGGGTATGAGAAATGGAAGGAAGAAATTAGAAGATTGTGCACAGGGTAATAGCTTAGAGCTGCTCGCACCCATAAGTCCGAAAAGCATAACCCCTTACTAACAGCTACCTTATGGAAGTGGCCAGGGGAAGGGGGTTAGGGTTTAGAGGACTCCATGCTGAGTATAATTCCCACAGCATCAATAACATATCGATAATTTCCTTCCGGCAGTTGATATGCAGTATAAATGTTGCTCAATGCGCATGCGGGCTTCATTGCAAATCATATCTGCACGGGTATTGTAGATGGGAACTTGGGTCAAACGGTAAATACATGTCGACTTGCTTGTTGAAGCAAAAGGCCAAAAAGGCGCCAATTTTATGAGGCTATGCATGCACAGAATGGTTTGGCTTTGGAAATCATGGGTTACCATCGAAAATCTTATTTAATCTATATCTACTTGTGGCTGGTTCTCCGTATAAAGTACCGAGTATGCATAATGGAAATATGCGAGCAAAATAGTAAAAGAATGCTCATGGGCAATTCCGCAGTTACTTACGTTACATGTAAAGTGACTTAAACTTTGGCCTATATCTTGATCAATCATCTTAAAGGACAGCAATTAAGAAATGTGTTTAATATAGGAATCAGCAAGTATATCACTTGAGATTTTTTTAAATGCATTCAAATATACAAACAAGGGTAACTTACTATACAAATTTATAGACATCAACTCATGGAAATATAGGATTTGTCACTTTCTATTTTAGAAAGTTTTTTCTGTCACTAGCTCTATGGTATCATTTATGGTGAAATCCAGTACCGGTACTGTGCTCCATAGTACGAGGGTCACTGAACGCGACGGACGCAAAAAACGCAAAACACGCAGCTATACTAGTAAACAAGACGCTTTTAAATTTGCTACACAGAGATCAGTATTTCGTACATGAGATACTTTTTTCTTCTAGTACAATCAATAGCATATTGATGCAGGAAATATTGTACGTCCTGGGTGTATGTGATTGATTAACATGAAAGAACAGCTGTGGAAAGGTATAGCAGGGTGAGCTAGCCATGGACGTCAATTTTAAGCTGGTATGACACTGCCTTCTCCCCAGAGCTAATATTGGGTTTCACTCGCCAGTTGTTATGCATTAAATAACGGAAACGAAGTGACAATTGACTCCCCTGCAAATACGTATCGTACAAATTGGATAACAATGATTGGACTAGGCGCTGCATGTGATTGGTTGATTGATTGCTAAGATAGGTTGATTGCTTAGCGAAAGGGACATTTGTTAAGCAAAATCGCTAAGCATGAAGGTGTCTTGATAGTTGGGTTAAGGCAGAGTTAGTTGATTGGACTCCAGTCGTTGCCAGAAGGCCGGACATTTCTTTATTCGACTCCACACAACTTGACTCGACTCCAGAAGACTCGACTCAACTTAAATCGACTGGGCTAAAGTCGACTCGAATCGTCTTGACTCGACTCCTCTAGACTCGACTCCACTAAATTCGACTTCACTCCACTCTACTCGCCATATAGCGACTCAGCTTAAATCGACTGGGCTAAAGTCGACTCGACTCGACTTGACTCGACTCCTCTACACTCGACGCCACTCTACTCAACATCATCAGCAAAAAATCGACTGCTGACTCAACTTGACTCAACTCTTAAAGACTCGACTCCACTAAACTCGACTTGACTTCACTCCACTCAACATATATCGACACAGATCAAATCGCCTGGGCTCAACCCGACTCAAGTGACCGACGTCATTGCCAGCAAACCAGAAATGGCTTGACGTGACTCGAACTGAATCAACTTGACTCGACTCGACCGGACTTGACTTGACTTGATTTGACTCAGCTCGCATCAGCCCAGCATGACTGACACCAAACCTAACCTTAACTCGACTCAATTCGACTCGGCTCACTCGACTCAACTTCACTGGTCATGACTTAAATCGACTAATTATAGATTCAGTTTGACTCGTTGAAACAGTGTATAAAACGGTTTTAATCACTGCAAATTGCACGATCAAAAATGGAATTTGTAAAAGAATGTGGCAACGCAAAGTGAAAAGAAGGCCGCTGTGAAGCTGTTCGTCTTTAGGAAAGACGTAATTCTGTACTCCTGAAATATCTTGAATATTTCTATCAATGGTTTCAACAGACAGGAAAAGGGGGACACACCTCTAAACCTACGTCCAAACTCATTCACATACCCTTATCACAAGATGAAAGTGACACAATAGCCACGACAACACCTCGTATTTAATGAAGAGCAGAAATATGCGCGTGTGAAATGTTGTTTAATAGGTGGGGGTTAAAAAAAAAAGGGAACAGGTAAGCTGAATAGAAATGCCTCCAATTGGAAGATGAAAGGAAATCCAGACAATGAGTAAAACCAGAAAGACTGCAGACAAAGATAAAAGCAATTGGAATACTGGTATTTTCTTCTAATTCTTCTAAAAACTGACTGATCGTACGATATAGTTCACAAATTGATCAACAGTTAATTTGTTTTGTGGGTTTATGGTTTTTGTGGTCTATTTATTTGTTTTCGAGACAGTATTAAAAGATTTGAACATCACCAATCGGCAACTTTACCCTTTACCCCAAGACTGAAACTCTCATTGGTTATAATATGTCTCTGTCACAATGACGTCATCAGGTGGCGAATAACAAGAATTCACATGTACAGTATAATTTAAGTTCTAAACTGAAAAACCTATAGCATTTGTAATAGATAGGCATACAAATGCTGATTGTTTAGTGATTTCTTCCTTCTTCTTGGGGGGTCCATTTTGTTTTAATTTTTGGTATTTTTATTCATGATGATTATCCAAAGTGTTGGCTTATATTACAGTACTAACCTCGGTGTATGGACAAGAAGTCAAGCAGCGACACCTCAGCGGTAGCCGGCGAGCAACCCCCGGCTGATAGACGCAGGAGAACCGCGGCATGGTGGACGGGTAGACCTGGTACATGGTCGCCCAGCAGCCTACCTCAACACAGCCGCATAATTCCCACGTGCATGCACTCACACTCCGATCAGAATACCAAGAACACCGCGGAGAAATGGCCCTAGTGACCGCGAACACCCCGGACAACCTCGACCGTCCAAATCGAGCTGGGCCCGGCGTAGGCTCCTGGGCCGTCCCCGCTCGGCGATCCACACTCCTTACCTCGTCACTTTTACAACAGTCAACTCCGTAGTTATATCTCTCCCACGCCAGCTGACATTATTACACCCGTGTTGAACTGCTCATTGTGTGTGTAGTGTAATGCAACACATCTTGCTGTCATTGTACAAAAAAAGACTTGTACTCGGACAAGACGATATTTAGTTTGGCCAGACGATGTAAAATGCGATGTAGTAGAGACGATTGAGGCCCGAGGCGTCTCTAGCTACCTGACAAATCGTCTTGTCGTGAATTTTGTATTCCTCTCAGTTTGACAGGACACGCACGGGAGCCGTGCATCGCTCCAGAGGGACCAGACTACGGATCGCAAATGCCACGCGATTTAATGTAATTCACAGAGAAACGAGACAGGGGTCAATACATTTTTTTTATTTCTTTCTCCATTTTCAATTTGCTTGACTTTAGTCTAAAATTACACACAATTATTGCCATGGAAATGACATATAATTGTTTGAGATTTCACGGAAACACAACTACATGTACTGGAAATGTTAAGTTTCTTTTGTTTCGTGCAAATGAATAATCATTAGTTTCCTGCTTGATTAAAATAAATGGCATTTTAGTGACACTTAGGATGCAATGTTTGTGCTTAAAATGCTATGTTCGTATTGGACAAAATATTTAGGGGGGAAATTCCCAACTGAATGACTTCAGAAAAAGATGTTAAATTTGTGTAAAACGAAATAAACCTAACATTACATAATTATGACAATTTCATTTCAATTGACTCGTATTCTTTTTTATCACAAGGCTGGTCAGACCGTTTATTATAGTTATAATAATTTAATATCATTATCATTCATAAATCATTGATGGATATTATCGATTGAAAGCCTTCAGCATTTCCTGTTCCGTAGAAAAAAGCATTTTTTAAATTTACAGTCAGATTGTCATAAAGTCACCATGTTAGCTTTGTAATAATCATCCCATGTTAATCATGAAATACATGTACTAAACCTTATGTATGTAAGCTTGGAGTTAGGAGGGCCTGACGCGTTGCGATCCTAGCAGGATCCTTCTCAAAGGCAAATAATTGAATTGTTATTATTATGGGCTTTTTTTTTTTCAAGTAAAATTAATTAATTAATTTTGTTAGTTGACGTTTATTTCATATGATTGCCTTTCGTTCGCAGGATATTGAGTGACTTTCGACTTCAATAGAGAAGTCGTGAAAATGACCCCCCAACAAATTATTTGGAATGTACGTACCAAGAAAAAATTACAAATAGACAAGCACTATTTAATCATCTAGTGTTATTTTCTTTCGTTAGGGGATAATTATGCAAATTATCTATTACCCTTCACCGAGGTAGATGAGCACTTCATTAAGTGCTCTTTGAATGCAGTGCACATGAAAAAAAAATATGCGTTGACTCAGGTGGGATTCGAACCCACGACCTTCTGTTTGCAATGTTCATATCAAAGTAACTGAAGTTCTTTTTTTGGCCCCCATCTTGCCTTCAGTTGTAACACTGACCACAAAATGTGACATTTCACATATTGGATTTTTTTATATACCTACAGGAGTAGGTAGGAAACATGCGTGGGTTTTTCCTCTTAAAAGGAATGGGCTTCTGGCGACAGGTGTATGGGAAAAGACAAGTGGTTAGAGACTTCTGGCCCAAAGGCTTTTTTTCGTGGACAGACCGAAGGCGTGAACTGCATTGGTGGACTACGAGAAATTCTATGTTTGCACTTTAAGTATCAATTGTACACAAAATCCCGTAGGCCGGCTATCCGCCTACGTGTCTCAACAAGCTTATACGGTTAGTTAGAGGGCTTTGACATGATGCTGTACAAAATGGACGAGAAAATAGAATAACATAATACTGTGTATGATAATTTCACAATACCATTATTAAGACACACGTGTACTTTGAAAAGACCATAATTGGTTGTCTAGTGGGGGCGCTGTTCGGGACGCCATCTTTGTGGTATAAATCAGCAAAGTGTATACTTATTTGCAAAGTATACTGATACCGAATTTCAGTATATCGAAATCAGTAAAGGCATTTCAAACCTTTAGTTATTATGGGATGTAATGAATAACTTTGTGTTCCCAACGATAGCTGCAATGGATTGCTTCATCAGTTCACAAATATGGCCGGTTGCAAGAACAGAATGGCGTACTCGATTCTTGGGCCATTCTAGAGCCTTTCTCAAAGCTCGGTTCAGGCTCAGGCTCCGACTCCATTTCGTGAATCCATTTCGAAATTACAGGCATCAAAATAGAAACTTTTGGTTACAATTAGGAAGTAAATTTTCTGGTTTGAAAAGGACGCCAGAGCTTCAGCTTCAATGGAAAACCACAGCCTATATTTTCAGCGTATGAAAACAGAGACGGAGCCGGAGCCGGAGCCGGAGCTGAGCTTTGAGAAAGGCCCCTAGATGTCTTCGGAAAGAGGAAAGGTTACAGCCTAGCGCTAGGTGGCGCTATTTTACCCTACGTGGTGAAAATAAGAAGCCATCCCGCCCACAATTTTCTTCCAATAAAAACCCGCTGAATGAATGACACGGCTTCCTAAATCTCAGACATGATAGTAACTGACATTCCGACATGTGGGAATCCACAATTCCACAGAGTTGTTTGCCACTGTACAGCTTGTGCGATAAAAATCTATTAAAGGAAAAAAAGAACGGCGGTGAGTAGGAAAAGAGGGACTGGAATCAAGACGAATTAAGCATGCGGTGGCATCACTTGAGACGTTCTCGCCTGTCAGTGCTAGTTTCCGCTCCAGTCGTTTGCTGAGGACATCCGTGGCGGGCTGCGCGGCAGGCTCGAGGCTGTGAGAAGATGACAGGCCGTCATAACAGCCTGCCGTCTCTCTCCAACCTCCTGTGTCAAATGCGAAGAGAGAGGGGCCAGCTGGTCACCAAGGCTAACGGTTTGTCTTCCTCAAACAGCGACCGACGGTGAGGCTATTGAGTCGGCAAGGCTCAAAAGCGGGCACGTGTGTAGCCTAAGACGGTAATTTCGTGGCGGGTCAAATAAATAGCGCCCCCTCCCGCTAAGGTACCACCCGTCATCTTCCAAGCTCCAAGACGATCTAAACTAACCCCGACAATCAACTCACAGGTTGCCTGATTGACCCGACGTTTTCTTCCCAAATAGATCTACCTGTCATCTCTGGATCAACCCCCGTGTTTATCCTTCAAATCCGTCTTTGATCACACCTCAATTTTTCCTGTTCCTTTCCCTCTTTCTTAAATGCCAGGTTTACACGAACCTGTACTTTATTTTGCACACGAAGTGGACAAGGAATCGAAGACAAACTAATTGGTTCAACCTGTTGTCAAGCAACTTCCAGACAAGTTATGAAATTCTGAATCAACAAACAACTGCCAAAAGGTAAAAGAAAAATGTCAAAATAACCGGGCTGGCGGTGGGCTGATAGAGCTAACACGAGCAAATGAAAGTCTGAACGCGTCTTTCATCAACCCACCGTATAATCCAATACCCCCAACAACAAGGCGCAAACAAGTCAGCTCATGCAGGAAGGAAACTTGTACACCGAAGAGAGAGAGAGAGTGGCAAAAGGGGGCCAGTCAAGCCAATCGAAACCTGTCCAAACTTGTTTGGCATCTTGAAGATTTCTGTTCTGTCTCCATTAAGCTTTCCTCATAATAGTTCATACAAGTTCGCAATTGATCTAGGTCTTTGGGTCAAGCAACGCCAAGACTCCGACAACGGTGGTGAAAAATGTGTCATTTACTCTTGTTTTTTTCTTTCCGTGGCCGGGAGTGGTGTCAGAAGTGGGATGTCTGTTTGGTTCAGACAGAGCTCGACTGTCCGCCAGTCACGTATAGTTACGTAGGCCGCGTTCAACCGCCGAAACTCATTTTTTCACCCCACAGTCTGACGTCGGAAGCCGTTTGGCCGGCAGCACCCGTCTTTCGTTGGTCGCATCACTCGTGGCCAAAACGAAAGGAACAGAGATTGCACACCGAGAGAGCGGACAGAGATTGGAGGAGAAGGAATAGGGGAAGAAGGAAGCCATCCAAGATGGCGGGCCAATACGCTTTCATTGGTTACTTCCTGAGAGGTCAGACCTCTGTATAATTTTGATGCCCAACAACAGATTGGCAGCGACTGAGCTGTTATAGGTCATGTTTGAGCAGGCAAATGTAATCGTGACTTCCTTATATCTAGTTTTTATATTTTTCTTCTTTTCTTTTCTTTTTCCTTTCTCATTTCCAAAATGCTCCGGCAACCAGACCATCTTAACTTAAACGATGTTAACCGACGGCAACTAGACCATCTGAAACAATATCAGAAGCATAACATACAAACAAGAATCGCGCCTCTAAGCATCCTTCTATATCACCACAAAACTCTAAGAGCGCTAATAAGTATTGTCTAAGATGATATACAATGGTACCCAAGATATCCTTGCCTGAAATTATGTACAACAATACGTAAATATGCGTACACATGGTATGGCATAGTGAAAAAAGTGTATACAAGAAAACTTTAACATCTCAAAAAATCTAAAACATTGATGTTTATCTCATGTACACCTGCATGATGGATCGACATAATGAATGATTGTCTGACAAGGGAGACCAAAAAGCTCCAAGTCTTCTAAATCACAACGAACAGAAACCTGTTCAAATGTGGAAAAAGACTTGCAAAAGACTGAAAGAATAATAAATCTTGACAACTGCGCTGTTTGGCTTCCCTCGCTCGAAATTAAAAACTTCCTGCTAAGACGACATAATTGTCCAGTGTAGAAGAAGGGAAAAAGAATCAGAAAAACAAACGACTGTATGAATCTGGAAACATATACATGTAACGCGTCAATATAGAAGATTGGATTTGTGTTTGAATTCTACACCATACGTTTCTGTTTTGCCGACTTTGTGGTGTAATCACGATATGCAAGGTTTGGTTTTTCAGTCAAGTGAAGCATCTTCCGATCGCAGAGAGAAAAAAACATCTAAATTGAAGACATATTTCTTCAATTTCTTCCTTCAATTTTGAGGTTTTTTTTCTAATTCTTGCAAAAGGTTTTTAAAGGGGCGGTCCACAATTTTTATGAAGTTGCTTTTGGGGTACGAGAGCATTCATGCTTAACCGCCTTGTTTTCAAACTGCTTATCATGAAACGTTGAATCGGTGGTCACATTTCCATAAAACAACGACCAGGTTTGCCCACCTCTATCCTCTCTTTGTGGTTTCCCAGCCTTATTGCCTGCTCTCCATGTTTCGCTGGTCACTCTGTAGGTGAAAGTATCATGTTTTTGATATGGGAAAAGGGTGATCAATGTCACACGATGTCGTGTTGCTGGTAGCGATGTTTCGGTAGTTGGAACTGCTAGCCTTCATCAGGCAAAATATTGGAGTGCACGAAAGTCATGAGCTAACAAAAACTTCGGACTAAAACCAGAATTGTATGTTTATGATCATTGGTAAATCTTTGTGCCTTGCCATTTTAATTGACTGGAGTATCGGTAGGAGCTATTAGGAACCGAGACGGTGTTTAAATAGGGACCGGGAAGAGCCCAGTAAAACAACAAAATAGGCCTACACATGTTGTGAATCACTCAGTCAGACAAACTCAAGTTGCGGTCATTTCATTCTCAGAGTCCAACATTTATACGGTGGGGAAATTTTGCGTCTTTCTGTTTTTTAATGATTGAGCGGACAAGCGTCTGTGGCTGAATAACAGGATGTAGGTGTTATTAGCGTGTTAACCAGGCGAGAAATGGAGTCAGTGCCACGCACGGAGGAATAGCAATATGCACGGAAGTATAGCTCCTTTGCAAAAAGTTACAGGGCCTTCGTGAAAACAGGCTTGATGCTAGGTTTAGTAATTGTTTCGCTACCGCCATTTGGGGGAAACAAAAACGAAATGAAGGGATTGGGCCACAATGACCAAGCCGAAGAAAGGCTCCAGCTTCGTCGTGTATCTCAAGCCCCTTAGTTTCGTTTAGGACAAGTCCCAAGCCTCATTTCGTACAGACCCAAGAGCTGGCATATTCGGAGCTACAGCTGGCGTTCTATCTGCAATCGTGAACGCGCACATCATTTGATTCCCAAACGTGTTTTCAGTCCAAGTTGGAGCCCCAATGAGCCCTTCCGTTTCTGAATCCTCGGCTTGGGCTCCGGATGCGTCTCCGACTCTGGCTTCGGCTTTTGCCCAGGATTCATTTCAAATATCGAGTATACATTCAAGTAGCGTATGTCAAAAAAAAAGGCCTTTGGCTGCACGCCCTTTAAGTATGATCCTGGTTTTAATCCTGTGTCTCCAGCCGTTTTCGGACACCGGATACGCGAATGGCAAGAATCGGTAGTCTAGGCGACCAGCCCTGCATAAACGGCAAGGATGCCGAGTTTGTTTCAAATCAGCAGTAAACCAAATTAGTACACTTAATAACAAAACATCTGTTTCGAGACAATGTTCTGGTGGTGACCAAGGAAATAACATCTTAGTTCAGGGGGAACTCGGGGGAACTATTCACTAGTAGGTCGGTTTACTCCAAGTCTGTTTCCTTTTAGTTGTAAAGAAACTAAATTCTTGGGGAAAGTAGAATCGATAGCCGTGGAGGAGTATTGAAGTATTTTTATACATTGATACGACATTTTATTTGAATTTTGACATCTGAGAGTGATTGTCACCTCACAATGGGACACTTTTGAGACGTTGGCGGCAGCAGACTGAACCCTCTTTTTGCTATCACTGAGCATGCGTGCGCAATTGTTAGCATACGCGTGTTATCCACTTGAAGACCCAGCTCCAAAGTCTCCCATTGGCTCCTCTCTGAGGTTGCCTTTTGTCGATAGAGGGCGCCCACGTCACGTGGCCTGACTTTTATGAGTTGTTTACCCGCACCTGTTTGCCTTCCAGCTGCAGTTGCTTAATTAACCGCTCATTAAGTCTGCAATTAAACAAAGGGGGGCCCTTACTGAGCGAGACCTCATCATGGCGGTAAAAGAAAAGAAAAAACTCGCTCCTTCAACGAGTAAAAAAAAAAAATTCCTAGTAATAATTACCATGTTCCCTCCAAACTCCTTGTCAATAACACTCGCGAATTAACGTGATGGGTGACAGACGAGGACCGGGCGGGCGGTTGTCAGGTGGTTCCGGCCCCTACCTGCCAGATCACCAATTGGCCTAATTAATACCTGAACGAGTTACGCAACCATGGCTACGGTATACACAACAAAATAACACAGAAAGGAGATGCAAAATAAGGAGAAGGAGAAAAAATTCACTAACCACGCATCAGTCTCCTCTTAAACGAACATATCCTTTGTTTCTATTCTTAGCCCAGCGTGCGCCGGCCATCTTTAATAATTATTATTATATAGACCTACCTATAAGCCACAAACAGGCCGGGTTATATCAAGGCCGTCAATTAAGGCGGGAAATGGTGCCATAATTAGGAGCAACATGTCTGCTGCGTAACTAAGATATTTTCGTCTTTTTACAACCGGGAAAACTTCCGAATGTAATTTGGCCACGAATAGATGCTCTCGTCGGGCTAATTACACGTCAGCCTTGGAAAGAAATTGCTCTAATCACGCCGTTAAGAAGAAGAACAAGACGGTGGCTTGTGAAAGGTATAATATACCCCCAAACAAGTGAGACCTTGCACAATATTGAGCCATCGCAGACGATCACACGAAAATCTAACTTGCACTCCAAACAAAACAGCTAATGAAGTTTAAGATTATGATTGATTTTTGTCCTCTGATTAAAATTAACCGTATTTGTTCACTTCATTATGATAAAAGTTATCCACGATTCTAGACTGAGTAAAGACAACCTGACTATAGACTGGGACTTGAAGACCTGAAATAGCCTACCCAGACATCAACTATCTGACTTTGTTTGAGCCCTTTGAAGGGTATATCCTCACTTCAGTCACTTCATGAAGACGAACAGAGCACACTGTTCGGAACGTCAATCGAGTGTTGAACCATTGGTTCTTCTCAGAACCACACACTTATAAAAGAGATGGTGGTAGCGCAAACATCGCTCTATCCTCACTTAAGTTACATTCTTCTCTAAGGGGTAATAGTCAGAAGCCATAACCCAATACGTTTCATGCTAGTACTCTCCCAGGAGCTTTCCAGCAGCTTCCCAGGTATATGATTATGGCAAAGGCGTGTCCATAGAGTCAACTAGTTTCCTCAGAGTGCCATTCAGAAGCCATAAAACCCGCGAAGTCCCATACGGGACCTGCTCTACCATCTGAGATATCCTGTCGGCCTGCCCTGATGTGATGGGGCCTCCCCACTGTCAATCTTTGCTCAGGATGCCAATCAGAAGCCATAAAACACACTTACTCTCCCGTATGGGGACCGCTTTGCCAATTGACGGTATCATGCCCTATGGTGGAGCATCTCTAAAGTCAACTATCTTTGTCAGGAGTGCCAGTCAAAAAGCTATACCCGTTAACTGCCAGCACTCTACCATCTGAGCTATCAAGGACGTTTTCATACTTTCATAGTCAACTATTTTTCGTCAACTTTCTTTGCTCAGGGTGCCAGTCAGAAGCCATATTACCTTTCTACCATCTGAGCTATCCTGCCCTGTGATGAAGCCTCCATATGGTCAACTATCTATGCTCAGGGTGCCAGTCAGAAGCCATATAACCCATTAACTGCCATACCAGTGCTCTACCATCTGAGCTATCCAGCCCTATGATGGGGGTATAATAGTCAACTATCTTTGCTCAGGGTGCAAGTCAGAGGCCATAATAACCCATTACTAGCACTCTATGGTGGGGCCTCCACACTCAAATTTCTTTGCTCATGGTGCCAGTCTGAAGCAACCCATTAAACATTAGCCATGCCAGCACTCTACCACCTGAGCTATCCGCCTCCCTATAGTCAAGTATCTACCATACACAATATGCAGTTTAACTTGCACATATGCATAGTGTAATGGGCTCAGTGTACAGAAACCAGTATAACAATTCCATCCAAGCATATAGGTGAAATAATAATCGGGACAAATAACAATTTTATAATTATTATTTATTTATTTTTTTAAAGGTCGTAAAAAACAATAACCCATTCCCAACAAGTGCGTAATCACGCTCCTTTTTTGACAGAAATAATATCATAGATTCATCTAAATTTACAGGAACCGAAGTCTATTCTTCCTTTAATGTATGAGGCCGTTTAGTTTGTCTGAATAAACTGCTCGTAGAAAATGAATAATAAAGTGCTTGGTCCCTGGTCCATGTACGGTACATCCGAACGGTGTACAAATCAGTCCGTCCGGGGCAGGTGTTCTGTGACGGGTCTCAACGGCCCCGAGGGGACCGGGTACAGCGCGGTGATACTCCCCGTCACCTGAACGCCAAATGCCCGCTCGCATCATCAACGCCACTCGCTCTTAGCACTGGTCCCTATACAGCGGTTGTGTGTCAACGAAAACATACACGATATTTAATATTTCATTTTCAATGATTGCAGTTACTGTTCAGCTATGATTTCTTTTCATTCGGTAGGGTAAATAGTGATTGGAAAATCCAATGGTGTGTGAGAAAATTAACCATTAACCAGAATCTCAATAATTATTTTTTGACGTTGTGAAATGAAATGAACTTGGGCTTGAGAAACATGGTGAAGCTGGAGCCTTTCTTCGGCTTCGTCATCTGGCCCAATCTCTTCGTTTCGTTTTGTGGGCATCAAATGGCAGTAGCGAAATAAGCCCCAAACCTAGCCTCAAGCCAGACCCATAGAATGAAAAAAATATGAATCAAATAATAAATGAGATAGCTTGCAGTTAGAAGGGCCTAATGTTTCAATCCTAGCAGAGTCTTTCTTATTAAAGGGCTCAAGCATTTTGTTATAATTTCAGGTCATTATTTCAGTAGATAAGCAGTTTGCAGCAGTTTTATTACTGTACTGATTAACGAGATCGATAAAGAATCTCAAATTCAGAAGTTGGTTTTGAAAAAAAAACAAGAACATAAATCATTGCCACCCGGCATTTACCTTTCAGCATTTTAAAAACCCATCATATTTATTTATTCATTCATATTTTTTTGTATAGGAGATAGAATCACAAAGGGCACCGCTACTGCACTTTGGAGTACAAACCAGTAAACGAATTTTCCCCGCGATCGAGTCCGATTCGCGTCAGGCCCAGCCGCCGGCAGGTGGAGCGGTGACAAGCGGCTCTCTCCTGCCGGGGAACTTCAAGGAATCATCCCCGGACGACACGTGGCAGGTGCCGCTGACAGGAAAAGCTCCTCGGATTTTTTTCTGTCGTTCTGTCTTTTTTTTTATTCCTTTTGGTTTTCTTCATTATTTATTCAGTAATCAGACACCATTGTATATTTTTACAAACCACTGGTATTAATAGCTTTCAAAATTCACGCAAATTAATTTTCTACTGTTTGTCTTTTTTTTATATAGATTCAGCATATAAGGTGTCATCTATATAGTTACAAACATCGGCAGAAAAGTGCAATATAAACCAATAATTTGATGACTAAAGTGCGGTTCGTTTAAACCTAGAAGGAATATGTGGGTGGGCCATATTCGCATAAATAGTCTGGCAATTTCGAAACCGAAATGTCGTGGGTATTTAATGTCAAAATTTGCATATATTTCTATAAAATTGGTTTTATAAACGTTAATATTTAGAGAAAAAATCCACCGTTTCGGCGTCAAAAAGGACAGAAAACGTGCAGCGCGGGCAACTTTGAATCTGCAAACTCAAAATGATCATAAACTTCTCAGCTAATAGAATTTTAACTGCGCTTGTAGCTCTCTCATGCATGTTTAAAATTGGAGTGCAATGCAAATATGACAAAATAATAGTTTCAAAAGACAAAATCTGACCTTTGACCTAGCTTCGTTGGTCCACAGGACGATTATAAATAATATGCATATCAACACAAACCAAACAAGAATCTAAAGATATATTTCGCATAAAAGTTCACTAGGTCGTACCCCTTAGGTACATTTCACAAAGCCCTACGATTGATCGTAACTCGAGTTACGAAGAACAACCCATCGTATCCTACGTAGGGCTGCAATGCATCATTAAGTCATACGATTGATAGTCAGTTACGATGAGTTTTGTGAAATCGACCCCTGACCTTGCTTCATTGGAGCCCAGCAACCACACTTAACGCTACGCATAATTATAACCGACCTCTGACCCTCACTGATACCCCGAAAGCCCCCCTGGACTGCGTGCATTACACAGTATTTAACGAGACAGTCCAAACGGGAAACTATGGGTTTCCGACCCCTCATGCCCCCTACTATAGAGGAAGGCCGTTTCAGTGCTTTATTAGCGCAGCTCAATCAAACATATCCTGGTGCCCTTACCTGGCGTGCGATAAGAGCCCGGGACCTCTGTTTGTAATGATGAAAAATTTCCTTTTTGGATCACAAGCCAGAATGGTTCCAATTTGCAGAACATTTTTGGTCCGGGGCCGTGCGTGTCAGCGCGGCATGGCGTGCTTGCTTGCAAGGGGGAGGGGTTGGGGGAGGGGAGGGGGAGTCTCAGTGACGTCAAAGCCATTTGGTGACCAGGGATTTGTGGCTACTCGCTGGTATTGCGCCATTTCGTGCAAGTGCCATGATCAACATCTGGAGTTCCCCGAAATTAGCCACTTGTATAGTCAATCTGTGAAAAAGAGTTATGAAATGGCTTTTCAACTGATTTGAGCATAGTTATGGGTGCATTGTCAACATGTACCCAAAAAGGTGGGGTATAGGGATGGCTGCGGCTATTCCACTGGGTTGTCAAGTATAGTCCTTTCTCGATCAATCGGATATGGCTCCGGCTACGGCTTATTCGGATCATAACTCAAAACAGAGTGTAGGCTATTGTCGCCGAAGGTTTCTGAGTTGGTATAGACCTATACTATGAATTTCATCAGGAAAACTGGGTTTCGATATCAACAATAAAATACAACCTACAATTTTCACCTTTGAGTGATGACACAAAGTCAGGTTTGGAAAGAGTTTTAAAAAAATCTAGGTGCTCGAATATTCTATCCCCGGGCAATAGTGATTATATTAACCGGGTGTGGGGGAGGAGATAGTGGACTATCATATGGAGAACCCGCTGGGGATAGTGCTAGCTTTATAGCATGAATCCCTCCAGTTCTTTTAGCCACTTATATACTGGACATCTGGACATTTATGTTTTAGTGTCATTGTTCTCCCTTTTCCTCAGAAGGGAATTAATCCGTTTGGTGACGACATCATAATATTGAATGTCCAAAGCATTATTCCTGAAAGTCCATTATTTTCTAATTGAATGCCTGAATGTGCTAAATGCATTACATTGACTTCAGAGCCAAATTTCGTGGAATCCGTTACGGCCTATTTTTGTGCTTACGGGCACTGCTACGCGTAAAATCTATTTCAAGGAATCCGTAAGCAAGACTTTCGGTTAGCGAAGAATTTCTAGGGCAGGCATCATTATTTTCTGCTAACGCGCTGCCATATGCATTCTGCAATAATATTTGCTTAGCGTAGCGAGAAAGACAGCTCTCCTGTGAAATACGCTAACCGTAACCAAAAAAGTACGCTACCGTAAGCGAAGAATTTTTGCTAACGGTAACTGATTCCATGAAATTGGGCCCAGGCCTCAGGACATCCATGTAACAGTAGAGGGCGCTTCGTACTGGCAATTTAAGACGAATAAACTGGTTCCTGGTTCTTATTTATTTGTTTGCTGGATTCGGTACAGAGTGCATGATCCAGTGCACGACCAGATAACCCAGGCGATCAGGTGGGATTAGGGACTCTAGAGTCAATCCTTAATATCTTATGTAGTCTTTGGGATTAAGTTACCGGATTAGTTGCCGAGTGAGGGGATTTAGCTTGTCGAGGTCAATCTGTATCCTCCAGTGCTGTGTCATGTTATGCTGTCAGTCTGAACGAATTGAAGCTGGATTAACGTGACATGCAGCAACATAGTTATATTGCGGATTAGCAGAGGGGATTACAAGGTATATCCAGATTATAATAATCCTCTCTGTGATTGTCATAATCTTTAAAGTACTCAATCCGCAAACGCCATGGAAAGGACGAAAACGGGTAAAGTCAGCAAAATGTATAAGCCATATTCTCCTACTACGTTGTAATAAACTGCTGAAAACTGCTATCAACCAAAACAATGACCTGAAATACTGTATAATGAGTGGTCAGAATTGGGAGGGCCTGACGTTTTTATCCTAAGTGGACCAGCTGTCAAAGTCAAACTGGGGCCAATTTCACGTCCCTGCTTAGCACAAAAATTTGCTAACCATGAAATTTCTGCCTTAATAAAAAAAGGATTAGCAACCAAACTTGTGATTGTGTTCTTTGTATATTGTTCACTGACCATTGAATATCAAATGGAATTTGTTAATGGTGGTTTGTTTTATTGGGCAAGACATTTTTGTGCTAAGCAATTTGTATGTGTGCTAAGCAGCTCCATGAAATTGGAATGGACTGCACATGGGGGGGGTGGCGAGTTCAACATTTTACAAGGATGTTGTTAACCAATCGAAACCAAGTTGTAGTCCCTGGAGCGCTAGGCTGATTTCCTGTACAGTGCTGCGCTCTTAGTTTCCATAATGTGTCACGTATAGGACGTGAGGTATACATCTCAGGCTGAATGCATGCAATGGCAGTGCTATACTATTGGGTATTTCTGTATCTGTGTATATTTGTACATCTGATCACGGGTATTACTAGACCGACAGAAACTGACATGCAACAGCGAAGGCATTCTGGCCACTCTCCCATGGACAAACGTAGCCCAAAGTCATAACAGTAACAATAACTAATTTCATTTGTACATAGCGCTTGATATTGTACTTTTACGCCCGCAAATTATTCCTGGTAATTGGGCTACATTTCCATTCCTGAAGCCATCTTAACTCCTTGGGGATACGGGAGTATTTAGCCCATGTAAAGCGCACAGAAGCTTATCAAGCACAAAGCCATCTCTACCCTCACAGGTACCCATTTATTCATGGATGAAGAAGAGCAATATGTGATAAAGCGTCGTGCCTAAGGACGCAAGCACCATTGGTCCATGGCTGGAGTCGAACACACAATCTGTAGATTGATCACGAGGACTTAAATATGACACGCCAGACCACCAGGCCACGGCACCCCATACAGCTCTCGAGATAGAATATTGTCACAAGTACCGCCACATAAAACAAAGGAAACTCTGGGCGATCAGTCATTTTGTTTACGGAGCCCCTAAATTATGGAATAATTTACCATTAGACATCCGTAAATCACCATCTATATCTGTATTTAAATCTAAACTGAAGGCATATCTTTTCTTTTGGCACAGACGAATATTTGAATAGATTGTATGCAATATGAGGTCATATTGATTATCATTATTGTCATCAAAGTCCTGAGTCAGCTGCATGGGGTAGGATTCGAACCCAAAACTTCCTGCTTATTTGAGAGCAGACATTTTTTACAAATCTGACTTCCTAAACCTTCGCGTTTTTGTTATATTTTATTTACAGTGTGACCGAATGTTCAAGCGTGTATTTATGCATAGTGATTCGCTTTGCACACTTGGTATGGTTTCCGCCCACACGCACCAAAGCCACGCCCCCATTTTCCATTACATCCTTGTTGTTGCCTCTTCCCCGGCTAAAATAATTCATTCTCTTGTCACAACTTGAGATTATTAAAACATCTCTCGTCACATTTTGGAAAACAAAATGTAGAAGGAGAAAGAGAACAAAAACAATATGCTGCAATCATGCGCAGGAGAAGAAATTAACTTGACAAGGGCAGACGAAGTTGCCGAGGATTTGACTGTTGTTGCTGTAGGGGACGTGGCAGACCGGGGGATAGCTTGTCTGGATCGCGGGGGCGAACGGGCCACCTGGCCCCTCGTTCCCCACCGCATCGCGACCGCTTTCCGTGCGCCGTCGTAACGGGTCGTTTCCCGGGCATGAAACGGGCCGTTGACAGACGGGGGTTCGTGATTGATGGCGGTAAATGCCCAGGCGACCTATTATACTACTCCAACACACACCATACATAAGTACAGCTGATGAGAACTATACAAGTCGCCGATATAAAGACTAGTAAAGACATTAATGAATGTATGTTTACCAGAAGACATTAACTAGAATGGCTCCATCACTCATAAATGTAACTCATTAAAATAATCTAGCAGGAGGCAGATTTCTGTCGTCATTTATATTCATTTATATACACTCATTTCTTGTTAATTCAACGAATAGCCTTTAGGCGCAACTTACACACTGTACTTGCTACACCCCTGATATTCTACAACATGATGGGTTACGGGAAGATTCTCCTGCATGCAGTATCGGTGTTAAACAAATAATGTAAGAGGCTTTCCTATTATAACACTTTGGTAGGAAACCAAAACAGAAATGTTCACACATTTACCTATAACTTACAGGGTATAAAGATGGTGATGTTAACAAGTTAACATTTGTCCACCTGAAATGATATAATTATGTATTCAGAAATGAGTAAAACAAAAGACCGAAAATAGTTTTGATCTCCGAGATGAAAAACCTCACAATTACAATTACCTTACAATTTCGCGTAACAATTGCATTGGGTTTTTCGCTGTTTTCAACTGAACGTTCCAATTCTGTTTAATTTTGATGAAGACGATATGAACTCGTGCGTCACTGCGGTATTTGCATACGAATTTTCACACAGATGACAGAATTTTAGGCGGGACATTTTTCAGAAGAGGTCTAAAATTTTATTTTGCTAATTCGGGAACACGCCTGTTGTGACGCTTACCTCAAATTCTGGCCATAATTGAATCGTTTAGGTGACTGGGGTATCTAATGGCTAACCGCACGAATTAACGCGGGACTTTCGTGAATAAAATGGAAGGTTTGTATAATTTTACACGAGCTACGAATTGGGAACTAAACGCGCCAAAAACAATCCAGGCGTTGGTGGCGCTGTCACAGAAAGAGGGGGACCGCGTCACATGCACACCGCGTGCACTATCGCAAGTGGTTTTTTTTTTTAAAGCTAATATCATACTTTGGTTTGTATCAAAGATATACAGAATCATGGGCAAAAATATCAAGGCAGATACAGTAACAGTAATCTGTGAAAATTTCAGTCCCATACGGTGCCCACTTTTTGAGAAAACAGTGAAAAACGGCCAAAGTCTTTCTTAAGTCTTTTCTTTTTTGTTTTGGATCTTTTAAAAGATTAAAAAGATTTTCGGTCATTGTTTTACTAATTTCTGGATAAATACACCATTTCCAGGGGAAATTGTTTAACGGTATGTTTCTACCACCACCATCTTCATACCCTGTAAGTTATACGTAAATATGTGAACATTTCTGTTTTGGTTTCTTACCAAAGTATGATGCTACCTTTAACTCCTGGCGACATTTGGGAATTCGGCAACCGACACCAGTGCCGTGATTAAACACATTGCCACATTGAGTCACCAGTTGAACATAATTTCCCCAATTTAGGGGGCAATCCTCGGTGGATGAACATTTTGTCTAATTGGTTTTGGAATTGGGTAACTTCTCGTCCGTTGAAATGGTAAATATTTGGTCATATTTTCAGTGAAATTTTTTATGACTCAAATTATTATTGAACCAAAATATCGAGGGGCCTGTGTCACGCACCTTGTTGGGAAGTTAGCAATCCCCCACCAAAAAAAATTATATTTTAATTTCATTTTTGTAATGATCGTTACATGCAAGTCCAAAGTTTAAAGTACATGTAAGTTAAATTAACAACTAAATTCTATTTAGACAATAAAACAATTGTTAAAACAATTGATACGCATGCGTCCAACTTTAGATTGTGTCGTTCAAACTTGTTTCTATAAGTCCACCTACTTAAAGGTACTATCATACTTTGGGAGCAAACCAAAACAGAAATCTTCACAGATTTATATATAGCTTACAGGGTATAAAGATGGTGATGGTAGAAACATACCGTTCAAATTTTTCTGCATGCAATGCTGTACTTATCAAGAAAAGAGTAAAAAAAACCTTTTAAAGATTTCACGGTGAAAAGATTTTCACAGATGACTGTCACTGTATCTTTCTTGATATTTGTGCAAATGAATCTGCTTTTCTTTGACAAAAACTAAAGTTTGATATTCCTTTAAGGTTCGTCATTTTGAGCATGCCACTATTTTTGCGCCACAAAAATATTCTAAAGTTAAGACCCAAAATCTCTGGCACTAGTTTACGAGTGTTCTTTTTCAACGACAGGAAATTCAATAACACCGAATATTGACCTCTGACCTTACTAGCATAGATATAATATTTCATAAGCTCTGAATTTCAGGACCCCCAATAACAGGATACAGCAAAGTGCTTAACTAACTGGAATGACCTGAAATATATATCAATCGGAATCAAATGAGAACCTGAAGGTTTTCCTCAAAATCCCTGGGAATTGTTTGGCCCCCTCGAGAATGATTCTTTTTAGGAACGAAACGTAGGGTCTTCTGCAGCTTGTGTGCTTTTACGAAATGAGGCTTGAGGCTAGGCTTGGCATATATTTTTCTATACCGCCATTTTGTGCTCCAAATGAAATGAAGGGCTTGAGATACACGGCGAAGCTGGAGCCTTTCTTCAGCTTCGGCACATGACCCAATCCGTTTGTTTCATTTTGTGGGCCTCAAACAAGTTTCAAACCCAGCTATAGCCTCAAACCAGGAGTCAATTTCACCAAACTCATCGTAACTTACTATCAAACGTAGCACTTATGATGCATTTCAGCCCTACGTGGGATACGATATGTTATCCTTCGTAACTCGAGTTACGATTGATCGTAGGGCTTCGTGAAATCGACCTCTGGTTTCGTAAAGGCCCTATATGACTAAGCTACATGTCCAGCACATTTCTTAAACATGTAGACATTTATCCTTTTCATTTTCATAAATTGCATCATATCTTCCTTTCACGGGTGACAACATGCTGGGGCCAATTTTATAAAACTGTTAAGCACAACAATTTGCTAAGCATGACATTTCTGTCTTAATAAAAACAGGGTTAACAACTAAATTTCCACGTGTTGTGTGTCACTTGGGATTGTTCTTTGGCTGTTGTTCGCTGACCATGGATATCAAATGAAATTTTCAATGGTGGTTTGTTTTATTGGGCGAGACATTTGTGTGCTAAGCAAATTCTTGTGCTTAACAGTTTTATGAAATTGACACCAGTCTGAATGGAGTTGGACACTGAACACACAATCATGTTACTGTCTGCAAGTTAGCGATTTCAATAAGTCCTCCTTTCTGTCCCAGCCCCTGCCTCGTTTAAAAATTCTTCGCTGATGACTAATTTCACCTACTGACCCCCTCGTGCCTGAAATGACTCGAGAAGCAGGATTTACGTGTCTGCATGGAAACGAACCTAAACTTACCGCAAAATCGTTGGGTTGGAATAAGAAACGACCTTGTTTAAATGTTATCTCTGACCGAATTATTGTTTTCAACTGCTATAATAAAAAAGACTACAATGTACAAACCTATCCATTTGTTTTTCAAACCACATCAAAGAGTTCTACAAAAATTGTTATTTCCTATTTTTAAGCTAAAAAAACTGATAAATACAATCTTCAAGTATTTGTTCTGGTCATTAGGGCGGGAAACTATATGTAACGAGATTTTTTTCTGGCATCTGTATATTTTACAAATAAACTTGTCTAATTCCTAGAATTCGTTGTCTCACAAAGATTCGGTGATGGCAACATTAAAATGATAAAATGTTTGTTTGGTATATTCAACTTGAGTATTATCAAATAGAATTCTGGCTGTAAACATCCAAACACATCTTCCAGTTGCAAGTCTACAGTACGATCATTATTTTCCATCACACTAATAATTGGAATTAATTTTAAAACAATCGGGCAAAAGCCCAAATCTGAACTACATCGCAAAGTCCATCGACTGCTTTAGCCCCACTCCCAAACAAAACCACAAAGTCTAAACTATCTACCCCAAGCGAAACCTCTGCTTACCGCACTCCCTGAAAGAAATATTGCTTTAAAAAGATGTACGGACAAGGAAGGGCCCGACCGATTTATCGCCGAGGCATATACCGTCAAACGAAGCACGACGCCCGCCCAGAGGCGCAACGAGTGAGTGGTAAGAAAATGATCTCCCTACTCGTGCCCAATTCGGTTGGAGGTTTCAACCACAGATTGAGGGCTCTGGCCACCGTATAACCAGCACCACATGGGATCAGTCACCTGCTTCGAGGCCCTCTGGTCCCCTAAGAATAATCACAAATGATTCCTTTAGGCCCCTAGATAGGGAAACTCATTTCCCAACCTCCTCCTTGGTGTAGGCCTTGGAAAATGTGTGAGGTTTCTAGAAATAAAATCTTTATCGGTCTACTCTTTTTCTGCCAAAATGAGAGGTGGTCTTCGAATTCAGGCGACGGTTGAATATGCCAGTGGTTTTAAAATGATAATCATCATTCTTTTTATCAAATAACTACAAGGGAAACTGCCTGGATTACTTTTAAGTCATTGAACAGAGAACCTTAGGAAAATGAGTGGTTTCATTGGTTCTGACTGCCAAACGAACAAAGACAATTGATCATTGGGGACACCATCAACATAGGGCTGGATAGCTTAGGTGGTATTAAAGTGCCGGTGCGGTATTTCGGGGTAGATGGTTCCAATCCCACTCCAGTCAAATTGTGATTGTTCTCTTCTCAGTTATCATTCTGCTTGATTAACTTTTCTTAAATGGTGTAGTCATATTGTTATCGTGAAGAGTTTAAAAAGCCTTGTACTAATCCCAGCACTAACGGATTACCAGCCAACAATTTGTATGTGATTTATTCACTGGCTTGTGGCTGGCTCGCTGGTCCCCTGTGCATGGTTGCTCTATATAGATTTTAGCTGCGTGTATAGCTCATGCAATTAAATCTTACTTAAAGTACATGTACATAGTGCTCTCATCTTTGAACTATAACAGACATCAGCGATATATATTACAACCTCGCTCCACAATCAATCTTCGTTCAAGATGAGGTAGCATTTCCTGATGAATGTCAACGATGAACAATTATCGTTCATCTCTGACACTCCAGCGAGTCTCGCGCACCTGTCTCGGCGGGGAAATCCACCTGTTTTCCCCCACTCGTCGAGCGGCGCAGGGCCGGTCGAGGGGACGGGTGAGCGATGGATGGGTGGGCGAGACGATGGGCTGACACGCGGAAATGGTGCTGGTGGATGGATGGGACCGACAAGCCTGCCTTGTCCGACTGATCGTGAGAGAGCATCCATCATGCCCCAATTTACCCCAAAAGCAGTTGACGGTACACATCTACCATAACTCACGCTTTTCAATATCCATTTCGCCACAATTTCATATTAACGGGCCCATGCAATGCAAGAAATACTATCCATTTGCATGTACAAATGACGGTCTGTCCATGCTTCCACTGCGCACGTTTTTGCTCATGTATGCAAATTCGACTTTTGCATATTCATGAGCAAGTGACATCGTCACTTACAAAGTGGCAGCGATTGGTATTTATTTCGCTACCTTAATGTTGTGTCCCAAATGAAATGAAGGGCTTGAGAAACATACCGAAGCTGGAGCCTTTCTTCGGCTTCGCCATGTGGCCCAATCCCTTTGTTTCGTTTTGTGGGCCTCAAAATGGCGGTAGCGAAGTTTAATCTCAAGCCTAGCATCAAGCCTGGTTTCGTTGAGGCCCTATATTAAAGCCTACATGTCCTGGACATTTCTGGACATGTAGGCTTAGACGTCAACTGCCGTCAATTTCCGTTGATTTGAAGTATACAAGGTCAGAAAAATACATATGTACCGCGAGTACACAAGTCTGCAAGGGGCACAAATTCATGCCAGGTCCCGCCACCCCTTGAAATAAAATTCAGCAGAATCATCGACATAAAGGTGAGCGGAAATCGTCACGGCTGAAGATTTCGAGGAAAAACGGGCCGCGGCCTAGCTCTCTAATGAGTTAGCCCTGACCTAATGGCCTCTGCGACGATGCTAAAACTGCTGATCGGATGTCTGAGCAAGCGATAGCTTAGGCTGTGGTCGTTACAACTTGCTGTGTATCCACAAACAAACTTGTCTTCAGCAGAGATTGGGCATCACAAAACGCAAAAGGTGAAAATTTGCTTCCTGATTGAAACACTGATGGAACAACAGGGAAATAATATTCACAACAGGTCGTTTTTCTTCGAAACAGGTGAAACCACAAATGCCACTTATAATTCATAAACAATGAATCGCCAGATTGAGTACCTTATTTTTCATTCCAAAACAACATTGAACAATAGCAAGAACAGAGAGAAACACCTTTCACTAAATATCGAAACTAAACGATTCATTTACCTTGGGGTTGATTTCATAAAGCACTACGTAGGGTTGCAATGCATCATAAGCCCTACGATTGATAGTAAGTTACGATGGCTTTGGTGAAATCGACCCCTGATTCAACAAAACACACGGGGATACAGACCGACGAAAGTAAAGACCGATCTGCCGACCAAAAGGCAGGCTTATCGGTAGACTCGACAGCCGATCGAACCGAGAAACTTGTTATTGGAATCAAGCTTGGAGCAATTATTTCGAATCATGGTATCATTGTAAAATTGTATGCAGCTCGCAGCAACTCACGAGAGATTATTGCACGACTGATAAGTTGATAACTGATAACTTACGAAAATGCAAAAGTGTATGCAAGAAAAAGGTAAAAGCTTTAAATGCAGGGAAAGGGAAAGTAGGACTTGGGATTTGTCCTAACCGAAAGCTCTCCACCAGCATAAAAATATACGAGATTCATTCCAGGGTCGATTTCACCAAACCCGTCGTAACTTGATATCAATCGTAAGAGACTTATGATGCAATGCAGCCTTGCGTAGAATACTATGGATTATCCTTTGTAACTCGAGGTACGATCGATCGTAGGGCTTCGTGAATTAAATTGACCCAAGAGTCGCTTGCCAAAATCCTACCCGGCGCAACCTGCAGCTTTCGACAATGCTGAAGAGTGAAAAAAAGGATTCGTGGTTTCGAGTAAAAACCAATCCGATTTAAGCATGAAATACTCTGCATCAAGTGAAAAAACTGGGTTCTACTTGGAACATTTCACTTTATAATGGTACACTGTCCCTGGTTTCAGTCGGTGAATATCGAATGTCCAGTGATCTTATTTAAGAAGAGTATTACAAACTTCTGTATGGTCCTCCCACAATTTTAGATAGATCCCATTTTTACCTCATCCATTCCCTTGCCATTTGCACTTCCTTTTTTCTGACCACTTTTTCTTCTTCGTTTTTCATTCTTGTTTAGTTTTAATGGTATACAAAATTGCGCAACTTCCATAAGCCAGCCAGCCAGCAGCAGCTGTGGCGTGGCAATGCCCTGAACCGACCCGGCAGCTCCGGACGTCAGTTCCAATCACAAAACCCATTTGGCCGCAATCGGGTGTCGCTATCAGCCGGGCAAAACATGGCTCCTATCCCGGCCAATTTACCCCAGGACGATAAATGGCTGACACGGTGCGTGGCCGACTCTAACACACAAGACAAGGCAGATTAAGGGGAAGAAAATCTAGGAGAGAGAGGGGAGATATTGAAAGAGGAACACCATAACTAGAGACGGGAGAAGAGTATTAACAAGGGGGAAAAACTGCTGCTTCATCGCTATGTTTAGCCGGGGCACTTGGAGGAAATCGCGGGGTAATTAAGGGCCCTCGTCGGTACGAGCGCGTGAAGGGTTCTTGGCTCAGCCACGGGGTTATATTTAGGTTCAGCTAAGTTGCAGGCAAGGATGTACTAATCACCGTGCCGTTGTGGAAAAATCCGGGGGTTTTAATTTCAATTTTCGAGAAGGGGGGGTTAGGGGTTTAGGTTTGACTAGAGCCGTCAGTTGACGCGGACGTTTTTAGGTCAAGTTTGTGAGGCGCTTAATTGGCACTGTCCTATATTCAATTTGGTCCTATGTAGCTGAAAAAATCAAAGGTTTTCAGGGAAGCCTTTTTTGGTAATTTCCAAAACTTATGTGTTTCATGCAAGAGTGTGTTCAATGCTTTTGTTCGAACTTATTGACTCCATTTGTAGTTTGACCTTTGACAAATTTGGAATAGAAATGCTTAAGTATACAACCACTCTCGGGAAGAAATGGAGATCATGGGGCCAATTTCACTAACGCTTTGCGATCATCGCTTAGCCCAAAACCATCGCTAAACGGAAAATTGCTACGAAAAGTAGCGATCGATTTCCACTTATCAATGGATTTGGACTTTACCAATGATTGCAAATCGTTAGTGAAATCGTCCCCAGATCTATCCCATATCATTATTCTCGTACGAAACCTCATTTTGGAAGGGCATAACACACACATTTTTTAACATTGCAGCCCGATCACATGGACGATACCATGGTCAGAAGCATTACATGCACTTGTATTTGTCAATTCTATAACTTCGTGGTATAAGTTTTACAAGGATGAGTCTTTCTGTCAAGTTTATATACTGATTTCAACTTGACACCCAAATTCTGAAGGAATGCTATTAGAAATGTTGCAGGCTTTGTACAGTGAACTGTCAGTCGTACTCTCTAAATGAATGAAAAGAGTGAGAAGTAAAAATACCACTCTTTTAGAATCGAGTTGCCCTTTATAATGGCTCTTGAAAAAGAGTGGTGGATATTTCACTCTTTTGGAGTGGTTTTCACTCTGGGGCAGAGTGAAAAATTACTCAAAACGATGCGAACTTCACCCTAAAAGAGTAGAAGACAGCTCGAAAAGGAGTTGTCCTTCATATGGCTCTTCAAAGAGTGGCTTTTCAATCTTTTGCATTTAGAGAGTGTTGTGTATAATTTCCATAGTCCACTATCGTGGAATGACAGTGGCAAGCTTTCGCGGTGTTCAGAGCCGAGTAGCATATACCCCGTCTACTAGGTTTGAGCTCATCTAACGGTAGGCCTCAGCATCACGTCAAAGAACCCAACATTTCCACACCATGAAAGAGAAATCCACCCTCCACTGAATGCAAGGAAAAGGTCAGCTGACAAGAGGACGACTAACAATACCGAGCTCTATCAGATCAGACAGCCTGTATACGTCATCAGATCATTTCCAATTAGAATCCCTCAAAATAGGAAGTCAGGGAAGGGAGAAGGCAACGATCAAACCCGACGTCCATTTTTCTTCGGATTGCGGATCAGGACATCCGCTCGTTACGTGTTATCGTAATGCCGCAGAAGGGTCATTGAATCCAGCACAATGCGTACATATACTGGGTCAGAATCCTCATCGTATAAAGTATCTTAATGTCACAGGGTATTGTCTTTAGCTGTCGGTGCATTCTCAGCTGACGACTCGTCCAATGGGAGACTTTTGAGACGTCGACTGAAGTCTCTTTTTGCTATCTTTGAGCATGCGCGCGCAATTGTGAGCATGCGCGCGTTGTTGTACGCGTGCGTGCGCGTGCGTGCGCGTGCGCTGTTGACTTGAAGTCCGATGCTCCAAAGTCTCCCATTGTTCTGTGTGGAGCTTCAACCCTCATCAAATAAGAGGTTCGGTCGCTTTTTCCCAGCTTAAAATTTTCCCACGGTATCAATACGGTATGAAGCCTCTTAACATGTTATTCTTTCTGTTTGAATGTATCTCTTATAAGTCAGTTTGATGTGATGCTTTGTGGCTATACATGCATTAACACCTATTGCATTGTTTCCGGCATTGTGCAATGGCACAGTTTTACCAATAAAAGGACATTTTTTTAAGCAGAATGAAGTCTTTCTGAGATGATCTGCAAAAAGAATTGTGGCCTCTGAATCTGACAGACGATCCTCGAGCCCTGATCAGCAAGCACCTGACAGAACCTGGACAATTATTAAGATCAAAGACCGGGATCTTGTTGAGGAACTTAGAATTACCGACGTGAGCACATGCCGGCCCCCGTTAACCTTTCATCCCTGGTGAAGGGCACTTACAAATGCATTCCACATGTAGCAGGATGAATACGAGAACCAGATTCACAACCCTAGATGTGGATTCGAACCAACGACCATATCAAGAAGGAATGAGAACACTAACTGGTGTCAGTCTATAGAGAGAGCATCCTCATTCGAAATAATTTTATCAAGTAGTCGGGTCCTTTGAGAGTTATGACAACTCTCTAAAAGAGATCATTTTATGTTGAAGCTGCAAAGCATATCTTTACAACCTTTCCACTATAATGGAAAATTGAGTCAAACTGTCTGATACCAACCAATATAATTATGAAATAGACTCGTTGGTAAACAGTCGATGTGTCTTCATTGCAAAGTATTGCATTAGACAGCCGGGAACCAATGACATCAACGGAATGACTCTCATACTATTGCGCATGCCCTGGGTTTGACAATAACCGACCAATGGTAGATCGGAGTTACCGATAACCTTTACAGAGTGCTTCCAGCGGTCACCCTATCCCTATCGGGCTACGGTTACGGCTCCGTGTGTCTCACATTTGTTATAATGTTAATTATAGAGGCTTTTGGCTATGGTGATTTGGCTACGGATTCCCAGCTTTCAAATGAAGTGGACGAAGCCTAAGCCTAAGCATTAGCCTGAGATGAGGTTTGGGGCAAAGGGGCTTTTACTGAGCAATGATTCTTAATACAGTGAAATGGAATACAATTTGAGCATGAATTAACATGTTTTGGATGTAGACAATATACATGTACTTCCTTTCTGCAAATAGGTCTATCTTATGAAAATGACGTCATGTTGTCAACATTTCAAAATAATCCAATCATAGACATTTACCATGCCAACAGCAGCAACAAAAACTTGTCCTATTGGTCCACCTTCTGCGCACTACCAAAAATAACACCCACCAATCGTAGCGATGACGGAGCCCTTGAGTCGGGTGTCACAAAGTGACATGTATCGGGCCACGCTATAGGACAGCAGCGCGCCTGTTGCCAAGATATCGCTCTACGGCAGCCAATGGGACAGCTCGTCTAATCGGTTCTGACAGCCAATAGGAAGTGATCTTACAGAAAAGAGAAAGATTGATAAGCTGTTCGCCTCAAAAAAGATGAACAGCTTCGTAAAAATGTCCAAGCTCAGCTGTCTGGGAAACTCTCAACCATCGCCCACAGATTCTGTTCAGGTTATTTGAACTTAGTGTCAACTTCACTGCCACGAATTTCAATGATAATTAGGTCTACACAGATGATTTTTACGAGGTCAAAACTCGGATTCTTAATTAGTGTGTTTGTCGGAGTGTCGCTCTTGTCACTTTATGAGTGCCAACCACAGACTGGCGGGGAGGTAGCGACATGTTTGCTCACCAGGAGTTATGGGCGGCTTCCGTCTCAGGTCCCAACCTAGCTTAATACGACAGGAGAAATTAAAACCATACCCGGAGTTTGGATGGTTTTGGGTGAAAACGCCGCCACCGTCGCCATCGCAATTACCACGGTGAGGTTTTAATGTTAGGGTCCAGTGGCTCTCCCGGTGGATTCCTGGAGTGAAGTTGCCTGAGTGCATGTTTGCCAGAGAATGAGCACCGGGGAAAATCATCGAAACTCGAAAAACTACCTCAAAACTAGCTAGACTAGTCAACTATCAACCCTGTAGATCTATGACTGACAAACACAAGCTAGCAAACCAGAGAACATGGGCATGAAGGAAAATTAAACATTTTGGTGTATTACACAACACAGTACAGCTAGAAATCTTCCCTAACTTGATTTCACGGTTTCATATTTTTCAAATTTCAAGAAATGAAAAATTGCATGATTCTGTTGTTGTAGCAGGTTCGATTCCACTCTCTTTCTTGAACTGTCAACACCAGCCTTCATTGGTCACCGTTCCACTGTTGACCTTTGTGTGTGTGTTTGTGTGGACATCTTGTGACTGACCAAAAATAGCTGCGATGCTTTAATTGAAGCCAGATGAGTGGCTGGGAGGCATCAACTTGAGCCCGGCTGGTCGGGTAAAAGTTCAAAGTCCAAAACGTCCCTTCTTAATTGCCCTTCTATTAAGGCAATTTTCTAATTGGTTTAAGAAAATGCAGATTCATGGGCAAAAATTATCAAGAAAGATACAGTAACAGTAAACTGTGAGTCCCGTACGGTGCCCACTTTTTGAGAAAACAGTGAACAACGCTCACGGTTTAAGAAAATGAGCAGACTAGTCGAAACGTTGAGACCTAATTGCGAGAAGTAATTGCGATATAGAAGTGCGAACGATATAGAAGTGCATAAGTACGAACGATTATTACATGGTGTTTCCGCAAGCCGATCCACAAACGCTCACGGTGTTTCCAAATCTTTTTACAGGAGTTTTGATCGCCCTGAAATCAAAACTTTTGGGGGGTATTTGGTTGTAATTTTTTCTGGATAAATACAGCATTTCAGGCAGAACGATTTTAACGATATAGGTGGCGCTCTAAATGTTGACGCTCAACCAAGGGACAGGGAGCAACACAAAAATAATACTCTCAAAATTATTGATGTATAAAAGCCACATCAGTCAAAACGTTCAATAGAAAGAAACAAAAGATTAATCTTCGAATGGTGTGATCCATGTGAAAATGTAACGACATATGTCCCATGTCTACGTACAGGGTCAACTTGCTCCCATTTATCATTATTCATTTCTAGTAATGAAACCAAGGATTCCTCAAAAGCGCCCTAGGGACTGTATCTCGAAAGCCTGATGAAACCTTTCATGGGAAATATGATGAGAAGAAGATACAGTTTTAGTGGTGGGAGGAAAACCCCAGAGTAATATTCTGTGTAAAACCCACAGAATCAGGTAGGGACTGAAAACCCAATCCACTTGAACCCGGGCCGCAAGAGGTGAAAGGCGAGGAAATAACCGTTACGCTAACCTGATTCTCGAAAATGACTTTGTATTGGCATTAATACCGTGAACAAAATAACACAATAGGGTTCTCGACTGGTAAGCATAATGTATGTATTTCGTAAATTAAATGAATTTCGTCATGGACAAAACACAACATGAACTTTGAAGCACCGCACCTTCAACACAATGCTCGCCCGACCCCGCCCGGTAGAGATTAGGAGTCAAGGCCGGTCATACTAATGTTACCGCCAAACGTCATCCACCCAAGTACATCCATTGTCAATGCCACAGCAGTATATTACTGTATTGACGCACCAAAGGCTCAACTCCAATTCATTTGTACAGAAAACCCAACCCTCCTACAGGAAATCTTCATTGCCGCTCGACAAAAGAGATAGTCCGGGAGTGTAAGAGGACCCCTCCCCCCTCATCCTATGATGCCCCCTCCCCCCCCCCCCCCCGTCCCCACCGTCCACAGTCAACATAGACAGCACACGAAACCGCAGTGCAAACGAATAAGTTCCTATGAGGATTACGAGTGTAGATCTATCGTCGTGCAATAGGCGTAATACTGCGGATGGAGCACTTCCCGATTTTAATTTGGTCTTTGTTCAACCCTAATCCTGACCATCTCCGCGACCAATTTTTGTCCTCGACAACATTAGGGGGAATTTGAGAGCCCGGCAGCCCCGTCATACAGGGCCTTGACGAAACCAGGCTTGAGTTTGTATATAGGGTTGTGATTTATTTAGCCATCGCCATTTTGTGTCCTAAATGAAATGAAGTGCTTGAGATACATAACGAAGCTGGAGCATTTCTTCGGCTTCGTCGTGTAGATCAGGCTTTCTGTATCTCCAAAGCCTGATAAAAACCTTTCATGGAAAGATGATGAAAAGAAGATTCGAGAGGTGGGAGGAAAACCCCCGAGTAATATTCTGGGTCAAACCCACATAATCAGGTAGGGACTAAAAAACCCAATCCACTTGTGGACCGAGCCGGACTTGAACCCAGTCCACCAGAGGTGAAAGGCGAGGAAAGAATCGCAACGCCAACCTGTCTCCCCTGTGTATCAATGCGTGCCAAGCGAGTTATGGAGCGTACAGTACCTTGGCTGGATTTCACAAACCACTAAGACTGATCTTAAGATGAGTTGTTCAGTATCACCATAGTGATTTGTATTGTGACATCACATGTTGCTTAGCAATTAAGATGAATTCACACTTAAGATCAATATTAGTGCTTCGTAAAATCGGCCCCATAGCTACTATGACGATGAGACAAGCTAGCGGCTGAAACAATAGCAGCAAGTACCACATAGTATGGCAACAAGTTTGGGCGCAGAGAGTGTAGTGGACCCAGCGCCCAGAAGCAGTAGGCTACATGGTTGGTTTCGTGGGTCTAAACCGCTATGAAACCGAAACCCAGGAAGTGGAGTGACTTGGGCTATCTGTCATTTCACTCAATTTTATACAACACTTTGGGTTCGTAGTGTTGTTGTTTGTAATCGCAACAACCCGCCCATTGTCTGCCATTCTGAACTTCACTGTGTTCCAGCATTTTGACTCACCATTGCTAAACTCAGTAAACTCCTGACCAAACAATCAATCTTTCTTTCGTAATACAGTATGCAAAAAAAGACCACTAGCAATTTTACGGGCAATTGTGGAGGTCAGGTTTCCATATTATGTTATAAAGAATCATACCTTCTTAACGAATTGGACCTACGAGATACGTTTAGCTGGATTGCAATGATGTGTTCAATGTTGAATATGTCTAGTCTCATTTGGGGTTTTCAACCAAGACATTTAGTGCCCACTGTATAACATTTTTCAACTACCGACGACGGTTTCCAAAAAAGAGAGATAACTTTCGGTGGAAAGGTTGCCGCAAGCAGCAATAACTTATTACCAGTTTCTAAACCATCAATTGAAGTTTGAAGAACGTTTAGTTATCTTGCTACCGCTATTTGAGGCCCCCAAAACGAAACGAAGGGATTGTGCCACACTACGAAGCCGAAGAAAGGCTCCAGCTTCGCCATGTATCCCAAGCCCTTCGTTTCATTTAGGACAGAAAACGGCCGTAAGGCAAAATCAATCCCAAGCCTATAGCCTCAATCCTCATTCTGAAAATGAATCGCAAAGGTCACGTTCGAGAATGTTTTGTAACACTGTGGTATAAGTCTTGTACCCTGTGTTCATGCCACAAAGAACCATGATATATGCCTCGGCTGGCACCGACTATTCTTGTTAAGTACATGGCCATGCAACCACCAGGCATGGGCCTACATTTCTCGTTCCACACGTATATGAAACCGCTTACATTCCAACAACTTACAACTAATCAAAATATTTTTCAAGTGTGCGTGTCCATTCGCTACCGAGCGGACGAGGGAACAAACCACAAAACTACATCAAACTTTCCTTCTAAACGTAAAAAGGATTGTTGTTTTTCCCCCGAAATAACTTCGCCATTTTCCGTTGTTATCGAGCGAATTTAGCGAATTTAACTTACTGAAAAGTTTGCTTACATAACCATGCCTTGGTTCAAATTTACTGAAACAATAAATCTGGAAGAAGTATATGTATTCTTATATCATTATAATTTATCATTTCTATTTGTTTTCTCTCGAGTGATTATTTGTTCATAGCTTATGCGAAGTTTCAATCAATCGTCCAAAACTTATATCTCAATACCTAAATTACAGGTAAAAGTAGGATGTCATGCTTAGCAAATTTGTGTGCTTAACAGTTTTAAGAAATTGGCCCCTGAGCTATCCAGCTCTGTGATCACAGGGCCTCCCTATAGTCAACTATCTTTGATCAGGGTACCAGTCAGAAGCCATACAAACCACCATAACTGTCACACCAGAACTATCCAGCCCTATATGTTTGAGCCACCCTATACAAGTAAAATATATCGTTGCCAAAAAGCATAACCCATACAGTTAACATGTTAATCCACAAGAGTCTGGCCCAGTTCTCGGTCAAGCCCAATTTCTCTTCGTTATATAATCCAACCAAAGCGAGAGGATAATTAAAATACCAGTTTTGTTCAAAACTTCGAATTGATAGCACTGTCGGATTCAGAATGGAAACGGAGTTCAACATTTTTGTGAAGGAAGCTTAAGACAACAAATGTCTGTCTGGTTTCCGCCGTGCTTGAAAGTGTGCACGTCACCACACAATTTAGACTGATCACCAACGAGGTCAGAAGTCTGCAACCGGTCAATGTTCTAACAGAGTCAGGGTGCCAGACTGGTCTGTTATGAGAACAGTATTCACAATTTGAAGACAAAAACGACCGATAGAGGGCAGTAAAGTGAACTTACACAATCTTAGGCAAGATTTGAAAGTCTGTATATAAAATTACATTTCCATGAATTTTTTTGATCAAAATGGTAACAAGTTGAACCGAACAAAAAATCGGTTACAGTTATTTTACAAGTACATTGTATAATTATGTTGTGGGTTAGAGACTTCAGTTCATAAAACGACACAACATAAAACCAATGCATTATTAGGCCAACATTTCAACTGGTAATCTTGGCAATTGATAACCTGGGAATGTAGGGGCGTATTGTACCTTAGAGCAACAGCATTCCAGACAGAAAAACTGATATGTTTACTACCATCACCATCATTTTACCCTGTAAGTTATATGTAAATCTGTGAAGATTTCTGTTTCGGTTTACCACCAAAGCATGATAGTACCTTTAATCGCTTGATTACTTGTAACTCTTTTTTAAGGTACAGTACAGGATTGTTAACATACCCAAACAGAAATGTTCTCAGATTTACGTATAACTTTCACGGTATGAAGATGGTGCTAGTAGAAACATACCGTTATAATATTTCTGCCTGCAATGGTATATTTATCCAGAATTTAGTGAAAAACCGAAAATAGTTTTGATCTCGGGATAAGATCAAAACCATTCTTTATGTTTTATAAGAAAGATTGAGTCGGGTTTTTGCTATTTTCTCGTGACTCAGATGTCCGATTGAGCTCAAATCTTCACAGGTTTATTATTTTATGCACATAATTTTGGATCAGACAAAGTGCGAGTGTAGTCCTGTGACCTTTACCAATCATATATTGTACATTCAATCGGGATATAATTAACATACATAGAACAGGAAACGTGTGACAGAAATTGTTATGATGGTACCCATTGAACTAACGCAAACCTTTTTCAAAAGAAATAACAAGCTTCACAAATTATTGCTCTGTGTTATTGTTTTCATTGGGCCTGTCGTTACACGCCCAGGGGTTGATTTCACCAAACTCATCGTAACTAACTATCAATCGTAGGACGTAAGATGCATTGCAGCCCTACGATGGGTTATCATTGGTAACTCAAGTTACGATCGATCGTAGGGCTCCGTGAAATCGTAGCGGGCCTGCATCAAAAGTCCTACGATTGATAGTAAGTTACGATGAGTTTGGTGAAATTGACCCCTATAGTGGGAAAACAATGGAGTTGTAGTGCATTATAGTGCATTGTAGTATCATTAGTCTATACGCCGATGCTTTGTAATGCAAGATACATCACGTATAGGCCTAGAGGTTGTCTAGCTGAAATAAACCTGTTGCAATGCCCCGTCTGCGTGCACAGATACCGGCCCGCCGAAGATAAGGAGTATTCGGTCACCAAAAAGGAAGTTGGGTCCAAATATAGCAGTGGATATAGGGGGCATAACATAACGGATTGCCCGGCTGAAGGAAAAAAAGTGAGAGTGAGATAGCTATAGGAGAGGGAATCAAATCGGTTTGCCATGTTTTTTGTCGTTGTACTGTATCATTTTTTTGCCATGGACTCTCTGTGTGTGTATGTGGGATGGGATATGCATAGGAAATGGAACGTCAAGTTCTGCATATCCGTTCGTTCGTGCGGCATCAGTTCGACCTGTTTGTTGCAGATTCCCATACATATTATTATCATAATCACACACCCATATCATGTATTCAAAATGGCCGCGCAACAAGGAAGCCCTATATAGACCTGTACAGTGTCCGCGTATTACAATAACGAGTAGGCCTATACCATTGCAAACTGTGCCAACACGACTGTATGTCGAGTACGAAGCTTAGATGAAACGCAGGGATTCAAAACTCTACACACACTTTGTGTTACTACAAATCAGAATTACAATTAGCCTATACATTTAAGAATAAGTTTGTGAAGTTTGTGATAACTTTTCTTTCTCCCTTTTTGATATTAACGAAGTCATCAGTAAGCCTATGCTACAACAGCGAGTGATTTAAACTGTGTACGCGCAAATGACATGCCGTTCGAATAGCACTGGCGAAGACTGGCACGGAGAGTCAATTCTAAACGACCATGCAATGCATGGAAAGTTCGAACAGAATTCCGAATGAAGCTGAAAAGTTGAGGCCTTTCACTGATAAAAACGACAGCAAGTAATGAAAACGACCTGAAAATTCACTGTGAACAAACGTGGCATCACAACACGTTGTACAACGTTGTCATGTTTCAAACTCAAGATAGCCATTTTGGATTGAAAAACATTATCACTGCAATATTATTACTAAGTAACCAGCCATCGGGTCAAACAAGAAATAGCTCTTATACTGAAAACAGTACTAGTGTTGAACAGACCAATGCATTTCAACCTGCATGATTAGTATAACTTCAAGTCTAACTTTTCAAGAATTTTGAAGTGAAAAGCGAGCAATTGCCGCACAGTTTGCGACAAAATTGAAATTGACATATCTTGTTTTACCTGTTGATTCTAAATTGTAACAGTTGAGACAACGATTTTTTTCAATTTTGTTAGCTATAAATTTGCCTTTTGCCAGATTCGTCCATTTTATCAGACAGTTACATTCCTTGGCCATGAAATCCATTAAATCACACAACTTAAAACAATAACAACTTATTGATACATCCTGAACTAGTTAGTGCTGTTTCGATAGCTAGCTGAAATAGAAAGTGACATGGACTTTCTGTGAACGAGCAAGTAATGAGGGCCTGACGCGTTTCGATCCTAGCAGGATTTAGCTTTGACAAAGATCCTACTAGACCCGAAACGCGTCAGGCCGGGCCTCCTATTACTCAAAGCAAAATGATATCGGACTGAACTTAACATTACTTTGGGTTGCTCTGTCTGTAGTTATGTCTCTTTAAGTTCTGTATATTTGTCACATACACACTTTTCATAGGTTAGACGTTTCAAAATGCATCATGGAAGTAAGGCTGAACCTATAGCACTATACTAGGGTCGATTTCACATGATTCGTCGTAACTTACTATCAATCGTAGAATGAATGATGCATTGTAGCAACACGTATATAAGTTACGATGGGTTAATCATCCTTCGTAATTCGAGTTAGGATCGATCGTGGGGCTTCGTGAAATAATCCACACTTAGTGCTCGATGGCCCGAAAAGGGATATTACCAACAACTTTGACATGCATACGAGTTTTTCATGTACATGTAGTCTCACTTTTACGAAAGTGATGATTATGATAGGTGAGTCCATTGACTAAAACTTCAAGATTGGTGTAACTACTCCCAAGAAAAGAGTGACCATTTGGCTTTTGTCAACACCTCTTCGTACCAGACCTCAACTTTGACCAAACCCAAAACTGTGTCACATCTTTGACATACGAATACATAGGCCACTGATATCAGAGGACAAACACACAATGGCGCATCTAACTATAACAAGATCATTGATGAGGTATTTCCTCCTGTTTGTGACCAAAAAAACAACAAGACCATCAAACTAATAAAATCTCCTAATATTTGAAGAGCAGCATGCGAAGTCCAGATCCTTATAATCCGTTTAATGACTGCATGAGCGCAGGATCAACAAATTAAGATTGGACCAAAACTCTTTAAAACAAAATTCAGCCGAAGTTCAAATCACCGAAGTTGATTTTTGAAGCCTGCGATATCCTGCATTGAGGGAAAGAGTCAATGGTGGCTAGGCCTAACTATCTATCTCTCTCCCTACCCATTGTGTTGGTTTGGCTTGGTTTGGCTTGGCTTTGGCGTGTGTGTGAGGTTTCTGACAATCAGAACGGATGGCCTACTCCAAGCAGGAAACCGGCAAAGGATATCCCGTACACAGGATGATAATTCCCCCACGCACCAGCCTCTATAAACACGCTGGGAAACACCACACACCACGGACTACACCACCGGTACATAACACAAGCTATCCGTTTCCATTTTGATTTGGTGAGAATTTGGTTCGGAAAACGAACCCTTTTTCGCCACTTTGTGACTGATCACAGACGTTTAAAAGCACCTCCACAAGTTATTGAATATTCACTTACCTTCACTAGTTTGTCCATTTGACAAGTTGGTCGCGGATTATCACTGAGAGTCTCTCCAAAGATCGTACCCCAAGACAAAAATTCCTCCGAACAAAAATATTAAAAAATTTATCAAAATATAACAAGCGCTGAATCTGGTGATCCTGTTGATGATAGTGTACTAGGGAAAGTTCTCCATGCGATTTGGACCGGGACTTTTTTCCAACTGCAGCAACTGGGACCTAACTTCCTCGTCTACGCTCAGAGCTCAAGCTACAACTATTAACAGGACACGGTAATGCTAGGCTAACACATTGGCGTGCTAGCTGGCCACTGGCGAAACAACCAATAGGAAGGCCCGTATGATAATTCGGGCGCGAATTAAAAAAAGAAGGAGAAAAAAAAGGAACAGCGTAAACGGGGTTGAAGAAAGAAAATAAGTTTACAGACGAGAGGGTTGGGGAGGGGGAGGGGTAGGTTGAGTTGGTGAAGGGGTTTGTCCTGGACGGAGCAGCTTTCGAGAGTAAGGGGTATAGTTTAATCAGATTATCGCAAAGATGAAAGATCGACCGTACATCAACACTTGATTTAGACTGGGGCTCAGTTCCTCCCCTACCCCTTCGCGAAGAGGGATTTTTGTATTACGGGCCAAGATGACATTAAACAGACCCCCCTGCTGAAGCTAAGAAAGTTGAAACGTCACAACAGAACCACGTCTTCCAAGATATATCACACAAAAAACTCCACTGACACAAGAAACACATCTTGTCGTAAACACGGAAGCGTTCACATCATTGAAAAGCGGCCAAAGACCTTTTTACTATAGCAGGATTCGCACCTGCGACCCCAGAATACCATCCCGGTGCTCTTGCCAACTGAGCTATCCAGCCCTATGATGGGGCCTCCCTATAGTCAACTATCTTTGCTCAGGGTGCCAGTCAGAAGCCATATAACACATGAACTGTCATACTAGTGCTCTACCATCTGAGCTATCCAGCCCTATGATGGGGCCTCCCTATAGTCAACTATCTTTGCTCAGGGTGCCAGTCAGAAGCCATATAACACATGAACTGTCATACTAGTGCTCTACCATCTGAGCTATCCAACCCTATGATGGGGCCTCCCTATAGTCAACTATCTTTGCTCAGGGTGCCAGTCAGAAGCCATATAACACATGAACTGTCATACTAGTGCTCTACCATCTGAGATATCCAACCCTATGATGGGGCCTTCTTTTAGTCAACTATCTTTGCTCAGGGTGCCATGTCAGAAGCCATATAAGCCATAAACTACTATAACAGAGCTCTACCATCTGAGCTATCCAGCCATATGATGGGGCCTCCCCATAGTCAACTATCTTAGCTCAGAGTGCCAGTCAGAAGCCAAGTAAACCATCATAACTTTAAAAACCAAGGAAAAGCTTACACAAAGTTAATTCTGAGTTTAAGCCTCAAATTGTGCTGTTTCAAAATCTCGAAAAATGCTTACTTCTGAATTGGCGATCTCTTCTGAACACCAACATGAAAGGGGGTTAAAGTTCATCAATATGTCATGAAACGAATGCAACAAAATCCTTTTTAAGGTCGATAGCAGGTAATTTACGGTGGATAATTTTGTCCGGTTTCCGTAAAAGGGCTAATTAATGCATGGATTGAAATTACGCGTGGTCATATACAATGTGTAAACCTCGCTGACCACACAATAGAACTATAGCACTAGAAGTCAGAAAGTAGCTGGTTCGGACCCCGTCAGAACTTTCCGTGTAAGTTATTATACAACATGCCCTAAGAAAAGTATCGAGTGAACGTTACTTCGACATGTTGAAGAAAATAAACCTTATTCCCAATATAAAAAATGAATTGCAACTTACTAAATGAAAATGTCAGCTGTTGGTAGCTTACACCTATGCGGTTGCGGATGTGAGTTTTATGCATTGTTACATTTCCTTGTTCGTATTTGATACTCGAATTCAGGGATTCGTTTACATAGAGCAGAAGGCAGGTTATTGCAAACAGGAACAATCCAAGTTTATTTTGTTTTCATTTACTTGTTTCTTTGCTTGTAGTTAGGCGGGCCTGACGCGTTTCGATCCTAGCAGGATCATTATCGAAGGCTAAATTAAAAAAGGATAAGAACATTTAACCCCAAAAGGGTAAAAGGTGACCCAAAAATGAAATTATATAATTATAGTCTTCAATTTGCAAAAGTTCGGTAACATGGGAGTTTGTTAACTTTGACCCGGTGTGGCAATTTTTAAAACTTCATTCGGTATTTTGACAGTGGGACTACCGGGAAGAGCAGAGAAAACTCGCCCGGCTGGTGGTGACTAACTCCCGGGTGCTATCTTCCTCTGTTCCCGCTGGAAACCTACTGGAGTTACAGTCCTGGATAATGTGAAGGGTACTTAGGTCAACGACATTAATGTTACCTTTCGATTTTTAATCTAGGTTAATCGGAGGGTTCCGAGGTTTACACTGGTATTCTTGCATGTCGGGTCAAAGGTCAGATACTGCCGATCCTACAAATGAATGATCTGGGATCTAATTGATTTACTTAATATTTTATTAATCTTTTTTCTCATGGATGAGTGCGTTCAATGTTTTAATGAAGTGTATTTTGCAGTTGCTGATGTTGATGTTGCTGCTGATGCTCCTGCTGTTGCTGTTGCTGTTGGTGCTGATGTTGATGCTGATGCTGATGATGATGCTGTTGCTCCTGATGTTGCTGTTGCTGCTGTTGCTGCTGTTGCTGCTGCTGATGATGATGATGATGCTGTTGCTCCTGCTGTTGCTGTTGCTGCTGTTGCTGTTGCTGCTGTTGCTGCTGTTACTGTTGCTGATGCTGATGCTGTTGCTGCTGCTGATGATGATGATGCTGTTGCTGCTGCTGTTGCTGCTTTGCTGCTGTTGTTTTTTCTATTGTTATTGTTACATGCTGCTGATGCTGCTCCAATTACAAATTGACAAATTACGAATTCATTTGGTTGTACTAATTAACAATGGTAGCTCAATTACCATATTTTGCCCAAGAGTTTTACAGTGGTACCAAGAAATACCTAAGTACATGAAGTATATTCCAGCCTATATGGGTCACTTCTTGAGTCGTCTGGTTGATATAATACAGTGTATAGGCCTATTGTATCTTTCACAACAATTCATTAGAGAATAGCTGAACCAGACTTTGTTCTACATCCCCAAGCACTTGAAGCTAGGCCGATAACATCATGAGGGTCTTTTTCGGGGTTGAGAGGAAATTTAACAGGGCCTGTGTGCCAAGCAAACACCTTGAAAGCTGGGGTGCTTATTGTGTCCTGGTGGTCCCTCAGAAACTTCACTAGCTAGGCCTGCATGTTTTTCGAAAATTCGAAGCCGCTTTTCGCGCCAAAATTAGATCGGCACGGGATGAATTACACGGTAGGAAAAGCTGTTGTTTTTACCGCGTGTGGGAAACTTCAAAACAATTAGCCAAATCCAATTTGAGGCGATTAAGGTTGACATAACTCCGCTGGTATATCTGGGGGGGGGGGGGTGGTTAGCCTCTTCCAATTAAATTGAAGTCGTAAGCACACAATGTATGTCCATATTGGAGAGTAACCAAATTGTCTGTTTTGCATACAAACTAGTGATTTATCGTCAGCTTCGTGCTTGGGCCGTGTGGCTGCGCTGGAACGGGTTTCTCACGGAAAGGCTTAGCCTGTCCACTTCGAAGTATTTATCGGGGGCTCTGCTTAATGTGAGAGATTTATTCAGTTCTAGATTGAAAGGAAAAGAGAAGGAAATTTGCACTAGGACAGCCTGTTCCGTTACTTGCATTTTGTTTTAGGTGTGGTGATAACGACGCATTAAATCAAATCGTGTTCAATGATTTGTACTATTTCGCTTTTCGTCAGATTCTTAAGCTCGTTCTCATTTTCGTTACGGTTACTGTTTCTCTTGATTTGTTCACATCCTCGTTCCCATTCTTTGTTTTACCCTTTCTCTTGTTTTTTTTCTCGTTCTGTTTTTCATCCTTTTCCTCTGGTTTTGTTTTGTTTTACATTTGTCTTGTTTTTGTTCACATCCTCGTTCCCGGTCTTCTTTTTGTTGTTTCTCTTGTGCTTGTTTTTGTTCCTGGCCTCGTTCTTGTTTTGTACTGTTTGTCTCGTTTTGGTTCTCATCCTCGTTCTCGTTCTTTGTTTCACTGTTTCTATTGTTCTTGTTCCTGGCCTCGTTCTTGTTTTTCATTTTTCTTGGTCTTGTTCTCATTCTCGTTCCCGTTCTTGTTCTTGCTGTTTCTATTGTTCTTGTTCCTGGCCTCGTTCTTGTTTTTCATTTTTCTTGGTCTTGTTCTCATTCTCGTTCCCGTTCTTGTTCTTGCTGTTTCTATTGTTCTTGTTCCTGGCCTCGTTCTTGTTTTTCATTTTTCTTGGTCTTGTTCTCATTCTCGTTCCCGTTCTTGTTCTTGCTGTTTCTTTTGTTCTTGTTCTGGTTCTTACTCGTGTTCGAGGTCTTTTTTTCCCACTTCTCTGATCCGTTGCAGGTATGTAGCACAGACGGGCACCGCGTTCCCACGAGCTACCCTCACCGGTGCTAGCTGTGTATAAAGCTATACCGTGCCCTCTCAACCCTCCCCGGCCTGAGCCTAGCTCGCCGTCCCCGGCCGTGCGTTTCTATTTCTGGCACCGGTGTAGTGTTATTCTTCGACCGGGCAGGAAGCGCACTTTGATTGTAGAGGAACTTTCGAATTTGAAAGAACTAAGCGGCTAACTTAAACCGGGTTAAACCTTGGCTATAATATACTCCGAGTAATTTAGGGGCCAGTGGCCGCCGGCCTATTATAGAACACACGCTATATAGCAACCCAGTTACGACTCGGTCACTGGTGGGACACACAGACACTGACGGCCGCTAGGGGGCCAGTAGTTATTTGGCTTCTGCCAAACGTCGTATTTGGTTTAGTTAAGACTTGTTTCAACACCTTTCCCTATCGACACGAACATTCATTTGATTACACTATAGGGGGACGAGGTCTGACTCGATCCAGGCTCCGCCATCAAAACAATGACAAGGGGTCCTTTCCAAAACTCTGCCTGAAGTTAGTTGCGTGTTATTCCCAAAACTTATTCTTTCTAAATCGGGAATTTTCCAAATTATATCTTTACCATAAAATAAGAGAGAGGACTTCTGTATGTTTTCGAAACCCTCCGGAACGAGCTGCACAGGACATATCAAATTTAAACCTGTTTCGGTGCCTTCCAAGACATGAAATTTCAGTCAGAGATCTTTCAGTAGGTACCCTGCGGTGGGGACGTTGAAAAATGTGATGATTGTTCCTTGAAAATAAACCCCGCAGACTGCCAGGGAAAATTAGGGCGAAATTCTAGACGTCGATATGGACGGGGCTTTAGTCTTAACAGGCTGCAATAAGGTCCCCCCCCCCCCCCCCCGTTTTTACAAAAACTCTATAATTTGCTAAACTTGTCAACGATATGATAAATACTTTTTTCTCGCAAAGATTGTATACACAAGGTAAACTATGTAATCGCCAACCGAAAATTTATAACAAATTGACCACCAACCGATAATGTATCACACATTGGCCGAAATTAAGTGGGTTACCAATCGAAAATGTGTCATAAATTGACCGAAACTGCATGTCAACAACCGATAATGAATCACAAATTGACTGAAATTGTGGAGAAAAAAAGTATCGGTTGGTGATACACTATCGGTCAATTTGTGATATTATCGGTCAATTTGTGATACACTATCGATCAATTTGTGATACATTATCTTCTGTGATAATTTATCCGTCAATTTCTTGTATATTTTCGGTTGGTGGTACATTTTCTGTTAGTTATCAGTTGTAACAAAGCTTTCTTTTGTGTCTTGTCCGGGAATTGGGCCACCATACAGTAAACGGTATGACTGACACAGGCATTCAATCTTGTATATGCAATACCATGTCGTGATTCAACATCACTTTTAGGGTTGGGGTTTTTTCAGCAGTGGATCGGCCACCGTCTTAATCTGACAAACCAATCCAATCTGGATGACAGTTATTGACATCCGTAAGTGACAACCGTCTGCAGTTGCTCTTGAAGCATCGGAAGCAGATTGATCGGAAGATGGCATATTTTAATCGGAAGCGAAGATCGGAAGAGGAGGCATCAAAGCACGCCCTCCACCGACCCCATCCTCTTAGGTTATAGATAAGGGTTCAAATGCAAGCCAGGCCTTTTTTGTATCGCAGTGAGACGGTTGAACCAATTTATTGAAAGCAGGCGAGAAATCAAACGTTGCCTGGGCTTATGAGAAACCTGGAGGTCCTGCGTGCAAAAAGGAATACTTTGCTGGCACAAGGGTCACTTTGTTCGACAGAATCTTAATAGACAATCCTTGCAATAGCAACAGCAGTAGCAACAGCGGCAGCAACATCAGCAACAACAACAGTAGCAACAGCGGCAGCAACATCAGCAACAACAGCAGTAGCAACAGCAGCAGCAACATTAGCAACAGCAGCAGCAGCAGCAACAGAAGCAGCAGCAGCGGCAGCAGGGCAGCAGCAATAGCAACAGCAACAGCAGCGACAGCAGCGATATTAACAGCGGCAGCAGCAACAGCATTTATAACATCATCATCATTAGCAGCAGCAACAACAACAACAGCAGCAACATCAGCATCACCAGCACAATACGCATCATTTAAATTACCTGGGGTCGATTTCACCAAACTCATCGTAACTTACTACCAATCGTAGAACTTATGATGCATTGCAGCCCCACGTATATGATACGATGGGTTATCCCTCGTAACTCGAGTTACGATCGATCGTAGGGCTTCGAGAAATCGACCGTTGGTGTGATGTATGTCTTAGGTACACTTCTCTGTGAGACTTCTCCCTACTTAAAGTCAGCCATATGAAAATCAAACCATTATGGCCTATGCGGTTTCATCATTTGACCTAATCTGTCTGCAACCCCCAGCCGTCATCAATTTGTGGTTTTTTGGCACACTACTCGCCCGACCCACGGGATTAAATGTCTGCCACGTCTGCCCTTAAAGAGACTTCATAATTGGCGTCGAAGGAGAAAGTTTCTTAAAGATTCTCGATAGGATCACCTCATGCCAATCATTGTCCCTTCCCCACAAGACAAATTAAAAATACAATCAACCAAAATCACCGCAAATTCTCCCTAATCTCCCTTGGGAGAAAATGTATAGCGATTATAAGACGGACATACAATCGTCGCAGCGAGTTTTTGGAGCATTAAATAAAACCATGATATTTTCCTTGTTTAAGTTTGTTGCCTTTGTGCCCACTCAAAGGTTGGTGCCCCATGGCAAAAAGTGTAACCTCCTTGCCCTAAAACTTATTTTTCCTTGGATATTGACCCGATTAAGTCTATCTAACACAGGAATATTCGACCTCATCATATTTTACCCTTGCCTATTTGCCTCATTCATAGGTCAATTTGCCCTATACATATACCTATTTGCCCCATGCATATTTCGTCCTACGTCTATGTGCCCCATTGGCCTACATATGTTCCCCATGCAAATGTGCGCAATGCCTAATATGTGCCCAATCAATGATTGCCCTATTCAGTATTCCCCATGCTTATTGCCCATGCCTATGCACTCTATGGATATTTGCCCTATGCCTATGTGCCCTATGGGCCTACCTATTTGCCCCAAACATTTTTGCCTAAGGCCTATTTTCCCAATGCCTTTTTGCCCTGTGTCTATTTATCCCATGTATTTTGCCAATGCCTATGCACTCTGTGGATAGTTGCCCTATGCCTACGTGTCCTATACCTATTTGCCCCATGCCTTTTTGCCCCATGCTCATTAGCCCTATACCAATGTGCCCTATGCCTATTTTCCCACAATTATTTCCCGCTTGCCTTTTTGCCCCAAGTATATTTATCCCATGTCTTTTACCCATGCCTATGCACTCTGTGGATATTTGCCCTATACAGTGTATGTGTCCTATACCTATTTGCCCCATGCCTTTTTGCCCCATATCTATTTGCCCTATACCAATGTGCCCTATGCCTATTTTCCCACAACTATTGGCCCCAAGTATATTTATCCCATGTCTTTTACCCATGCATATGCACTCTGTGGATAGTTGCCCTATGCAGTGTATATGCCCTATACCTATTTGCCCCATGCCTATTTTCCCTATTTCTATTTCCCCCATGCCAATATCCACCACCGACTATTGCCCTACAAACACACCTCGAGGAGACAGTCTTCCCAAGACGCCAATTTAAACACATCCAGACACCAAGCAACTAAACTACACTCTCAAACTCTCAAACTCTCAAATCACGATCAGGCCGAAAATGGGAAGAGAAAAGGGTAAGTTAAAGGAAAAGAACAAGATGAAAATGTCAGGGTTTTTTCTGAGTTGAGAGGAGACCAAGTGGATGCGGACTGACTAGTGGGGATTAGAGGCGTTGACATACGGGCGGCTTATAGAGGGCCGGCCGGTCCTACCCACCGGATGCTAGCTGTGGCCTTGGTAGAACACTGATTTTGCCGGGACAGCTAGCGATGGCGTCCCGGTAGAGCCCGAAATTTCACCCCGTTCTACCCTTCTATAAGGGGTTTTTAAAATTTGAGGCTGGGCTTGCTCGCAGTACATATTTTTCTGACCTTGTCTCCTCCAAATCAACGGAAATTGACAGCAGGTGACGTCTAAGTCTACATGTCCAGAAATGTCCAAGACATGTAGGATTTATTGGGCCTTTACGAAACCAGACTTGATGCTAGTCTTGGGATTCCGACATTTGAGTCTCACAAAACGAAACGAAGGGTTTAGCCACCGTAATGATGAAAGCCGAAGATAGGCTCAAGCTTCACTACGTATCTCAAAACCTTTATTTAATTTTGGGCACAAAATGGCGATAGCAAAAAATAAATCCCAAGTCTAGCCTCCAGCCTCAATTCGTAAAGGACCTAGGTTTTACTCTGCACTCCTTACGTGTGTGCATCTCAACTTAGCAGAGTGTACACTGTCAACATTTTCGGTAACAATCTCGGTAACATGTTGCCCAGGTACGTTGTTGCTGAAAATGTTGTCAGCGTACACAGAGCAAAACGGGTTGGGTAACATGTCGCAGCAACATTTTGGTAACATGTTTGCCAATAGTTGCAAGACGTACACAGGGCCTAAAGTCGTGTTACCCAGGCACTGTGTTGCCCTAACTGTCTGGGCAACACGTTACCGAAAATGTTACCGAAATTGTTGACAGTAAACACTCTGCTTCAGTAATTCTTCAATAGCAAACGCACCGCCTGACAGTATGCGAGACACGATTTTGTGTTTAGTTGCAAGTTGTCTGCTTTTTCTGCCATGGAGAGCCTCAGCACCGGAAATGGAAGGTCGAGGGATCGTCGGTTAAGCGTCCTGTTTTCTTGCAGTCGGAAGTACGCAGGGCTAACTCGGCATGTCGTAGTGTACGTATTTACGCATGAGTTCGTTGATATGAACTTTCCTTTTCAAAACAGAAGGTCGCACCTTTCTGTTTACGTCCCTCTTAGCATGCGCGGGGACGTTGTACGTACGTGTCTGCTGCCACCAAGAGGCGCAGAGGTGTTCATCTTTATATAGTAACCTTTCACCGAAGAGTGGTTAAATGTCATCTCAGTCGCGTTGACATTTTCAGGCTCTTTTCCAAGTCTCTGTTCCGGCTTGAGGGTTGGGCTTGGGCTTGGGCTTGGGCTTGGCTTTCGGCTTGGGCTTGGCTTTCGGCTTGGGCTTCGGCACAATAAGCTGAAAATCTTCCTCAAAGCAAGGTTGATCATTCGACCATCTTTAGCTTCTGATATCGTAATTATGACAACAATGTGAATTGAAGTTATGTCTTCGTATTGTCTGTTTCTATTCCCTGATTTACCGTTACCGCTATCCTACGTTTCTCAATCTCAAAACTAGTTCCCAAGAATCACCATAACGATGTGTGAAGCTTGCACTTTCTGCCAACGGTATTCCAAATCACGAGAGGGCGCTACAACAAATGATATTAACAAACAAAATGACACAAATCCGCAGTTTGAAAGATTGAAATCAAACCCCTTAAGTCAAGTACATTGCATACTTGGCGGCAAAGATGTGAAATCCTATACTCTGACAAACATTGACAGTAATTGTCAATGAGTCATACGACAGTCATTTCTGTCGGGTGTCTGCGAAGTTTAATACCCAGTCACAAACCCAGGCTTATACACAGTCTCGACAGCAAATAACAGGCAGAAAAACTGCTCCCGCCACAAACAAAATATTGGAAACAATCAATTACTGGAGGAGGTAGACTACGATTTCCGCTGCATTCTCGGTTCCCATAATATACAACACTGGCATACTAGTGACATGGTCCTTGCATCTGGTCTATAGAAGCTAGGATGTCCCACCTTGATAAATCAAAGATCTGTTTCCGGAAGGTCAATAATGACATCACAGAGATAGCCACTGACCAAAATTATTCAAAGTTAAAATTAAAGGTAGTATCATACTGTGGTAGCATATGCCGAAATAGAAATCTTCACAGATTTATCTATAACCCACAGGGTATAAACAATAGTGATGGTAGAAATATGCCGTTAATTTTATTTCTGCCTGAAATGCTGTATTTATCCAGAAAAGAGTAAAACCAATGACCAAAAACAGTTTTGATCTTCGGAAGATTAAAAATAACGGTGAAGAAAATTTAAAACACCGTGGGCGTTTTTCACCGTTTTTTAAAAGGTGGGCATCGTGTGGGACTGAAATTTTCACAGATGACTGCTACTTTTTCTTCCTTCATATTTTTGCCCATGAACCTGTATTTATTTGGCAAAAACCAAATTATGAAATTACCTTTAAGCACAGTCTATAGCGAAAACCACAGGTAGGCTCTTAAATTTTTGCCGCGCAGGTCTACGTTAGCTTGCGCACCTGTGTAATGAGAGTTATCCCCTTGCTTAGTCCAGCTCAGACCGTCCAGGCCCGGCCAGGCACGACACAGCCGTGCACGTGGGGGAGAAACACCGCGACCTCCCCGGCTGGCACGGCCACAGCCAGGGAGCTGTTTTCGCATTGGCCGACATGAAATTTCGTTATGATTTTGCACATCCGCACCAGCAACAGAAAAAAGACCTAATAAAAAATGGCGAGGCACTCGCTACGTCTGTTGAAAGCACAAGTCCCTCCAGGCAAATAACAACCAGTGAGCTGAATTGCACTTTAAAAATACAAAAATGTTTAAAAATATGACACAAAGGAAGGGCCAATCTGTTTGGATCGTGTCAGAAATTTGGGTCTTTGGTATAGGTATTCGGCATGGCACGAGAAAGATCGTATTCTTCTGCAGCCATTAAAAATTGGACATACCTTGAGAAAGGGTAGAATCCGAAGCTCTAAGTCTTAAATGTTTTTTCGCATGGTTCTTCCTGTCTGTAATGCTTAAGAACGCAGGTTTCTGTAATAATTGTACTCCAATCAATGTATATTTATCTAATGAAGATATAGGCCTAATTGTGCTTTTAAGATAGTACCTGCCCTTTGATTTACACGTGAACTACTTTAATGATAACTTTCTATAGGCTTTTACGAAACCAGGCTTGA